>CM021101.1:538089082-538449962 GCA_007115665.2 Sequoiadendron giganteum
ATATACAGCCTTCAAAAAATTAATGCTAATAGTGTTGACATTAATGATAACCATATATTAGCAACACAAACACAAAATCCAACAATCTCTCCCTTTGGCATTGATGGAAACACATGATGTGAAAAATAAAATATCAATGTAGCTAACTCTTTACACAATACTCTTCTCCCCCTTTGTTTTGCAATTCTCCCCCTTAGATTTTACAAGGTTTTTCACATTACACTTCTCCCACTTTGACATCAATGGAAAAGGTACACAAGCTCTGAACCACATAACTGAATTATCTAACTACTCCCCTTGAGTAGCAGCCACCACAACATCAATTTGGATCAAGATATACCTATGAATGCACATATTGATGCAAAGACTTTCATCTTAGTTCAAATTAGAAGGGGAAATCACCCCTAGCTTCCCTTTGAGATACTCAAAATTATCCTTAGGCAATGACTTAGTAAAGTTGTCTATAATCTGTTCCTTAGTAGACACATACTTCAGTCTGACTTCTTTATCACTCACTTTGTCTCTGAAAAAGTGATATTTGATATATATATATGTTTTGTCTTTGAATGCAGCACCAGATTCTTTGAAATTTTTATGGCACTGGAATTATCACAAAATATATCAATAGGCTCATCATACTTAATTTTGATATCTCTCAACATATACTTCATCCATATTACTTGAGTACAATTGTTTGCAACAACAATATATTTTGCCTCAACATTAGATAAGGAAATGGAATTTTTCTTTCTACTTAACCAAGATATCAACTTCTTCCTCAAGAAGAAGGCACCAGCACTAGTACTTTTCCTATCATCCACATCTCCTGCCCAATCTGCATCAATAAAGGTTCTCAAGGTAATATCATCATCTTAGGACACCAAAGACCAAAGTAAAGTATCCCTTTCAAGTATCTAAAAAAATCTCTTTATAGTAGTCACATGAGATTCCTTCGGATCAGCTTGATGTCTAGCAACCATACATTCAAAGATTCATGATGTCTGGTCTGGTGTGAGTCAAGTGAAGTAATCCATCGATCATTGAACTTTATCTTGTTTGATTTGCTTCAGGATAATCATCATTTTGTGTTAAATTGCATCCGGTTACCATGGGTGTACCAATTGGATTTGAGTCTTCCATGCCAAACTTTTTTAGTAACTCTCTTACATATTTGGACTAAGATATAAATATTCCATTATCTAACTGAGTAATTTGCAATCCTAAAAATAATTTCAGCTCTCCAATCATTGACACCTCAAAATCACTTTTCATTTCATCAACAAACTTCATACAGAGGTCATCATCACCTTCAAAAATGATGTCATCAATGAAGAATTCAATAATCAACTCTTTATCCTAATCCATCTTGAAATACAGATTATTGTCAGCAATATCTTTATTGAATCCAAGATTCAAAAAGTATTTATCTAGTCTAGCATACCATGCTCTAGGGGCTTGCTTGAGTCCATATAGTGCTTCCTTCAATCAAAAAACCATATCTCCTTTATCAGTCAATTGAAATACATCTAGTTGCTTAGCATATACTTCTTCTAGCTCATGATTTAGAAATGTTGACTTTATATCCATTTGATAAACTTTGCAGTCCTTAAAAGCAACATAAGCAAGACACAATCTTACAGCTTCAATTCTAGTAACAGGGGCAAAGGTTTCTTCAAAATCAATACCTTCCATCTATGAGTTCCCTTTACATACTAGTCTTTCTTTATTCTTGACCACTTCACCTTGTTCATTTAGCTTATTCCAAAAGAACCATTTGGTTCAAATCACATTTTTATCCTTCCATCCAGGTTTCATCTTTACATGCTTCATTGAAATTGTTGGGCTTAGTCTTGGAAATCAGACAATACTCTTTTGCAATTCTTCTTCTAGTCTACACACCTTTGTTCTTGTCTCCTATAATCTAATTTTCATAATGATTTAGCTTTACATACCTCAGAAATTTAGGATTCTCTCGAAGTTTTGGTTCTTCTATTCTTTCTTTTGCACTTCCACTAGCTTCTCCTTCTTGACTCTCTTGATTCACCAAAATAATTTGAACTTGATTATGTGTCTGAGCATTCTTTCCATTATCATTACTATCATGTTGGTCATCTGAATCATATCCATAGTATTTGGATGATCTAGCATTGTCCTCATCAACTCTGACATTTTCACTTTCAACCATTTTCCTTAATCTTCTATCATAGCACTGGTAGGCCTTTCTCTTAGTAGAGTAACCCAAAAAGATTCCTTCATCACTCCTAGCATCAAACTTTCCAATATCTTCATTTCTCTTGATATAACATCTACTTCCAAATATTTTTAAATTTTTAACAACAGGCTTATAACCAAACCATAGTTCAAAAGGAGTCTTACTAGAATTACCATTGACATTTACCCGATTGATAGTATATACAACAGTTCTTACATCTTCTCTCCAATAGATATGAGGAAGATTACCTTCTAACATCATAATTCTAGCACCATCTACAATTGTTCTATTATTTCTCTCAACAACTCTGTTCTGTTGAGGGGTCCAAGGAGAAAATAATTGTCTTTTGATTCCATTCTCTTCATAGAAAGAATTGAACTCCTGAGAAGTGAACTCACCACCTCTGTCTGACCTTAGGCATTTAATCTTCAAACTTGTCTCATTCTTGGCCATAGCTTTGAAACTTTTGAAATTTTTTAATGCTTCATGTTTTTCTCTTAAGAAATCAACCCATATCATCCTAGAGTAATCATCAATAAGCAACATAAAGTACCTTTCTCCTTGTAGACTTCTGATTCTGTAGGGACCACATAGATCACTATGCACCAAATCCAGTACTCCATTAGAATGATGTTTTTTTCTTCGAAAACAAATTCTAGTCTACTTTCCCATCTGACATTCCTTGCATATAATGTTAGTAGGCTTCACTAGCTTAGGAAGATCTCTAACTTCTTGATTGGAGCTTAATTTGAAAATGTAATCAAAATTTACATGACACAACCTCCTATGCCATAACCAAATTACATCAACTTGAGAAATTAAACAACTTTCACTAGTAACACTCAGGTGAAAAATATTATGTCTTGTCTTTGTACTTGAAGCAATTACATTTCCAGAACTTCTCATTATCCTACATTTTCCATCTTTGAGTTGAAGATTGTATCCCTTGTCGACCATCTATCCAACACTCAACAAGTTATAATTCAATCCTTCGACATAAAGGGCATCATTAGTATTATATTTACCACCAAGAGAAATAGTGCCTCTACCACAGATCACAACAACATTGTTATCTCCAAATCTTACAACACCACTGTCATATTTCTCCAAGCTTATAAACTTTCTTTTGTCACCAGTCATATGATGTGAGCATCCGCTGTCAATCACCCACTCATCCTTTTCTTCAATTTTAGCTGCAAGATCTTTCTCAATATTCTTATCACTAGCAAATTCAATGGACATTATACCATTTTCCTTTATAGCAATGAATACCCATCCATCTTCATTTCCATTTTCTTTATCAGATTCATCATCAATAAGACCTTCTTCAACATAATAACATTTCATTTGAAATCTAGGCTTATCAGGTTTGAGCCTAGGAACTCTTTCAAGACACCTTGATACAAAATGAACTATCTTATTGCAAGAGAAATATTTAATAGGAAACTTTCCTTTATACTTACCTTGTCCTCTGGCTTCTCTTTTCACAATCAATGCTTCTAGCTCTTGTAACTCTCTTTCTTCATCTTCAATATTTTTCATCTCATCTTCATACTTGAATGTCTTTCTAGAACTTTCTCCTGGATCATATCTCTGTTGGTTTCTTCCGGATACAATAGCTTTAAATGCAGATTCTATCTTAGGAGTAGATTCACCAAATTCACTCAATTCAAAGGCAACAAGCTTACCAATCAGCATATATCTTGTCACATTTGTTTTTGTCATGAGTTATTTAATAGCATGACCTTTCATTTTGTAAGAAGTAGGCAATGATCTAATCACTTTAGCAACAATCTCTTCTTCATCAAAGATTCCACCGGCATGTCTAATACCCATCACTAGTTCATTTACTTTTTGCATGAAAGAAATAATGTTTTCATCTTCGCTCATTTTCAAATTTTCCCACTTGCCTTTTAGACTTTGTAACTTAGCAACTTTCACTTGTGCATCTCCTTCATACAATTTTTTCAACTTCTTCTAGATCTCATATGTTGTCTTTAGACCGATCACATTTGTCATCTTTGAATCAGTCAACTCACTCAATAAAGCTTCTATAACCCTAATATTTGTTTCAAATTCTTTGATCTCATCAGGAGTAGAGGGACCATTCTGAGGAATGACATATTTTTTCTTTGTAATTTTCTAGAAGGGATCACGAATGCACTTCAAATGAAACTCAATTCTAGCCTTCCATAGAGAGTAGTTTCTTCCATCGAATCTAGGACTATCCTTCTTGTATGATGCCATCTCAAATCACCTCAAGATTTTAAAATTCCTCAGAGGAACTTTCTTTGATACCAATTGTTGGAAAAACAAGAATAGACAACTGAGAGGGGGGGTGAATCAATTGTCACAAAATTTAACACTTATTTAACCTTATTAATCTTTAATCTCATATTTGATAAATAACAGTTAAATCATGAATCAATAACACATCAGAAGCATACGTAACACTAATATTTTTGTGTGGAAACCCTATTAGACGAAAAACCACAGTGGAGGTTAATCCACAAGTTATACCCTATTAAGACTATAAGTAAAATGAATAAGTAATGCACATGCATTCAAAAACATTGCCTAGAGCTCACTGCTCAAAGAAGACACACTGTCTTACATAAAACTTTCAAATTAAATCCATCTAAAGAGGTTGAACTGAGAAATTAGCTTCTTCTAAAGCATGATGATAGTTCTGGTTCAGCACATAAACACTTCTTCACACTTTTCTCAAACTTCTTCACACTCTTCTCTACAATCGAATGATCTGATCTCTATTCACACATTTCAAATTCAGACTTCTCACATATACATCTCACACACTTCAAAATTAAGAAACAATTGCTCTTATATATCCGCTTCATGGAATTACATCAACAAATTTTTCGGCCAAAAATAAAAGAATAAATGAATTACAAACTATCGGCCCAATTCATGAACAAAACATAATGAAGACCTAAAACAACATCCTCGAGCATGCTAAACATTAAAATATTAATCCACAAGAATTGGCAACACAATACAACCACCATGTTGGCCAAGAACATGAAAACCTGAACACACAAAGGAAAAATCTTTGATCATTATCACACCCGATCAACACGGACATGCAACAAGGATAGAGCATGATCTAGAAACATCAACGAAAATTTCAAGTGCACATGCAACAACTAGAATTACCAAAATTATATTCTCTTCTTCTAGAAACATCAGCTATAGTAACAGAATAACTGCATGAGCACAAACACTCACAACTTGCTCAAATCTTGATGGACACCTCTGAAACTTCCAAAGTATAAACTAGATAGGCTTAGCAACAAACCATTTAAAGCGCAACTTATGAATACCAACATACTGAATTTTACACCACACTGAACTTCACAGCTTCACAGACAACATTCAATTTATTTATTATAATTTTCTCAATATCCTCGACATATACAACCTTCAAAACATCAATGCTAATAGCGTTGAAATCAATGAAAACCACATATCAATAACACAACCGCAACATCCAACAAGAGGGAGGGAGAGAGAAGTGAGATAGAAAGAGAGAAAGATGGATAGGTAGAGAGGTAGTTCTTGATCTCAAGGGAGAGTGTGGTTAGATAAAGGGGTGGAGATAGTGAGAGAGTGTTTTAGAGTGTAAGGGATAAACAATTAATGAGAGAGAGGGATAATACAACTTGTTGATTACTGAAATTTGACTTAGTCTGAAATTTTTAAGATCTTCCAAAAACTAGAATTTTCATTATAACTCCTAGAGATCTAAAACCACTCTCAACTATCCCAAGACTATATACAAGAAATATAACTTAAAGTATAAGAAATTAAATTTCCATATCTAAATTTCAACTTATACTTTATTTCATGTATATAGTTTCCCAGAAAGATAACAAGAAGAAAGAGAAAAAAATGCGAAGAAATATTTTTCAATGTAGAACAAAATGCAAGCATGTTATAATGCACTCATGTTTTGTCAATACATTCACAAAACATGAGTATATTATAACGCGCTTGAATGTTATAGAATTTTTTCTTTTGAATTAAAAAAATGTGTGTTTTTTGAAATTCAAACTATAACGTGAGCTAGTTATATAACACACTCACATTATAGCGTTCTCACATTTTGGCTTGGTAATGATCGATCTTAGGATTATTCATTACCAACCCATAACGTGAGCATGTTTTACTATAAAATTCTTGCATTTTCACTAATTCAGGTTGAAAAAGTGAAGTGGCCACTTTTTGGCCCCCCATCTTTTTGCACTTGCCCACCCATAACTTAGAAAATAAATTATAATGTCATCTCAAGATTTGCATATCGTTTAAGGTCAAATTCCATCCACCAATAGCCCCAAAAATTAGCTAAAATCCTAGAATTCCTACAACATTTGATTGAAAATAAATTCAAAGGATGGGGAGATTAGCAGAAGGTTCAATGAAATGTGAAGATAATATTTATTTTTTAATATGAAAATAATTTATTTATTTGAATATGTTATCCCCTTTGTTCAACTTGATCAATTTTGAAAATTTGTCACATTAATATCACCCAATGATTAATGATAGTCTAGGTTTCCTATGGTGTCTTTCATATCATTCATTTTGAGCATGATTGGAGTTGTCGTTTTTAAAAACCATATTCCCGGTTAATCAAGTCATGCCCTATTTTTTAAATCATCATATCCAAACTATAATTGCCAAGTCTAGTTGATTGATTTTAGTTGGTGATATCAGTGCAAATGTAAGATGTCAAAATTAAATGTTTTTTTATGAATGGTTCCAATTGTACTCAAAATTGGCTTCTTGCATTGATAAAAAATCGAAAACAATTAAATCATGAAAACCACATGTTTTTGGAAGAGTCTATCTTATAGGGGTGTTCTTGGGGGTTTCTAAGCAATGTGGAAATTTTTCATAGTAACCTAGTTTCTGGATTGGGATAATTTAAATTTTTAATTTTTATGACAAAATGTCAAAAATAATTAAATATAAATTTTGGTTGCTTGAAATGAAGTTATTTTCTTGGGTTTTTCTCGTCATGATGTTTTTATTGTTCCAGAAACATTTCAGGGGAAAAATATTTTATCAATTGAAAGTTATCTAAGTTTAGTGCTGCGGTGATGAGAAATTATCAAGGGGTTTGTTGGAAAATGTGTGAAATTATTTTAAATTTTTTCCAAAGCTTTAAATAATTATAAAATGAGGATTTTTTGAACATTTTAAAGTCTTATTTCAGACACATTCAGTGGGTTTAGTATACATCATCTTTTCATTAAGCCTATTGCTCACTTTTGTCCAATTTCTAACCTCACTGCTCACTTTTTCTCATTTCCTAAACCCTATTGCTCACAAAATTGAAATTTCTAACATCATCACACACTTTTTCTCATTTCCTAACCCCTTTTGCTCACAAAATTGAAATTTCTAATCTCATTGCTCATGTTTTCTCATTTCCTAACCCCTATTTCTTAAAAAACTGAAATTTTAAATCTCATTGCTCACTTATGCCCATTTTCTAGCCTTCATTTGCTGACATTTGAAAAAAAATTGGATTTGGGTAAATCCTAACCTCATTGCTCTAAGTTTTTGAAAATTCTAACCCCGTTGCTCAATTTTTCATAATTCTACCCCATTGGTCAAGTTTTTCACTTTTCTAACCCATTTTTTTGGCAGTTCAATAAATTTAAACCTTCATTTGCTTGCATTTGGGCAAATTTCAGCCTTGCTCTGATTTGAAAAGTTCCTAACTTGCGAGTATTTTAAAAGCAAGGGGAAAACATGGCTATTTATTTTCAGAGTATACATGGAAAGCACTAGTTGCAGATATCAATGAAGTTAAATGGTTGAGCAAGCCTGTGAAGACTTTTGAACAAATGAAAATGAAAAATCTATGGCAGTGTGGGCAAGTTTCTGAATTGTTTGACAAACTTCCTCAAAGAAATGTGGTTTCTTGGCACGCCATGATTGCATAATAGGCATGTGAAATGTTTGACAAGTTGCCTTCAAGAAATGTGGTTTTGTAGAATTCATGAACTTTAGGTTTTGAAAAGGCTTTAGAAACTTTCAAACAAATGCAATTAACAGGTGTAAAGGCAGTTTCCACACCCCATGCCAAAATCCTCCATGCATGTGAAAATGTGGAAACATAGACAATGCAGTTTAAATGTATAACAAAATACCTCAGGGAGATGTTGTGAGTTTTCTACTACCATGAAAGTGTTATCGACTAGTTTGTTATTCCTATTGCTTATGTACAAAAAATTAAACACTTATCTGAAAAGAATGAATACAAACAAAATAGCACCATTCATCAATTTAGTTGTAGTGGAGTATAAGAGAAAATGAAAAACACAAATAACAGAACATAGATTGTTTTTGGACAAACATCCTTGGAAAAACCCCAATCTGGGGAAAACCAGTTTGATAACTTTATTATCAATCCAGCAATTGAGAATGATTACAATTATTTTCCTAATATTGGAAATTCAGACAACCCTTCCTTTGCCACTAATCGAACCTCCTTCTAGAACTCAGAAAGTGGAAGTTTTTCTTCTCCTCAATTACTGTTGTAAGACTTTTCTGGTGTCATCCCCTGAAGACTCAATCTATTGGGATCAAAAGCTTCATCTAGACTCATCGACTCCCTTTTATAAACTCTCATTCAAAAGTGAATGGCCACAAATGGAAGTTGAAGTGATCTAATCGGTGGCTAAGACTAACTAGAAAACTTCCACAATCTTCCAAAGAGAAATCGATTCACCTTATGCATTCCTCCGTGCTCCCCGCCTTAATGGCACCTCTTAAGGATAGAACATTTATTCAAGCTACTATGATTAACACTCCATCTTAGTGAGGAAGGTTTTATCCACAACAACCAACTTATCCCTGAAGTAAATAAACTTCCCTTTATTCAGGGCCTTCGTCAGAATGTTTGCCACCTACTGATCTGTAGACACATACTATACTTGAACTGCTCCACGTTGTACACAATCCATGATGAAGTGATATTTTATGTCAATATGTTTTAATTGATCATGAAATAATGGATTCTCAGATAGGTTGATGCAACTTTGATAATCACAGTAGATAATGGTCAACTTCATCCTCTGACCAAACAAAGCCACTAATAGTTTTCGAAGCCAAACTACTTCACATGTAGCCATGCTTGCTACCATGTATTATGCTTCTACGTTGCTTAATGTAACCCAATTATGCTTCTTGTTGTACCAAGAAACAACCCCTAATCCAATGTTGAAGCAACACACTAAGATGCTTTTCCAGTCTACTGCATTACCTACCCAATCTGCATAAGTGTAACCTATCAACCTGACACCATCACTTTGAGTATATTTCAATCCATACTCAACCATACCTCATAGATATCACAACACATGCTTTGTTGTTGTCCAATGCACTCTCTTTGGTTCCACCATGAACTGACTAAGATTGTTGACAGCAAATAAAATTTCCAGCCTTGTGTTGACCAAATACATGAGAGAGCCAATGAGTTGTCTATATAATATGGAGTCTATTGCCTCCTGCTTTGATGCATCAAACTTCCTCCAATTGGTTATCATAGGAGTAGACATGGGCATATAGTCTAGCATCCTAAATTTCTTTAGAATCTCCAAAATATATCTTCCTTGACCAATGAAGATTTCTCCATCTGACTACCACACCTCAAGCCCTAGAAAATAATGCATCAACCCAAATTCTTTCATTTCGAACTCTTCTGCTAAGTCCCTCTTACATTCTTCTATGAGCCTTGGTGACCCATTAAAAAAAATATCATCTACATACAACACAAGAAGTAGTGGTTCATTTCCAACCGTAAGATAGTATAGATTTGAATTTGTGTCACTCTTTACAAAGCCCATCTCCTGCAAGTAGCTATCAATATGACCATACCAGGCTTTGGGGGCTTGTTTGAGTCTATATAGCACCCTTTTTAATTTGCATACATGAGTTTCTCTCCCAAGTGTCTTGAAACCCTCTGGTTGTTCGATGTACACCTCCTCTTCAATGACCCCATTCAGGAACGTCATCTTGACATCCATTTGATGGATCTTCCATCCCATATGCACTGCAAGAGAGATCATAGCTCTAATGGAAGTATACCTAGCTATGGGAGCAAACATCTCCTCATAATATATTCCCTCTTTCTGAGAGAAACCCATGGCTACAAACCTGGCTTTAAATTTTTCAATGCTGCCATCTACAACATGCTTGATCTTGTAGATCCAACGGGAACCAATCACTTTCCTATCCAAGGGTCTAGGTACCCCCTCCCAAACATCATTACGCATGAGGGAGTCATATTCTTCCATCATAGCATCCTGCCACACTTGGTGTTGTGCAACCTCCTTATAGTTGGAAGACTCGTTGTCTATGAGCTGACTCATCAAAGCCACATAATCTGAATATTTCTTAGGTGGTCTCCTATCCTCGATGTTTAATTTAGGAGCTCCCACAAACTCTTGTCCATCTCTCAACATTTGAAGCTCCTTACGATTTCTACTCCCACTTATCGTGGCTGGAGCTTCAAGCTCCTCATCATATTGCTACTCCATATGCTGTGAACTTTCCTCAACACTTGTATATGAATTTTGTGCCTGAGGTTATATTCAACTTTTGGAGCTTCTTCTTGCTGACTCTAATCAACTGCTGGCAGCTCGTGAGATCTCATGAAAGCTTTCTCTTCTTGGAACTTAACGTCCCTTCTCACAATGATTTTCCTTGTTCCTGGAATGTAAATCCTATATGCCTTGGATGTTTCCCTATATCCAATGAAGTACCTCTTCTCTGTAGTTGAGTCTAGTTTGGTATGCTTCTCACTTGGAATGTGACAATAAGTAATACTGCAAAAAATTCTGAAAAAACCAGCTTCTAGCTTCTTTCCTGTAAATGCCTCCTCAGGTGTCATCTTTCCCAATACTTTGTGTGGAATTCTATTTTGAATGTATAATTTTGTGCTACATGCTTCTTCCCAAAGATATCTAGGCATGTGTTGATCATATAGCATGGCCCTAGCTACTTCAACTATTGTTTTTTTCTTTTGTTTTGAGACCCCATTCTATTGCAGGTTATATGGAGTTGTACATTCTCTCTTGATTCCTTCCTTAGTGTAGAAATCCTTGAAGGATTTATCGATATATTCGCCCCCATTATTTGTATGAAGAACCTTTATCTTCTTTGCTATCAAATTCTCTATGAGAGCCTTAAATTCTTGGAAGTGACTGAAGACTTCATCTTTTGTCTTCAAGAAGTAAATCCAGGTCTTCCTGGAGAAGTCATCAATAAAGGTCATGAATTATTCATAAGCCTTGAGAGACTTAGCAGACATTGGACCACAAATATCAAAGTGTATCAACTCTAAAACACCCTTGGCTCTACTGTCACTCCTTGGAAAAGTTGCCTTTGAAAAATTTCCAAGTACACACCCTTTGCACACATCATCATGTTCTGTACTTACTTTTGGAATTCTTGTCATGATCTCTTTGAGCAACTTAAGTGCTTCATGATGGATGTGACCCATCCTTCTATGCCACAGCTCTCCCAAATTTATCTTACTACTGCTGCTAGCTAGTGCCATGGGATCTTCAACCTACAACTTATATAACTTATTGCTTCTAACTTCAATCTATTTTGTTGACTTCCAATTCTAATGTTTCAAATACACCTTTTGTCCTCCAAAGAGTACATTGTACCCTTTGTCTTGAAGAGTAGATACTAAAATCAAGTTCATACCCATTCCTAGCACATGCAACACATTTGTAATATGGAGATTCTTGCATGACTCCCTCTGAACTATGATGGTTCCTCTCCCAACTGGAGTACATTGGGACTTGTTTGCCATTTGTATCTAGAAGTCTATCTTCTCTACTTTGTAGCTTGAAAAATACTCTCAAACTCATGTCATGTGACATGATGTCCCACTATCGATGTACCAAACTCTTGTGGTGGTCGAGCTCGATAGGCAAGCTACAAGAGTGAACTCATCTTTGAGTCTTGAAGATAGTTCATCAACATGTGTTGAAGCTATTGTCTATTGCTTCTTCTTCTTGTCACCCTTCTTTATATTCAGACATTGACTGACATAGTGTCCTCGTTGATCACAACCAAAGCACTTGATTTTACTTAAGTCTTTCTTTTTCTTATCTCCCTTCTCTCCTTTGGAGTTAGGCCCTTCATTCGAGCCTTTCTTGGGTTTTCCCTTTCCTGCAAGAGCAACATTTTCGTCATCCTCACCTTTCTGGCCTTTACTGTTGCCTGCATAGACAAGGCTCAACCTTAGATCTTGCTGAGTGAAATCACTCCAAAGGCGATCCCAGTCAGGTAGGTCATGCCGACCATTAATCACTTGGACAAAGATGTCCCACTATTTTTTGAACCCATTCAAGGTTGTCCTCATGAGCTCATCATCACTTATTTTTTCTCCGACAACTGCAACTGGTGTTTGACTTGCCTAACCCTGGTGAGGTAGTTGACAACTACTTCTCCCTTGCTCTATCTAGTGTTTCATAGCTTCTCTCTAAGAATAAATTTTCTGTTGATAGTGGCACTCTGGAACAGTTTCAAGATTCCATCCCACATATTTTTGTAAGTATCTAGTTCTGCAATATGAGGAACAATATGATATTTAACTCCGTCTTGGATAATATGCCTAGCTTTGGCATCCTACCTACGATAGACTGCTAAATCCTTTGGATCTGTTGGTACGGTAACATTGGTCATTGCCAATTCCTTTAGTCTATGCTTCTCTAACAACAGTAATATTCTGGATTTCCAGATACCAAAGTTAGATGCGCCATCTAGTCTATCTTGATCTCTCAGACCAACTGAAGCCATTTCTAAAACCCTCAAACAATAACCCCAATAATCTTGCGCTCAGAAGAATTCTACCTTTTGTTCTTTATAACTCTAATACCATGTGAGTTCTCTACTACCCTGAAGGTGCTATCAACTAGTTTGTTATTCCTATTGCTTATGTACAACAAATTAAACACTTATCTGAAAAGAATGAATAAAAACAAAATAACACCATTCATCAATTTAGTTGCAGCGAATTATAAGAGAAACTGAAAAAACACAAATAACACAACATAGATTGTTTTTGGAAAAACGTCCCTGGAAAAACCCCAATCTGGGGAAAACTAGTTTGATAACATTATTATCAATCCTGCAATTGAGAACGATTACAATTGTTTGCCTAATACTGGAAATTCAGACAACTCTTCCTTTGCCACTAATCGAACCTCCTTCTGGAACTCAGAAGCTGGAGGTTTTTCTTCTCCTCAATTACTGTTGTAAAACTTTTCTGGTGTCATCCCCTGAAGACTCAATCTATTGGGATTAGAAGCTTCATCTAGACTCCTCGACTCCCTTTTATAATCTCCTATTCAAAAGTGAATGGCCACGAATGAAAGTTGAAGTGATCCAATCGGTGCCTAAGACTAACTAGAAGACTTCCACAATCTTCCAAAGAGAAATTGATTCACCTTCTCCATTCCTCTATGTTCCCTGCCTTAACGACACCTCTTAAGGCTAGAACACTTGTCCGAGCTACTATGATTAACAAATGTCATCTCATGGAGCGCAATGATAACATATTTGCACCGAATGGATTTTTTTTTAAGTTTTAAGCAAGTGCAATTAGCAGGAGGAAACTCAAATGCCACGACTGGCCACCAACATCTTCCCAGTCCATGCCAAAATGTAAGCTTTGGAACAGGATATGCATAAAATTGTTTTATGAAAGGGCTATAGAAAATTTCAAGGAAATGCAGTCGGTACTTGTTAAGCCAAATTCTAAAACCTTTTAACAATACCCTCACAGCCTTCCTTTAAAAATGAGGCACAAGAATCCATCAAAGAAAAACGAAATGGAGGTTCTTGTCAAATATTTCAAATATAATTTCTCTGGTAGATATGCCTGCAAAATGTGTAGCATGGATGAGGTGCGAGCCGTTTGACAGAATACCTCAAAGATATGTGATTTCATGGACCGTCGTGGCCACGAGATATACACAAAATGGATTTGTTTGAGTTTTAAAAACTTAAAAGCAAATGCAATTGCAGGTGTAAACTAAGTTCCTCAACCCAGCCAGCCTCATTCCTACCCGCGCCAAGTTGAAACACTGTGTGAAAAGAAACAAAGCTCGAAAGATAGAGGAATTGTGTCTTACTTTGTAATTTCAATTGCTTCACGCATGCAAGGCTGGAAGCATATACAAGGCGTAGTTCAAGGTTTTGAAAACTGGCATTGTTTGACAGAATGCTTTAAAGAAATATGGTGCATAAATGAAACATGTAAACTGTTTACAAAATATTGAAATGCAGGCTGTAATGATTGCAGAATGGACACGGAATGAATTTGTTTAAAAGTAAAAGTTTTAAAATAGGGTATGGACATCTGTTGAAGCATAAAAGAATGAAGAGTTTTATCTGGTGTTGTAGTTGCAACGGTCCTCATGGACATGCGTGCAGAATATAAAAGCATTACAAAAATGGGAGCTTAAATGTTTGGCATTCATCAAAGCATAAAATGTGGTCTCATATAATGTAGATTGAAGGATAAGAATAAAATGGTTTGTTGATAAAGGCGCTGGAAATTACAAGAAGATGCAATTAGCAAAGTAGAGGTAATCCTCAGATTTGGAAACCGTGCCAAAGTTAGTGACTGCTCAACATAGATATATTTTCCAGATTTGAGGTGAAATAAGGGAAATTTGTGAAATCAAAATTTGAAATTGTGAGAAACGGGTTAGGTATTACATAGGGAAATTTGTGAAATTGTGAGAAACAGGTTATTACATCATCTTTCATCCAACAATGTAAGGAGTGATTTTTCAGCATAGTCAATTCCATAGTAATAGATTTATGAAAAAATGAAGTATAAACACCAGGCTATGAGTACGTCTCAGTACTTGAAAGTAAGCTCCTCGAAATAACAGACACTAGATTGGGGTATGTTAGCATTCATGATTTTTGAGAAATCATGAAAGAAGGCAAGAGGTCTCAATTTGTACAAAAGGTATATGAAATTGGATTAGTGAATGCAAAAAGATATCTAATAGGATATCTAATATCTGTCCAGTATCTTGAACTCATCCTAAAATGTATGAAGGCTTATGATCTTGAAACTAGAGAGATTAAGACTTGAGATGGTAGATTGGTGGCAAGGTTAGATTCCATTTCCATCGAGATCATTTTCAGACTACTAGTTAGGAATCAATTCACCGATATAAACATGGAAATGATAGAGAAATATTTTGTTGAGGATAGGGATAGATGCTACAATACCATTGCAAGACATTGGTTGTCGACACCCAAAAAAAGGAAAATTCCAAATGCTAAGAATTCTTCGCAGGTCTCTATTCATTGACCATATTTTCAATATGGTGGTAATTCTAAATAGTTTAATTAGAAATAAAGACTTAGACAATTTTGAAAGGTGGATGTACCTATTTATTATCATCATATGCATAGGTAACCAATTTATTGATTGGGGAGGTATCATAAGTGACAACTTGGATAATCATATAACCCAATTTGAGGAAAAACAATGCATTTACATGTCATCTTATCTCATGTATGCCATTACAAGTATGAAGATTTGGTTGAGGCTCAATAGTAATGAAATATTTGGTAACACAACCAAAATCTATGATTTTATTATCAATTGAAATTGGAGGAAATTTACAAGCATTTCTAGAGGATTAATGATGCTTTCACCATGTTGACAGTAAGAGAACTCCAAGGGAATATTGGGTTCAGAATTTCTCCCAAGGCAACAATCTTGATCTAACAATTTGGGAGCTACTTTAAATCTAGTTTCCAAGATTTACATATATACGAATTGGGGGGTTTGACGGATATCCTTATGTTGCCAATAAACGTGGATGACAAATTGAATTGGACAAATCAATAAAACATATAGTGATAGAAGGAAAAATGGCATTCCTTTTCCTATAGTCCTTAATTATTATAGTTGCAAGTCTTCATTAGATGGTCAACACATTGAGAGAACAATATCCAAACTAATTATGGGTGTGTATAAAATGAGATTCCCTTTTGAAGGAAAATGGTATGTCAGAGATAATTTACACCTTGATGTAGGCTAATGTCATTTTCCCAAAAATTGAGGACTTTTGGGAAGATTATGAGGATGATTTCAAAGTCCAAAGGAGGGATTAGATGAGGTTTACTATTGATAAGATCACAAATTTCAGATTAGGATGGGATGTGATGTGCATGCATGATGACAGATCAAATTTAATTGGTCATATTTATTTTGAGAAAATTCAAGTGTTAACCTTACTACCTATGAATTGGGAAAGCCAAGAGTTGAAATAATTGGATGAAAGGACAACCCACATCATCAAGAGATTAGAAGAATGGTTAAGGAACAAGATACTTAAAGCCGCAACAACAAGGCCAAGGGATAAAGATAGTTCTTCAAGGAAAAGAAGTGACACTCAGGAATGGTCTTCCTATTCAAACATTTCATAGGCTTCTATTTCAATTCTCAGTTCTCAACATAATGTTTAGGGTGGTGGTGATGAAAAAGATCTGAATATGGGAGGTAATCTTGCAAGTTCATGTGAGAATGATCCAAAGATAAGAATAAAGAGGTTGAAATTGAAAGAAAGGGAATTGGACCCAATTCAAGAAGTTATAGAAGAGAGGGGATACTTACATTCTCAAAGTGATCCTAATGAGGAAGAATTAATTCTCTCAATCTCACCTTTTGTTCTTCTCTTTTCACCTTCTCATGATGATCGTATTTCTCATCCTGAAATGCTTGTCAATAATGATCCTCTTGATGAGACCGCATTACTAGTTGCCCCTAATGTTCCAACATCATCAGAGCCACCACTCGTGGATATTCTAGGTTCTTCACAAGTTCCTTCTTCATCATGGTTGCAATAGAGGTTAATGAAGAAAAAGAGAATAGTTTAGCTAATTTCTCTTGAGTTTGATATGATGGCCAATTTGATTCAAGATACTACAAAACTAAAGAAGGCAAAAGTCACATCTAGATTGATAATAGATTCTTCATATGTAAACTTATGTGTTGAATTGGCACAACCTACTTTAGATAAAATTGTAGATGAAGTGGATGAAAGTGCTTTTGATATCACGAAGGTTGGTCTTGGTCCTTCAAGACATGATGGTGATATCCATAATTTTTAGGTATATGCAACCAAATTAATACAAAGGACAAAGAAGGAGAAATATTTGAAAGATTGGTTGAAACAATAGGTACAAACATTAACATCATCTCTCAAATCTATATTAGACACTTCTACTCTACCCTTGGATGTTGCTCATATTTTAGCGATTCCCATTCATGGAGAATTCATTCAAAAGGAGGTCATAGAAAGTGTGCAAAAGTATCAATCATAGGGGAAAACAATTAAAAATTAGTTAGAGAAAATAAAATAAAATGCCTTAGTTTTTTATTGGTAAGGTTAAAGAGGTTCATGAGAAGGTTGATGTAATGCAACAAAAGAAATTACAAACGAGTTGAGAAACATTAAAGAAGAAGAAATAGTTTGGCAAGAGATTATAAAGGATCTTCACGAAATGGTCAAATTAGATGGTGTTTTGATTTCTCACAATGTTTTCTAAAGTATAGAAGAAAACCAGATCTTGATAGGTTGTTTCCAAGTATAGATTGGAAGCTCATTAATATTAGCCAAATTGTAATGGAATAGGAAAATTTGTTGACTTCTTGTAAGAAAATAAAGATAAAAGTTTCAAATGATCTCTTGTCAATTATTTGAAATGTGTCAACAAGGGATGGGATCCAAAGAATGGATTTCCAAGTCATACAGGGGAACTTTGAGAAGATGGTGGATATTGATTTACTCAAAAATCAAAATTTTAGTGTAGATGTGATAGATAAGTGGAGTTCTCTTTCTATTGCACTTAAGTCTTGCAAAAATCATCTTATCAACTACCATCAAAGTATAGAGGATATTCAAAAAGGGAATTCCACTTGGAAGTTGAGAATGGTGAATACAATTGTTCTCAGGAATAAATTCTTAGCATTATCTATTAAGTCATTCAAGAAATTCAAGGCAATAGTTTCATCTTCAATAGGAGCAAATACAACTCAAAGGAATTCTTCAAAGGATGCCATAGGGAGTGTAGATAAATAAAAAATGGAGCAGATTTATGTAACTTTATCATTGTAATTAAGTCAAAGTCATTAGTTATGTTTTATTGCATCATTTTATAATGGAGACTTTATCATTTTTTCAATAAGTTAGAAAATAAGTTATGTTGCTTAAATTTAAGAATTTTCCACCTTTAATAAAGCTTGGTTTTACTTCCCACTTTTTGTGGAGGTATTTACCAAGGTTGTTTTGAGTTATTTATGAGGTATTTATAGGGGAGAGTCTATAAATACAAGTCTCTAAGCATTGTAAATGGATTTTGTTTCTCACAAGTTTTATAGAAGATTTTTTTTTGGAGTTGTATGTAATTCTAAAGGCAATAGAAAATAGTTTTGGAGGTGCAGCCATGGAATTTTCTTCTTGTCGTTATTGACCTTTTGTATATTATGTGTTGATAATAACCTTTTTTTTCTTGTAAGTATTTTGTGAAAACAATTGTTGGATTATCATAATTCTTTTCAAATATATTCATTTCTTGGTATCTAGAACTAAATGTATTTGGACTTTAAAATGTTTTCATTATTTGGTTTCTTATGCATAGTCTTTCATCCTTATAATGGAAATTTTTTAGTTTAAAGTAATTTTGTGAGACTCTAGTAATATTGGTATCTTTGTTATTGAGAGGTGCTCTATCACTTTTAATCATTTTAAATTTTCATACCCTTATGTACTTTCAAATGAAAAGTACACAAAAATATAAAAAACCCCATCACATGAGGGAGTTGCCCCTCTTAAAAGCAAAGGAATATTTCCATTTGATACACAATCTCTCCAACTATTGGTGTGCATTTTTCACTTTTTATTGGGAGATTCAAATTATCATTTCAAGTCTCAATCCTCTTATCAATAGTCTAGTAAAATATGTATATAAAATCTAACTCCTCTCCTCCCTCAAATGATGAAATCTAAGAACTTTTAATTTAATCTATCAATGTATGCATAAAATTAGTAAACCTACATAAGTGGGGGTAATATGAGGATCAATATAAAATAAATCCATTTTTATTTTTAACATTATTATTTTTTTAGTTATCTCCACTCTCAAACTTTGTTCATTGATTTGAGGTATGTTTTGTGGGCGATTTTGAGGCATGTTTCAAGGTAGGAAGTTGTGATTTTGAGGAAAGATATCCCAAGATGCTCAAAGATACAAGGTAAGTAATATATATATCACCTATAAGGCTCGAGGAAGCTAAGCAAAGAGACAAAATTGTGATAGCCAAGAGTGTTGTAAGAACTTGAGAGCATCATAACAAGCAAGAGAGCTTCAGAAACTTGAGAGAGTGAAAGAGAGAAAAGAGATAATGTACAAGAGAGAAGACAAGAAGGAGAATAATATAAAATGGATTGAAAATATAGCATTTAAAGAGAGAAGAGGAGGGAAATTAAGCTTCTTGAGCCGTTACAAGGCATCTCGAGCTGTTACCATCGACAAAACTAGCTAACAAGTGGCAAGGCACTCAAAAATAGATGTTTGAATGTTGAAATGTCATAGGACACTATTGTGGCACACATACATCCATTTGATGTGCTAGTTTCCAAACATCATGCTACAAAATGGCAAGCATGAGGAAAGCATAAGGTTTGACACAAAGTTGACACACGAGGGTAGTTGCTGAAGAAAGGTCCTGAGCATCCTAAGAGGGAAAAAGGCTTATGCAGCGGCTAAAATGAGTCTACACAAGTACTAAGGGAGTGGACACTAAAGTGGATACAAGAATGTATGTGAAATTGCAAGGGATACAATTTTACGACATTAAATTTTTCCTAGCACTTTAGCGGGCTTATGAATCTACACTAATATACATGCTAAAGGAAATCTACTAAACATAAATAACATTATGGTACCAAAAGGATATTGTAGAGGAAGCAGACAACTCTTTGAACCGAGGAAGCATGCCCCCAAGTTGAATACCTACAAAATAAATGAATTAGACAAGAAATACCTACACAAGACAACAAGGTTAGAACTTAAAAATCCATTACATCATGGGGTTAGAACACAAAAGATATTACATCACATGGTTAGAACATATAAAACACACAAACATAGGCACATAGAAAACTAAAGGATTTGAGTCAACAAAGTGAAAGAGACCTTGATGTAGAAGGTTTTTTGAGTACCATGTGTCATCCCCAAATTAAGAAATAGCACAAAAGAATTCTTAGATGGAGAGAAGAATGTAAGGATTGATTTCTTCAAGATAAGAATGCATACAAAAGAAGGGGAAGACCCCAATGTCGAAGAGAGAAAGAAGTATATACTTAGGATGAAAAAGATGCAAGTCTTCAATCTAATATACACAATTAAGAAGAGAAGAGAGAGATGGTGCCAAAGGTATTTGGTCCTATGGAGATTTGAAAAAAATGCGTTGCAGGCCCTCAAACCTATAAAAGGTGAACAAAAGGCTCTACAGGTGCTCAATCCTACATATTTGAACAAAGAGATCTTGCTCGATAAAAGTGCTTTCTAGATCCTCAGACTTGTAAAGGAAGTGCCCCAAGTGCTTGGTCCTAAAGAAAGCCTGATGTGAAAGGCTTTGTAGAGTTTGATTGGTCCTCATAGGTTCTCAATCCTGCAAGGAAAGATTGATGCAAAGAAGCTCTACAGGTTCTCGATCCTACAAAGAAAGACTGATCATATAAGCATATGGCTACTGCAAGTTGCATTGCAGGAAAAACATAGAAAAGATAGTTCTAGTTAGATTGCCCCCAAGCTAGACATGAAGATATAAGATAGGTCTAATAATGCTACCCCCAAGATAGATGTTAATGAATTCATTTGAAGGAGAATCTTTCAAAGGGGGGTTTTTTTGGTATGGAACCCTTCAAGACACAAAGGGGCCCATTCAAAGGAACACTCAAATTGAAAGATAGAGAGAAAAGAGGGGGCACTTAAGAAGGATGTGCATCTCTAGAACAAGTTATCATTGCCCCTAGCATATAGGGGATGAGAACCATGCAAGATACTATAAAAGAGAGGTGTGAGAACCTCATGAAAAAATTATTAGAATAGATAGGATAGAGGTAGACCTTGATATAAATTTTCATGCGAATAAAAGGAAGGTGCATCAACAAATGGGAGTTTGATGGCATCATAATCAAAAATTTATTGCATTTTATCCTTCAAGGCTTTACGTTCACTAGTGGAATGGCTAAGCACTTGATGGTATGCATAGAACGAATGTTTTTCTTGATCGCGTTTATGAAATTTCTTATGTATGGGAAGAGGAAGAGTAATCAAGTGGGCTTTGAGAATCCTCAACAAGATACACTCTTGCTCAGATAAAATATGAGGAGCAGGAAGCAACCCTTTCTCTTATGAAGAAGAGTTTGACTTCTCAGAAGAATACATGAAGATACCGGATAATAGAAGATGAATCAATCTAACAGAACAAGGTTGAGAGGAAATCAAGTCAAAATTCAATCGTGGTTTCTATTTAGATTGTTCAATCAAGAAACCAAGCTCCAAATTATTTTTATGAGGTGCACATTCTATAGAGACCTAAATGCCTTGTTTGTTACACCCATAGCCATTCTTAGAGATGAGTTTAAAACTAGGGCCATAATGTGTTTGCAAATCTTGAGAAGGAGGAGTATCTTCATAGAGAGCACTATTCTATAAATGGGGATTATACTCCTCTATGGGATTGCCATTAGCCTTCTTGATAGAATTTACAGTAGAAGCATGCTCATGTTCCTTAGAAGGGGGAGGATCAACATTAAGAATATTACAATTTGTGTTCATATCACCCCGTGATGCAAAAGAATAATCATTTTTGATATTAGGTTTGGATTATTTTATCATAAGTTCTAAGTGGACCAGGTTGATTTTATGCTCTTTGACGAAGGATGATGTAAAGTATAAAGAACCCCAATCATCACCGAGAAATGCATTTTCTTGAGAAGGAGTAGACATAGAATTTCATGCTTCGAAAGGATCTTCTTCAGGGAAATCTTTCTCAAGAGTGACAAGTACTACTAGAGTAGACATCAACACATTGGAAGATACTGAAGGGATAATATTTTAAAGAGTAGACCTGTGCAATTAAAGCTTGACCAAGAAGTTCCATCTCACATAAGTGTATGACATCAAGGTCAAACCTGATTGTGACTACTTGATTGTTTTGATTATAAGGAAAAAAAAGGTTTTGAAGGAACCTTGAAACCCTTTACAACAAAAGATAGAAAATGTTGCACGAAAGGATATTCAAAAGACCACCAGCAACAACCCAACAACCAAAAAACATAACAGAGTGGGTGTTGACCTAAAAATATGACAAGAAACTACCATCAACACCCAACAACCACAAGACATCAAAACAACCTAAGAGAAACCTACACCTAGTGGGAAACAAAACGAAACAAAGAGAAATACCAAGCGCTAGTTGAAGCCACTCAAAGTGTTGGCCATGTCCATCTGCTGGTTCCTATGCTTTTCAACTATCTCCAATAGATCCTTCTTCTCAACATCAATTGATTTATTCCAATTAATTTACCTTGTGACAATAGGTCCTTTTTCATCATCCTTAGCAACTTTTTTACCTTTTCCCTTGGTCGTGTGCTCTTTCTCCATAAGTTCAGAGAAATAAACCCGATCCTCTCGGAGCTCACTAATCTTTCTGAAAAGGACTTCCAAGGTGTCTGTGTTATTTTTCACAGAGATATGTCATGCCTGCAATTTTTTTGATATCCACATTTATACCTAAAACCTTGGCTCCAGTATAGACAATCTTTCATCACACAGAGATTTAAAGTCATGATAGGAACCTTCAAGGTCCAGAATTCTATCAATAAGAATGTCCAACACCAAACCTTTTAGAATATTCTTCAGATTCTCCTTCAAACATCTAATTTTGATATTAATTTTATTGAACTCTTGCAAAGTCCACTTAGCTAATTTAAAGGTACCAGTGGCCCCAAAACTAGCCATATCCAATAAATAATACATGGAGGTAGCTTCATCGTCAAGATAAGAAAATTCCTCAGAAATAGGATTTACCTTCAAAGGATACTTTTTGGCTTCTTTTGTTTCCACATCCTCCTCATCCCAATCCCTAATATCCTTGTCCTCTTCCTCCTTTGGAAATTCCTTCATAGAAGAATCCACAATAGTCACCATCTTATCACCATAATTCTTGTCATCACTGACATCTTTGGGGTCCTTCGTTGGAAACTCTAAGGTATTGTTCTTCAAGTTAGAAATACACATCAATAGAATCGGTTTGTTAAGCAAACCCATAGCACTATCTTGTGTCCCCACCTCATAGCCACTACCAACAACATCTTTATCAACAACCACATCCATAGTCTTGGGAGAAGGATCATCCAACCTCACCTCCATGTCTTCACTCCCAAAAAGGGCAAGCCACTTAGCTAGCCTATTACTCTTAGCACCAACCACATTTCTCTTCTCTCAAGACATAGTCACAACCGTAGGATAAAGATCCTCCTCCTCTCCATTCCATTCCTCCTCCTCATTTGAAGATGACTTTGACCCCAACGACCCAAACACATCATTTAAACTCTTTTGTTTACCCTTGATAGTAGGAGCAGGGAGAAGCGTCTTGACATGTTGCATAATTAATAAAATAATCCCTTCATGGAGGATGGGGCCCCTCCTATTCTTTAGGTGTCCATACACTGAGACCTCCAAAGATGATAACAAAAAGAAAGGAAATGAAATGAATGAACTATGTCTGATATGGTTGACGAGAGTAAAATGGTGACCAAGAATAGCCCTAAACCTCCCTTCCAAAGTCATGTAACTCATCAACACCTCAACAACGCTCACCCATATTTTCTAAAGGGAAGTTCTCTCATAGCCCCAACTCTCCAATTTGGTTAATCATTTCTGCTCATCATCTTTAAAAAATGGGACCATCACCTCCTCATTAATATTTTTATCCTTGAAGAAATTTCGGCCAATTGTCGGCATCCCAATAACCATGGAAACCAAATCCTCATTTACTTCAACTTCCAAACCTTTAACCCTAAGATTTTGATTATGCCAGAAAGAAACAAATTCCACTGAGGCATTAGGGTCATGCCCATGCAGTCTCTTCCAAAATGGAGTAAAATTACCATGGTGCAAAATGTTCCAGAGTTTCTTCTTTCTTTGAATGTCCCCACAAGAATACAAATCAATTGTTCTCTTGTAACCACCCATGGCTACCAACACACGACTCACAAAACCCTTGCGAAAAATGCACAACTAAAGGCCAAAGAACAACAAGACACCCACAAAGCATGTGAAATGGAGGAAGGTACTAGACCATAAATGTTGGATCACCTCAACCCACACCATCATTCCTCAATAAAATCCTAGCTTTCTTGGGAAGGATTGAGCCCTCCTCCCACAAACGAAATTCATTTAAACTGACAACCTCATTTGCAAAAAAACTTGCTAAGTTTCCTTCTCAGTAAACATGAGAGATGTGAATCTCTTCACAATATTGCAACATGATTATTGTATCCTTAATGAGTTGTTCAATATTCCAACTTTAAGTATGAGTACCACATAGATAGTTTATAATGTTCATAGAGTTTCCTTCCACCCATAATTTGGAGTACCCTTTGTTGATAGCATATCTAACACATGAACAGAACCTCTGCCTCCACACAATGATCAGTTTGAGTTCCCAATGGGAGTTCCAATGCACCAAGGAATCTTCCAACATCATTTCTTAACACTCCCCCACAAAATGCAAGCCTAGGGTTCCCCTTTGCCACCCCATCAAAGTTAACTTTAACCCAACGAAAGGGAGGAGGCTGCCATCTAGTGTTTAATCTAGTAGTTGATCTTGACTTAGGATTCAAAATAGGAATTGAGATAACCTTCCAATTAGAATTCAACAACAACTCATAACCAACAAGGATAGTATATGGGGCACACCGAGTAAAATCAGAATGAATTAGAGAAAAAATCTCTAGAATGGCCTATCTAATCTTAATAAAAAGACTATCAACCTTGAGTTTAGACTCCCGAAAGATCCTATTATTTCTTTCTTTCCATAAACCCCAAGTGATATGTGGGGCCATAAGGTCCCACAACCACCAAAAAAAAGGAGAGGAAGAAGGGAAAATCCATTGATAAAAAAATTTAGCAAGAGAATCTGGAAAGACCCAACCAATATCCAAGAGTCTACGAAATTTACTCCAAATAGAAAAAGAATAATCACATTCAAGGAGAATATGGAAATAATTCTCACCATTATCTTCATAGAGAACACATATATTAGGGATCACAAACCCCCTCTTACAAAGGTAGTCTTACGTTAATACTTTACCTTGCATAAGCAACCAAAAGAAGACATTCACCTTGGGAATCAGGTTCTTATTCCATAACCTGACCCAGAAAGGGAAAGAGATGGGCACTTCCAAAGAACTCATGAGAGAAAAATCCATTAAAATTTCTCCTAGCACATGGGTCCCAAATGACTCTATTCGGTCTAGGAAAAGAGGGGATCTGGAACCTACACAAGAATTCCTTCATAACCTTCAAAGATGGGTCCCAAACCTCATAATTCTTCCACTCCCCATCTTCAAAATAAACATCCACCTTGGGCCCAAAAATGAGTTTACACAAGGGGGTAATAGGGGGAGCCCAAGGAAGATAAATAAGAGGTCGAGTTCCACACCAAGAATCCTCCCAAAAAATAATACTAGTACCATCGCCCAACAACCACTTAACACCTCTAGCAATCAAGTCCTTGCATAGCATAATATTATTCCAAAAACATGAACCAAAAGGAATCTCCTCTAAAGATAGCATGTCCCAAGGTCTCTCCAAACCATATAGATACTTATTACCTATCAAAGGAGCCCACCCAACATCCCCATTCAGGAGCCTCCAAAATTTTTGGACAATAGAGTCTTATTAAAAGATTTAAGATTTCTAATACCAAGATACCCCCACTTCTTCGGTCTACACACTGACTCATAGGCCACAAGAGGAATTATGGATTTAGTATCAACCCCTAACCAAAGGAACCTTCTCATTATCGGTTCAATTTTATCTTCAAACTTTACAAGAATCCTGAAAAGACTCATAATGTATAGGGGCAAATTCTAAAGAGTGGAAGAAATAAGCTGAATTTTACTAGCCTAACTAAGGAGTGCACCTTTCCAACCAGCTAAATTCCAACTAAATTTATCCTGAAAACCCAACCAAAAGGAATCTGAAACCTTGGAGATACACAAAGGGAGCCCCAGATTAGAAGATGGGAAATCACCTTTATTGCAAGATAAAATTCTAGCAAGCTTAAGCTACAAAGCTTTAGGAGTGTTGAGGAGGAAAATATAACTCTTAGGTAGGGTGATCCTCTAACCAAAAGCCTTCTCATAGTTAGTCAACAACAACTCAACAGCTATAACTTCCTTAACATAAGAGACACCCATCATAATAGTATTATCAATGAATTTTTGGTGAGTAATCGGATCACATTTGGATGAAGGTGAGAGACCACTTAGGGCACCTACATGAAGCACCTTCTAGATATTAAGACCCAAAGACTCCACCATCAAGATGAAAAGAAGTAGCAAGATAAGGTCTCCCTGCCTCATCCCACACGAACTTCGAAAGAAAGCAAGAGAGCCATTCACTAGGACAACAAATGAGGGAGAAGAAATGAGTTGCTCAAAAATTTGGATAAACTTCTTGCATAAACCAAACCAGTCCAAGACATTCAAAAGAAATCTCCAGTTCACTCTGTCATAAGATTTGAGAAAGTCTAACTTCAAGAAGAAGATCGGTTTTTTAGACACATAATGGAATGAGCTAGCTCATAAACCGTAATAATAGAATCAAGGATTTGATGACCCTTGACAAAAACACTATGTTTCTTTGAAATCATATTCGATAAGAATTTTTGTAATCTAGAAGTAATCAATTTTTTAAAAAAATTATAAATAGAGTTGAAAAGGCTAATCAAGAAAAACTCACCAAAAATCTTCGCATCATTAGACTTGGGAATCAAAACAATGAAATTCACATTATGCTCTTTGAGAAAAATTCTTGAGCCAAAGAAGTCCTTAGTAGCATTAATCACATCCTTAGAGACAATGTCCCAACTTGATTGAAAAAACAGAAAGGGAAAGCCATCAGGGCCAAGGATTTTGTTACCTTCAAAAGAGAAAACCACTTCGTTGACTTCCGAGGCCAAAGGAAAAACTATCAGCTCCTTATTCAAATTGTCCATCACAACTTTGGGAATAACATCCAGAGAGGCATCCACACACCTTTGATCTCAGGCCAAATTATCCATCAAGAGTTGTTCAAAGAATCTTGTAGTCGCTCTTCTAATAGCCTCCTTGTCTTCCAACAACAACCCATCAACACTAATTGAGGAAATTCTATTAGATGACTTATGCCTAAGAGCAGTGAGATGAAAGAACGTATAATTATGATCCTCAAATTTCAACCAGATATCTCAAGACATTTGTCCTCATAAATCCTCTTGCTTGGTAATGATATCATGCAAATGTGTGAGAATACTATCTTCCAGTAACTATAGATCCTTCGAAAGACCCTTCAATTGGATGGCATGCTCCATATCATCCAAATTATTTTTAGAATCAAAGATGTGACCAAATGACTATTTGTTCCATTTTTTGAGATTCCTCTTAACAAAATTCAACTTCTTGGCAACTCTGAACATCACACAACTATCTATATCAACTTGCCACCATCTTTTGATACAATCCATAAAAGATGGGTCCCTTAACCACTTGGCTTCAAACTAGTAAGGAAATATCTTCTTAATCCCAAGCCTATCTACAACAAAATAAATAGGGAAATTTTCTGGCCCACATCTTGTAATAGAGGATAAAGAGCAAGCAAAGTCAACAAACTAGGAAGAAAAGGTTAAATCTCTCTCTAATCTAACTTGAATATTATCAATACCAACACACTAGTTGGACCAAGTAGAACTAGCTCTTGACAGCTTAACATCAATAAGAGCATTGTCATCAAACATATTTAAGTCAAACCTGCTCTCAAGATTCACTTAAGAAGCCCCCACTTTCTCATTGTTACGCAAAGGAGTAAATCTCCCATTACAAGCCAGGGGAGATCCAAAAAATTCATCCTAAGACTCCCAAGGTCATTCCATAACTTTTGTATGCTTTCTCTTTAGGTTAGAAGCATACACATTAGAAATAACCCAAGAATAAGAATCCCTAAGCCAAAGAAACTTAGTCTCAACAGGATTCAAACTATCAATGATCGGGATACCTCTCAATAGCTTAGAATTTAAAAATGTGGCCACACCACCTAAAGCTCCTTCAAAGCTAACCCCATGAAACCCACAGTCTTTATAGAAAAATTCTTCAAAGCTTCCAACTTATCAATTTGCATTTTTATCTCTTGGATCAATAAGATATCCGACTTATGATCCTGGACGAGATCCTTCAAGAGGTCCTATTTATGTAAGTTATTTTTCCCTCTGATATTCCATGAAATGATCTTCATTTGCAAGAAGAGTGGGTGCTCTTAGAGCATAACTCAAAGAGGGTTTTCTGGACCCCTTCAACAATATTCCACTTTCACTCCCTCTCCCTACTCTTCCATGGGGTAGGTCTACCCTGGCCCCTCGACTCAAACCCACAATCTTCTTTTTTCCTTCTCATGGTGATGCCTTTGTGAGGCTAGGGGGAAGAAGAAGATTTATTCTTCCTAACATGCACTTGGGTGAAACCATCTTCAACTTTACTCACAGAATTAACCACTACCAAAGCACCAACACCAACGGCCAGTTCCAAACTAGTAAGCAAAGATGTTGAAACAATAGCCAACTCCAACATAGACCTTTTTGGAGAGCACACTGTCTCCGAGACATGATCCACATCTTGAGTTAAAGATTGACCAAAAACCTCCTCCCCAAAAATATCTAGATCCTTGCCTACCTCAATAGGAGGAGCAAGAGGATTTTCAATATTCACCTCGCCCTCCATACCATTTTCAACAGAAGATTCACCTTGGTTCTCTTTAGGTTCCTTTATCTACTAAACCTTGGTCTTCTTAACTAGGAAATCCTTAGCCTAGTGCCCTATCTTCTTACATTTGAAGCAAGCAAAAGGAAGATTTTTAAAAATAATATGTTGCTTCCAAGACCCCACCTTGGATTTTACAAAGAAGAACTTAGGCAACACAACATCTTGGTCAATCAGGACACAAAACCTGCTTGCCACTAACCACTTCCTAGAACAAGTGGCCTCATCAATAGAGACAATCCTTCCAAAAGAGTTTGCAATCACCTTGAAGAATTCTTCATCCCAATATTCCAACAAAAAATTTGGTAGTTTTACCCACCGAAGAGCAGAATTAGAAAGACATTGGACAAATTTATCCCAGGTTCCCAAGGAGGAAGAACCATAGAGAGACACCCAAATGACCAAGGCCCTTTTTCAAACACACTTCTCAAGTCTTCATCACAAGAGAAGGAAAAGGAAAAGAAACCTTTAGCCATGGCTATAAATTCAACCTTACCTTTTAAATCCCACTTCTTATGCACCCAAGTGTGAACCTCCTCAATATTAGGTTAAGGACCTAAAACCTTTTCAACTAGGGAGAAATCCATTTTAGCAATATTTTTATCCACAAGACAATCTAAGACAAAGAAAGAAAAAACACCTTCCTCGTTAGAAGAAGACACGAATCTAAGATAAAGAAAGAAAAAACACCTTCCTCATTAGAAGAAGACACTGAATCAGTAGCAATGTCTTTTCCTTTAAGCTTAGAGGAAAAAAGGTCAGACCATTTCTGACCTAGTAGGGAAGACCTCCTTTCTGATTGATTATCTTCTACCAGAGCATGCTCAACCCGGGGAATAATCAGATTAGTAGCACAAGATTCCCTTGATGGGACCCACTCTTCAAAACCTACATACACTTTATCCCCCTGGATTTTAGGAACTGGCTCCAACAAGGGAAAACCATCATAAGACACATTGAGTGTCTCACCCGCACACTTCTCCTCCGAACATGCATCTTTGACCACATCCTCACCGCATGACCCATCCTTCCTAGAATCACATCAAGGGGGTATGTGCAGGATCATCATGCAAAAAATAAGCCCTTAAGTGGCAATGAAAATTCAGAAAAAATAGAGTTAGGAAACTCGACGTAAAAATTTGAATAAGTTATTTATATTATTTCAAAAATATGTAAGAATAGAATCTATGACAAATTGAATTTTTATTTTTTATTTTTTAAATCTCTTTGGTGAAAAATTAAAATTTCAATGCAGTAGTACTTAAATTTCAAGGAAAAAATGAAAAAGTAGGTGTCTGTCTAACTACCCTAAGCATAATAAAATGATAATATTTTTTAATAAGATTTCAGATATAAGTAGAGGAATCATGTCTGGATGTGATGCATATTTTTTTGTAATTTTTTCCAAGTAAATAATTAATTATGAATTTTTTATTACAACTTTTAAAAAATATAAAAACTCATATGTATGACCACCTTAACTTCGTCAAAACTTCATGAAATTCATTTTTTTAATCCTATAGTATGTGAATCATAGAATGTGACACATGTTTTGGATTCAATAAATGTGATACCGTTTGAAACCTATAGATGTTTTTGAATCGGCCTATCAATTAGGACTTTAGTCATAATTCTAATAGAAAATGAATAATAATTATTTATTAGATTCAAAGTAAATTATAATTTATATTGGTGGAAATTTGAGAAGCCCCTTTACAAACCCTTTTCATTTCAACAATTTGGGTTAAAAAAAAGTCTTCAACCACATGGGAAAAGTCTAGAAAAGCAAGGTAAGTTGTTAAACATGTTTTTTGTGTTGACTTCTTAGGATTGGCAGGTTTGAACCAAATTCCAAAGCAAGCCCGAGGCTAATCCATAGGAATTAAATTTTGTGTCAAACATATTAGATATCTAATTCAAATTAGATATCCAATTTGTATCCAATATTATTCAATTTGAATCCGATATCTGATATGTTTTAGATATGAGTTTAAAAAATATTATACAATTTATAATATATGATTTAAAAAATGCAATGAAGTTTATAATTTAATATATAATATACAATATAGTTTATAATGTAATATATAATATACAATTTATGATAATCTTTTACCGAATTATGTATTTAATAAATAGTATATTATATAATTATGTATAATATTTAAATATTATTTAAATATTTTAGTTTTAATTTATAACTATTTAAATATATATATATTACTAATATATAAAATATTTAAATATTATCTCTTTCCCTCTCCCTCTCTCTCTCCATTTCTCTCTCTCCCAAGCCTCTCACTCAATCACTCCTATCTCTCTTGCCTCTACCCTTAACCCTAAGCCCTTAGCCCTTAACTGTTAAACCCTCTACCCTCTACTCTCTCTCTCCTAATCCCCTCTCCCTCTCTCATGTCTCTCTGTCTCCCTCACTCCCTCTATATTTATCCCTCTACCCTTAACCCTAAAACCTAAATCCTCAACCTTTAAACCCTAAACCCTTAAACCCTCTACCATTAACCATATATACCCTATATCTCTCTCCCAATCCCTCTCTCTCAAGTCTCCCTCCTATCCCCTATCCCTCTCTCAGGTCTCTCTCTTAAAGTCACTCCCTCTATCTCTTTCCACTCTACCCTTAACCCTTAGACCCTCTACCCTCTACCCTTAACCCTCTCTCTCTCCCTCTCTCAAGTCTCTCTCTCACTCACTCCCTCTATATCTCTCCCTCTACCCTTAACCCTAAACCCTAAACCCTTAACCCTTAAACCTTATACCCTCTACCATTAACCCTATATACCCTAGATATCTATATACCCTCTATCACTATCCCACTCCCTCTCTCTCTCAATTCTCTCCATTCTACCCCTTCTTCTCTTAGGTATCTCTCTTAGAGTCACTCCCTCTATCTCTTTTCCCTCTACCCTAAACCCTCTACCCTCTACCCTTAACACTCTACCCTCTCAAAGTCACTCCCTCTATCTCTCTCTCAGAGTAACTCCCTCTATCTCTCTCCCCTCTATAGCCCTTAACCCTTAAACCCTCTACCATCTACTCTATCTCTTTCTCAAGTCTCTCACTCAATCAATCCTATATATCCTCCCTCTACCCTCTATCTCTCTCCCACTCCTTCCTTCCCCCTCTTTCACTGAATCCCTCTATCTCTCTCTCCTCTAACCTTAACCCTTAAACCCTCTACCCTCTACTCTCTCTCCCTCTCTCTCTCAAGTCTCTCCCTCCTATCCCCTCCCCCTCTCTTTGGTCTATCTCTCTCACTCAATCCCTCTATATATCTCCCTCTACCCTTAACCCTTAAACCCTATACCCTCAATCTCTCTCCCAATCTCTATCTCTCTCTCTCTCAAGTCTCTCCCTCATACCCCCTCTCCTTCTCTCAGGTCTCTCTATCTCATTCACTCCATCTATCTCTCTCCCCTCTACCCTTAACCCTAAACCCTAAACCCTTAAGTTCCTTAAATCCTCTACCATCTACTCTCTCTCTCAAGTCTCACTCAATCACTCCTATCTCCCTCCCTCTACTCTCTATTTCTCTCCCACTCCCTCCCTCACCCTCTTTCATTGAATCCCTCTATCTCTCTCCCCTCTTCCCTTAACCCTTAACCCTAAACCCTTCACCCTTAAAACATTTATCCTCTACTCTCTCTCTCACACACTCACTCCCTCTATATCTCTCCCTCTAACCTTAACCCTTAAACCCTGTACCCTCTATCTCTCTCCCACTATTTCTCAAGTCTCTCCCTCGTACCCCTCTCCTTCTCTCAAGTCTCTCTCTCTCTCTCATTCACTCCATCTATCTCTCTCCCACTCCCTCCGTCCCTCTCTTTCATTGAATCCCTCTATTTCTCTCCCCTCTATAACCCTTAAACCTAAACCATAAACCCTAAACCCTTAACCCTTAAACAATAAACCATATACCCTCTACTCTCTCCCTCCTATCCCCTCTCCTTTTCTCAGATATCTCTCTCTCACTCACTCCCTCTATATCTCTCCTCTGCACCCTATACCCCCTCTCTCTCTCTCTCTCTCTCTTTCTCTCTTGTCTCTCCCTTGTACCCCCTCTCCCTCTCTAAGGTCTCTCTCTCACTCTCTCACTCCATCTATCTGTCTCCTCTATACCCTTAACCCTTAAACCCTAAACCCTTATAACCCTCTACCCTCAACCCTTAACCCTAAACCCTCAATCCTTAAACCCTCTACCCTCTACCATTAACCCTCCATTCCTTATCTCTCTCCCACTCCCTATCTCCCTCTCTTTCACTAACTTCCTCTATCTCTCAAGTCTCTCTCAAGTCTATATCTCTCTCTTACTCACTCCCTCTATCTCTCTCCCCTCTACCCTAAACCATTAACCCTTAAACCCTCTACCCTCTACTCTCACTCTCAAGTATCTCCCTTGTACCCCCTCTCCCTCTCTCATATCTCTCTCTCACTCACTCACTCCATCTATCTCTCTCCTCTATACCCTTAACCCTTAAACACTACACCCTTATAACCCTCTACCATAAACCCTAAACCCCCAACCCTAAACCCTTAAACCATTTACCATCTACCATTAACCCTCCCTTCCTTATATCCCTCCCTCTCTTTCATTGACTCCCTCTATCTCTCTCCCCTCTACCCTTAACCTTAAACCATAAAACCAAAACCCTTAAACCTTCTACCCTCTACTCTCTCTCTCTCAAGTCTTTCCCTCCTACCCCCTCTCCCTCTCTTAGGTCTCTCTTAGGTCTCTCTATGTCCCCTCTACCCTTAACCCTTAAACCCTAAACCTTTAAAACCTCTACCCTTAACCCTCTACCCTCACTCTCTCTCTCTCTCTCTCCTTCTACCCTAAACCCTAAACCCTTAAATACTCTACCCTCTACTCTCTCTCTCAAGTCTCTCCCTTGTACCCCCTCTTCCTCTCTTAGGTATCTCTCTCACTCACTCACTCCATCTATCTCTCTCCCCTATACCCTTAAACCTAGAACCTTAACCCTTAAACCCTAAATCCTTCTAACCCTCTACCCTAAACCCTAAACCCTAAACCCTTAACCCTTAACCCTTAACCCTTAACCCTTAACCCTTAACCCTAAATACTTAACCCTTAAACCATCTATCCTATACCCTAAACACTTAAACCATAAACCCTTATAACCCTCTACCCTAAATCCTATACCCTAAACCCTAAACCCTTAACTCTAAACCCTTAACCCTTAAACCCTCTACCCTATACCCTAAACCCTTAAACCCTAAAGCCTTAAACCCTCTACTCTTAACCCTCAACCCTCTCTCTCTCTCTCTCTCTCTCTCTCTCTCTCTCTCTCTCTCTCTCTCTCTCTCTCTCTCTCTCCCTCTACCCTTAACGCTAAACCCTCCAACCTCTATTCTCTCTCTCTCAAGTCTCTCCCTCCTACCCCCTCTCCCTCTCTCAGGTCTCTCTCTCTCTCTCTCTCACTCACTTCATCTATCTATGTCCCCTATACCCTTAACCATAAACCCTTAACCCTAAAACCTTATAGCCCTCTACCTTAAACCCTAAACCCTAAACTCTTAACCCTTAACCCTAAATCCTTAACCTTTAACCCTTAAACCCTCCACCCTATACCCTAAATCCTTAACCCTTAACCCTAAACCCTAAACCCTTAACCCTTAAACCCTCTACCATTGACCCTTAGGTCTATGTGTGCATAAATTGGATATTCGATTTGAATTAGATATCCAATTTGTAGCACTATTACTGTTACAAAAAAATTTAAAATGTATTTCAAATTAGATATAAGATTTTATTGGATATCATATTTGTGGGCCATAGAAAAACCCCATGTGGGTTGTTTTGCGCATTCCAACAGACCCTACATTTGTTTGTAGGCTTTTCAAGAGAAAAAAATATGGTTTCAGATACAAAGAGACAAAGATCAACTTTTTGGAACATCTTCCACTCAAATTTGTCATAAGAAATGATTTTTTAGCATCTTTTATGAGGTATAATGGGGAGCAACAGTCATCGGAAGAAAAAACATAAGAGAAAGATTACAAAAGAACAAATTGAAGAATATAAATGAAGAGATAGAGAAGGTCATAGGAAGAGAAGACAAGGTATGTTAAATATTGGTGAACCTAAGATGTATGGTTTTTCAAGTGAAGAGTAAATTGAATATCTTCAAGGTGAAAATGTTGAACATGATATTGAAATTGGAAATGAAAATGCTCAAATTGATATTAAAAATGTTCAAGGTGAGAATGTTGGAATTAAAGATATTGAACATGATATTCAAATTGGGAATGAAAATATTGAAATTGATAATGAAAATGTTCAAGGTGAAAATGTTGGAATTGAAGATGTTTAACATGATATTGAAATTGGGAATGAAATTATTCAAATTGATATTGAAAATGTTCAAGGTGAAAATGTTGGAATTGAAGATGTTGAGCATAATATTGAACCAAGTGTAAATTATGTTTCATTAGATTACATGAGAAACGAAGAACCTTGTGTGGAAGAAAGACATATCCCAAATTCAAGACCTTCAATAACCCCTAAATGGTTACTTGAAATTGATGAGAACATTATAAACAATTTTGAAGGCAAGAGGTCAACAAAAACTATTTTGTTGTGGGCTACAAGACTTTTCAACCAATATTTTAGCAATAAGACATTGACTGGGCAATGCCAATTTTTTTTACAATTGCTAAAGATGAAAAAACAAGACCTTTTCTAGCCAAATTGAAGATTCGTGTGAACAAGAAGACCGAATTTTTTTTTATTATTGTCAAAAATATTTTTAGTGCTCTCAAGTCTATCAGAAAAAATAACAAGGAAAAAGATAAGAGAGTTGCTTAGAGAGTCATTACAACTGCCCTAGTAAGCCATCAATTGAATAAGGCTCGCTTTATGAGACAAAATTGTATTGATTTTGACATAAATTGTAAAAATTTGGATAGAGCACTTGCAAGAAGACAAATAATAGATGATCCTCTTCAAAATGATATATGGGATTTTGTGGAGAGGCTTCCACGTGTTGATAAGAAGCTAACCGATAATGTAAAGCAGGTAATTCAGAAATTTTGGCATGATAACTCTAGAGTATCACCCAATGCAAAGGAGTTTTTAAAGTTAAGAATTGACAATTGAGACCATACACCGCATCCTAAACATTTCTTGGAATCAAGCCAAACAATTTTATTCAAAAATATTATTGAAACACATCCAAATATGGAAATCTAGCAAAGGAATTTTGAAGGTTTGAAGCCATTTTATTGTGTGCCTCTTAAGACTCGTAATACTTGTTGTTGTGAATACCATGTGGAGTTTTCAATGTACCATGAACTATTATTTTGTATCCATTCTACTTTGCACACTAATTAAATGTTACAGGAGTGTGGTGCAATGCATCTTCTAAAATCATCAAGGGACTTTCTAGATCTATTTTCATGTTTTAGAGAAGATGGTTGCTTTTTATATAGAAATGACTGTTTAAATGTGAAGTGCTCACAATGTGGTGGCTTTTTAAAGTTTGTTCAATGTTTTCATGAGGGTTATGAACATGAATTTGGAAAGAAGCTTGTTCAGAAAAGGAGATATGAGATAGTCAAATATACTTTGTAGAGTGGAGGTGAAGGTTCTAGATGCAAGTTGGTTAAAAACGAATGCAATGTTGCTGATTTTATTTCAGATTTTAAGGATAATATTTTCTAAAACTATGCAAGGCATAGTCATAGGTCTTAGTGGTTAGATCAACAATTCAGGATGTGTAAGGACTCTTTCCCAATTGGCACTATTATATTAGTGGTTGATTTTGTAGAAAACTACAAATTGCAACCACAAAATGAGGTACAATCTCAGTATTACAATTCCATTCAGATTGCTATTTTTTTCCACATAACATTTAGACATGCACCTAATCGTACAGAGAAGGATCAAATGATAATCATAAAGTATCATTTTTATATGAATGATGATAGTTCTCACTCGTCTGAGTATGTTTGACATTGTTTGAAGATTTTTTTCGAGTTCTTGCAGGAGCATGATATAGCACTAGGCCGACATCTCATTTAGTTAGATAACTACATAGGTCAATTCAAGAATGCTCGTATGTTTTATTGGTTGAGTAGAATGCATGTAGAGAGGGGTGTACCTCATATTTGTGTTTTTTTAAAGTTGGGCATGGGAAAGGGGGGCATGATGGAGCAGATGCATGTTTAAAGAGAGATCTAGTTAAGGAGCAATTGAATATTTCAGGAGGAAAATTTAGTGATGCACGTTCTATTGTTGATTGGTGTAGTTCACCATTGTCACAGGGAGGGACACTTGATTCAACAGTGTGAAAATTATTTTGGTTGGTTGAGGGTATAGTGGGAGGTAGATTGGATTGTCATACAATCAAATATTCTTCAAAGATTCATTTGTTTCAAATCTCAGGTGCAAGCACATGGACCATTTGGACATGACAGTTGGCTTGTTTTTGTCAGAGTTGTATTCAGTGTGAGTGGGATCAATGCGCGTCAAGTGAGTGGGTGGATACATGGGTTCCATAGTATCTAACTCCTTTATCTCAAACTATATCCATGACAAATGACACAATGAAAATTTTAGTTGATTACGACCGACTTTCAAATATACTACAACTAGGACATGTTTTTGCAGTTGTTGCACTATAGGAGAATGAAGAGAGATCAGACTATTGGTTGGCTCGATGTGTACGGGTAAAGAACAAGCTAAAAAAACTGATGGAAGATGATGATGGGTTCGTGTATCCTACAGGTCCAGTTGTGGTTGTAGGAATTTTTTTGCAAACATGCATGATTAGAAAGAATGGCATACCTGCATTTGAAGATTATGAGAAACATAAAACCATTCTCATGTATTCACACCTTGTTATAGCAACAAATGTTAAGTTTTTGAAGCATCATTCCAAACAAAAGACAAAACAACTATGGACACTTAGTAATGTTGATCATGAAAAAATATTGGATACTCTTAAGCAAAGAGATGACCCTTCAGGCACACTTGAATAGCATATTCAAGAATCGAAGGTACAATACTTAGGTTCATTATGCTTAAGTTCATTAGTGTTCTTTATTTAATACTGATATTTTGTATACTATTGCAATGCAGGTGTCTTTAATAGTGATATTTTGTATGTAATTTTATGATATTTTTGGCATGATCGATCATGGACCTACTACAATAATAGCCAGCTTTGATCCTTTCGGAGAGGTATGCGACAAATTACAATAATATAGATTGGTTATTCAAATCGTCTTTTATAGTTTGCATTACCATCTCATAATCAGTTAGGTCATTTAGAGTAATATAGATTGGTTATTCTAAGCATCTTTTATAGTTTGCATTAAAAATTCATCATCATTCAAGTTGTTTAAATTAATATATATTTGTTAGTCTAAGCATATTTTCTATTGTGACAATATAGATTTATCATTTGACAACTTTTGTGATATTTTTGGCATGATTGATCATGGACCTCTTGCAACAATAGCCAACTCCGATCCTTTCGGAGAGGTATGTGACATATTACAATAATATAGATCGGTTATTCAAAGCATCTTTTATAGTTTTCATTACCATCTCATCATCAATTAGGTCATTTAGAATTGTAGACATGGAAAATGTACAAATGTCATTTTGGAACACTTGATCTCGATTACTAACAACATTCCTTCCTGAATCACACTCTCAACATTTCATCACAATTTTGTCTCTTAATCTAATGGATCATTATTCACCTAATTAAGTCCTTTTCTTCCAGTGACTAAATTAATCAATTTCATTTAATCGATCTTACATTTCTGTTTAATTAAATAAATCATTTTTTATTCGATTAAAATTCTTAAAGTCCTCTTATTAAATTAAATAAATTAAACCTTATTTTATTTAATCTAACATATTCTTCATTAGTTAAATAAATCAAATCATTTATTTAATAAATCATTTCCTCTCAATTCTGATTTAAATTAATTCATCTATTTGAGTCAAAATTGTCAAATCATGTAATTCTTCATTAAATTAATCAAAACCTTGATTAAGTTAATCTCTCTCACTAAAATCCTCTAGAGAATGCAACTTGCACAATAAATCAATTAATTTGATTTATTAATTCATCTATTTTCTCTCAACATGCCATAAAAGGGGAATATTCCCTCAAGTTTGAATTCAAATTCAAATGAGCTTGGTCCTTCAAACAAGGCATTGAAGGCCTCTTACATGTCCTTGTGCATTGAGCCAAGTGACATTAACTCCATTTATCTTTCCCTCTCACATGTCACATTCAAATTTCAAATTTGAATCCAATGGCATTTATCATGCACATTCACCAAAATGTGCTCATTCCTCAACCATTCACATCTTGACAAGTGGCACTTGGCCATTGGATGTTGAATTGCTTGATTTCACTCATTCTTCCAAGTCTGGAATCTATAAATGAGAGACTCTTCCTCTCATTCTATCATCCACAATTTGAGTAGACTTACTATACTCAACTTCATCATCATCCACAATTTCATGTAAAGTTACTCTCTTCACATTCAGAGCTAATTTTTCTCATTTCACTCAACCTATCACCATTCTCACAATTTGTAACAAGGTTATACTCAAATCTCTTTAGGAGATTTGACCATTTCTCAATCACTCAATATTGCAACCTAGGAATTGGGAAAGGGCCAATTGCAACATCTCATTGGCACCAATTCCCCCATGGGATCGTAAATCTATTGGCTTAATTAAGATTGACTCTCATTTATTTAAGTATTGTGTTCTTCATTTTCCTAATTTTAGTTTAAATAGATGGATTTCATGGGGAATCTCTCATGCTTGTTTTCTTGCATTTGATCTAACAACCTAACATGTTTGTTGCTCTTGTGCATTTTCAGGTTTATGGGTTCACATTTTGGCGCTAGAGGGAGGGCCAAAATGTTTTCCCTAGGGATCATATCCTTTGATGAATCTAAGTACTTTTTCTTTCCCTAGGGATCATATCCTTAGAGGTTTCTAAGTGCTTGTAATTTATCATCATTTTTTTTCACCAAGGTTAAACACTAGGAAACCTTTCCCTTGATTTCCTTGATTTCCACATAATGCACTTTGTGGGATGAAAGAAAATTAGGATATTGAACATTTAGTTTGAAAAGAATAATCAAGAAAGTGTTTGTGGTAAAAAATAACCAAATATAAGCAAGATAAACAAACAACTGAACAACACATGTGCTTGTTCTCTTTTGAGTCTTATGGTTTTCATGCGAACATTGGCCTTTTTGTTTGAATTACTCCTAGGGAAAGGAATGTTCTCCATTACCTTGGTCTTGTAAACAAGTCCCTCTTAGGTTCATCTAGGATCAAGTCAAAAACTTCACTCATCTCTCAAACATCAATCAAATTTCTATCTCACCAACAACTTTTGAAACTTTGGAAAACATCACTTACGCTAGACTTTTAGGAAAAAATCAACATCACCTTGTTTAACTTAATACAACTAGTCAAATTATCAATCCTCTTGAACAAATTTTCCTCTACGATAACGCAACTTCTCGAGGTCTACTAGTTCATGATCACTTTGATTGCCTTAACACACTTAGCTAATTCATTCTCTTATGCAAGTTTTCCCTAGGATAACACAACTTCCTAGGGTTTACAAGTTCACCATCATCTTGTTTGGCTTAACACACCTAGTCAAACTATCAAATCAAACCAACTCCTAAATTCTAGCATTGATCCAAAGCTCCTAAAAGTTCAAAACACCCATATCATTCACCCCTTTCATATTTCATCTCATCATTGGTTTGAAACACCTTAGAGGTTCACTCTCGCAATAAGGTCAAAACATAAGAAAAACATGGAATTCAAACTCGACTCATACATCATGAGTAATCCAAGTCAACCAAACTATCCAAGTCTCACAATTCCAATTGATTATTGAAACTCACATTTATACATGGCATCATTATCTCCTCCAAACCTCAAAATTACAACAAATGTGAGCATGCCCAATCTAAATTTTGGAACATCTTTTCCTATGGTAGATTTAAATCAAAGTCAAAACTTACAAATATATCAATCAAACAATCAAGGCATGAGCCTTCCCCCTTTACTAGCCATCAATCAATTTCAAATCTGAGCAACACTCTGATCATAAATCATAGCATCATATGAAATCCTCCCATTTTTCCATTGATATCACAACAACAGATGGCAACCATTCAAGCAACCCCAACAATCAACACCATTCGCAACCCATCACCAAAACACATGGAAAATTAATTCTTCATCATGTTGCAAGTCACTCATCAAAAGGTGCTCCAAAACCAATGAGCTAAACAACTAGCTGCTCAGCAAGCGAAAGTGAAATTAGCTAGCCAACAAGCTGCACAAGTTGTACAAGATATGCAAGTAACACAAGAAGCCCGACAAGTACATGCTCAAGATCAAGCTCAACACCAAGCTTGATAGGCACGAGCACAATACCAGGTGTAATTACAAGCAATCCATCAAAAAATAGCTCAACAATAAGCCCAACAACAAGCATTGTTGGCACAACAACAAAATCATGACCAACAACAAACACAGGCCTTACTCACACACCTAGAGCCACTTTTCAATCATGATCAAAACTCACCAATGATGCCCAACAATGATCAAAGTCAAGAAATGTTAACATCATTTGATCTTATGGTTGAAACATTGAAAATCTATCCACCATAGTTGTTGAAAACAATGATCAAGACCTATCCATCAATGAACACCTTGAAGATGTTTCCACCTCATCTGATGATCAAATCAACATACATCAAGAGCCATTTTTTAGTCATGATCAAGACCCATCCTACAAAGATCTATTTCAAGGAGTGTTGATGTTATTTGATCCTATTGACATAAACCAAGATCCATCCACAAATGATCATGTTGACAATGTCTCTACATCACCTAATGAATTAGAGGACATATCTCAAGAATGTATTCCAAAGCATGATCAAAATCTTCCATCAAGGTCTAGCAATGGCCCTTCCAACGACATATTGACATCCCTCGACCTCATGATTATGAATAGTGAAATAATCCTCAAAGATTAAAAGTATATTGAACCACTTTCCATGCCTAAGAACGATGTCCAAGAACCCACTACAAGCAATCCATCATTTGAAATCAACCCATGTCAAGAACTTGATCCAAAACATGTCGAAAGTAATTCCAGAATTAGTCAAGATCAAGAATTCATATATCCAAGATACTACAATGATCTAATGGGCACTCTTTTATCTATACAAGATGTTGCAAATGATGATCATATCCATATAGCACATATTCCTCCCTCTATCCATGAGATGCTTTTGTTGGATGGACATGTAAATGATCTTCATTCAAAACAAGAGTCTCTTACTCTTAACATTTATACACATGATCAAGATATAGAGAAATCCATAGACATGTCAGAAATGGATCGTGAAGAAGGCTCCTACAAAAGTCACGAATCAAAAAAATCTTGTGAAGTAAATCATGAGGAATACTTTTATGTGGACAATGAATCATCAAAACCTCTTGAAGAAGCATTACAATCTAATATCTGACAAGATCAAGGTAAAGATATCAATCAAGCATTCATCCCACATATGGAGGATCCTATCACTTATAAATTTGGATCACTTACCTTTCTTAGGGCAAGCTACCTCATCAATAAAGAAGCTGCCACTTTTGAAGATCCACCATAGAGCAGAGAAGGATTAGCACCTTGTTTCCAGGGTAAATCATGTCCTATTGTAAATAAATTTTTTCAGCAGATGAATTATCAAGGTAGAGGATTAGGCCTACATGAATAGGGTATCTTGGAACTAGTGCAGATTATTGGAAATCCTAAGCATCAAGGCCTTGGTTATTCAACAATCAAGGGATCTCAACATATTAGTAATACTTCCACAAAGCTAGGGGAAACTTCATCTCGAGCAAACATCAACATAGGGAGCATGAAGAATCCTTATGATGAAACCAATGCCAATACTACAACCCACCACATCATAAATCTTCATCCACCCATCACCCCATCCACAAATTGGGACCAACGTCCAAAGAAAGACTTGAATCAAAGTATGAAGAATGTAATAAAAGAAAAGGAAGTAGTGAAGCATGAAGGACAAATTAAATACACTTGGGTACCAAAGAATACAAAGAAAGATTATCCCTATCAAACTCCATTAGTCAAAGAAACTATGGGGAAAAATAAAAGAGGGAAAAGTATCCATCCAAGATGTCCACAAAGGAAAAAAAAGGCTTCTCAAGCGACATACAAAGTGTATCAAGAAGTTTTTCCTAATTCCATGCACACTTCCATATCCACCCATCATTGTTCATCTTCCCAAGTTTGGAGAGTCAAAGGTTCCAAACTGTCAACCAATCTATCTTTTATTCCTAAAAACACACCATCCATGCCTCCATGCATGATATCCAATTCTCACATTGACCATGTGTTGGAAACAACCCTTCATCATAAGGATTTAGAAGGAAATCTATCATGATGTGTGCACAAAGACAGAGTTAACTCCGGTATCAACAAAACAGATCAAGGATCTCAGAAGTTGCACTCAAGTGCACGTATCTTGGCAAAGCAGCTTCTTCAAGAAGGATATCAATGGAACATTATGATAGAAGCATCAATGTCAGAAGTACCAGGTGATTTAACATCAGCTTAAAATTTCTCAGAAAATACCAAAAAGATAAAAAAATATCAAAAATCCTATAAAAAAAATAAATAGAAAAAGGATTGAAAAAAGTAAAGAAGAAAAATCATCCTCTAGTGAAAACCACTTCGGTGGCACTTTGGACAAGTACCATGATGAAAACTTGGAAAATAGGCATCATGTGTAGAATTGAACATCTACGTGTGCTAGTTCAAGAGAATGGATCACGAAGTGTGATCCGAAACATTGATGCAAAAAACTCTCACACAATCTAATCTAGAAACAGATGCAACATTAACAGAAAGCATCTTATCACATCCATAATAAAGCCAACATTCCAGCCATATCATCCATTCATCCATGAACCATTTATCCAATCCATTACCATCTATCTACCTTATCTTGATCTTGACCAAGTTTGGTACAAACTTGACACTTGTTTATGGTAAACATCTTGACATGGGTCATTCTCACTGATCCTATCCAATCCAAGCATTATTTGAGCCTTGAAGTATTATCCGAATGAGCATTCCTCTATTCGAACACCCTTATCTTATCACAAGATAATCCATATCCATTCATCCAAGAATCTACCCATGGCCATCAAACATTGCTAGACACTAGGGGCAGATAATTACATCTTGCTTCGAGAATGAATCTTGATCTATATCATCCAACTTATATGGTGATCCGAACATTGGAAAACATGAAATCAAATTGGCCAAAGCATTTGTGAGCCAAAAATCCAAATCACTAGCCCATGGCATATTTTGACAGGAAGAAATTCCTTACTAAGCTTTATCTTTCATCGAACATCAATCCAAGCAATCCATATCAGTTGCATCTAATGTTTACTTTAGCATCATATCATCAAAGCTATTTTGTTCCAAACCAAACTTCATCAATCTTGATCAATCGAATCGAATCAATTATCACCTTGTTTGACTAAACACACTTAGTCAAACTATCATCTTGTGCACGAGTTTACTCTAGGATAACACAACTTCTTAGAATTTACAAGTGCATTATCATCTTATTTGACCTAACACACTTAATCAAGTTATCCAATCCATCATCAACTTGTTTGACTTAACACACTTAGTCAAACCATCCTCTTTTGTACAAGTTTACTCTAGGATAACACAACTTCCTATATTTTAAAAAGTGCATTATCACTTTTGTTTGACTTAACACACTTAGTCAAACTATCAACCCATTGATTTGATCAATCAACCTTAAGCTTGGTTTTCAACAAAATCCTAAAACATAGCACTGATATCATCACATATCCAAAATCCAAATTGTCAAAATTCATCAGAAAAATCCAAAACATTCAAAATCCAAAAAAATGTCAAAATATCAAAAAATCTTCAAAAAATTCATCATTGAGTCTTGTCAGTCTTTCACCTTGTCAAACTATGTTGTCTCTGAGCTTGAACATAGGCAAGGTTGATCTTTGATCATCCCCCAAGACAGTAAGGTCAGTCCTTTAAGCAATAAAATGGCGACTAGTTTTTCCATCTTACCATCAAATTAGTTTGTCGTCAGTCAAACTACATGGTCTCTGCATATATAATGTAGGCAAGGCTAATCAATGGATCAGCTCTTGAGACCCCTAGGATAGGTCTTTGAGTTAGTCTCTTCATCTTAAATCTCAAAAACACCAAAAACATTTGTAAACATCTCAAAATACCAAAAATAGCCTCAAAATATCTGAAAAATCCAAAATGGTGCATCCATCTCATCTCACTTTCACCCATGACTTTTATCACTCATAATAAAATCAATCATCACCTTAAACCTTTGGTGAGTTAGTCAGAAGCAAGTCTAGCAGGTTCAAAAGTGAACACTTTAATCGTCAAAGTCTTGAAAGTTTAAGTCAGTAAGCAAGCAAGTTGGTCAACTCGGAGTATCAATAGCTTATCACCCAATCAGTCCTACCAAAACCTTGATCACTACATGACCTATGATGAATCCTTCCCATGATGGACATAAGCATCAAGTACCTCACTTTAGTTTAGCTTTGGTTAGCGGTATGAAGAAAATTAGCTTGTTTGCTTAGTTTGTCTTGGTCTTTTTTGACTTGTCTTATTTTGCATTCATTCTTAGGACCTCTCGATGATGCCTAAACAAAACAGGTTTAGAGAGAAAGGAATGGGGCAAAGATCATTATCTTTTTTATCTACTGCATTTGTGGGATACACTTGTAAAATAATTTAGCCATATGTACTTTGTTGGTTTGTAGGGATGATGTTTTAGGTATCTTGTTGACCACATAGGAAGGCTTTCTTTTCTATGTTTTGGCTTGAGATGTTTAAAATGTCTAAACTACATCCTGAATGAAGTATGCATGCTAAGTGTGAACACAAATACTCCTATCTGATTCACGATTCAAATTCCATCACACTAGGTACAATGCCATCCTGGTCCTTTATACATTGATGCATCGTACCTATGTGTGTTATCAAACATAAAGTAATTGGCCCTTTGAAAATCCCAACTCCTGGTAAGCAATACATCATCATCACTGGTAATAATGTGAACTTGTGTGGATCCTCCTTCCATCCATCTTATTCTTCTTATTCTTCTAACTTTACTAACATTTCTATCTAAAATCGATGTGTTGTATCAAAATATACATGAGGCTACCCATGGCCGATGACTGTCTATACATCATCAAAATTTTCTACATCAAAGAATTATCTTTTGTCCTTTGATCAATAGAGCCACTCCTCTCACATTTTATCGTGATCTCGATCGGAAAATCATACATTTCCACTCAATCTCTCGAGGGGGTAGTATACCAGCATAATCCTTCTCGTTGGGGCAATAGTGGGGCATCTAAAAAATTTGAGAAAATCTTAAACTTTTGATCATAGCAGTTTATTCTTTGAATCAATGCAACAAGTACATTGCTTCAAAGAGCGGAAAAATGTAAACATGGAAAATGTACAAATGTCATTTTGGGACACTTGATCTTGATTACTAACATTCCTTCCTGAATCATACTCTCAACATTTCATCATAATTCTATCTCTTAATCTAATGGATCATTATTCACTTAATTAAGTCATTTTCCTCTAGTGATTAAATTAATCAATTTAATTTAATCAATCTTACATTTCTGTTTAATTAAATAAATCATTTTTTATTTGATTAAAATTCCTAAAGTCCTCTTATTAAATTAAATAAATTAAACCTTATTTTATTTAATCTAGCATATTCTTCCTTAGTTAAATAAATCATATCATTTATTTAATAAATCATTTCCTCTCAATTCTGATTTAAATTAATTCATCTATTTGAGTCAAAATTGTCAAATAATCTAATTCTTCATTAAATTAATCAAAATCTTGATTAAGTTAATCCCTCTCACTGAAATCCTCTAGATAATGAAACTTGCACAATAAATCAATTAATTTGATTTATTAATTCATCTATTTTCTCTCAACATGGCATAAAAAGAGAATATTCCCTCAAGTTTGAATTCAAATTCAAATGGGCTTGGTCCTTCCAACAAGGCATTGAAGGCCTCTTACATGTCCTTGTGCATTGAGCTAAGTGACATTAACTCCATTTATCTTTCCCTCTCACATGTCACATTCAAATTTCAAATTTGAATCCAATGGCATTTATCATGCACATTCACCAAAATGTGCTCATTCCTCAACCATTCACATCTTGACAAGTGGCACTTGGCCATTGGATGTTGAATTGCTTGATTTCACTCATTCTTCCAAGTTTGGAATCTATAAATGAGATACTCTTCCTCTCATTCTATCATCCACAATTTGAGTAGACTTACTATACTCAACTTCATCATCATCCACAATTGCATGCAAAGTTACTCTCTTCACATTGAGAGCTAATTTTTCCCATTTCACTCAACCTATCACCATTTTCACAATTTGTAACAAGATTATGCTTAAATCTCTTTGGGAGATTTGAACATTTCTCAATCACTCAAGATTGCAACCTAGGAATTGGGAAAGGGCCAATTGCAACATCTCATTGGCACCAATTCCCCCATGGGATCATAAATATATTGGCTTAATTAGGATTGACTCTCATTTATTTAAGTATTGTGTTCTTCATTTTCATAATTTTAGTTTAAATAGATGGATTTCATGGGGGATCTCTCATGCTTGTTTGCTTGAATTTGATCTAACAACCTAACATGTTTTTTGCTCTTGTGCATTTGCAGGTTTAGGGGTTCACAAGAATAATATAGATTGGTTATTCTAAGCATCTTTTATAGTTTGCATTACCAATTCATCATCATTCATGTTGTTTAGATTAATATAGATTTGTTAGTCTAAGCATATTTTATATTGTGACAATATAGATTTCCCATTTGACAACTTTTCTGATATTCTTAAAATGATTGATCATGGACCTGCTACAGCAATAGGTAGCTCTGATCCTTTCAGAGAGGTATGCGAAATATTACAATAATATAGATTGGTTATTCTAAGCATCTTTTATTCTAAGCATATTTTCTATTGTATGTAGTTTAACTGCTACCTTGATGGTTTATATAGGTGCTTGTCACTCCAGAACATCAACATGCTACTCTTATGGAAGACTGTGCCTTGAATGCCCCCAATAGGAAAATTTTGTAAAATTTGAATTTTCAAATGTGAAATAATGTAAAAAGGTCATGACTATGTATGGGCATAATCTATATCTAATGATGTTTTTTCAAATATGGGTCAAATGTCTGGCATTGTATAAAGGGTGTGTTTAAAATGTAAAGGGGTCTGTATATTGGTAACTCATAGGTTGAAATAGTCATACAAGTGTATGCTTTGTTACTATTATTGGGATAATTATATAAGAGTTTTTTGTAGTTAATCGAGCTACAACCAAAGTTTTTATGCCTGGTTCTTTCCTATCGATATGATTGTTTGAACAAGGTTTTGTAATATCTCCTATTTATATATAATAAATTATAGTGGCTTGCCACTTTTTCCAAAAAAAATAAAAGTAAAAAGGTCATGTGAAGGTCATTTCCAATGTAATTGAGTCTTTGATCTAGCAAAGTGGAAACAAGGTATTTGGGTGTGCATGATTTTTAAGTTGATTGGGTAAGAGTTTTTTGATGCAAGAGCTAGGTGGCTTTAAACAACACAATTACAATTAAAGATGATTCAAACTCCAATTTGATCCTCAAACCCAAACTTGGGTGCAACTTCACTAAAATAGGCTCATTTTACAAAGAGACTCATATTTAAACGCTTCCGAAACTGAAATTTCAATGGGGCAGCATTAAAAATCCTACCAAATTACGAAAACCACAATTTTTTTTGGTGAGATACACTTTCTAAAGCTCTATTTCAACAAACCCTCATTTTTAGCAACTTTCATGAGGTTTTTAAGGAAATCCGTGTTTCCAATCTTCCCACACCCTATAAAATCATCAAACACATCTAGTAGGACCTGCACAAGCTTGATCCAACCTTAAATCTTGTTGCCCCCACATTTCATTGACATTAGCATGTTGTAACCACCATTTTTCACCTAATTTCACTCATTTTTGCCATGCATGGCAACTCACCAACTCAACTATAGATCTTTCTAACTGTTTAAACCAACATATTCAACTTATACAGTCCTAATAACATCTACCAAGGCCATACCATTGAGCTATAGACCATACAATAGATGGTATGGCCTTTTAGCACTTTGGACTCTTAAGGGAAATCGTCGAACCAATGTAGCTCAGAGTGATACAACATATTTGGGTGAAAAAGAGGACCATCCCTAGTGTAAATGTACCAATATGAATGTGTTGGAACAATCCGTTTGGTCGTACGATTTGTAGAATGAAAGTTGCACCACTTTGCAACTTTACATTGCTTGCATCTGACAACTTTTTCCTCAACTAAAAACTTGTTACCACGAGAAAAAACCTCTGAGATAACAAAAACCGAGAGAGGTTATTGTAGATGGTCCCAACACAATCCCATAGCCTTAGATGGAGAGTTTGTAAGCATCATGGTTTCTGAGAAATATCCCTTCAAAGATTGTTGTCTTTTACCACTTTGGACTCTTGAGGGATTTCGCTGGTTGAACGTAGATTAGACTACTTCAACCTATTTAGGTATGAAAGGGGACCATACCTAACCTAAAAATACCCATCCAGATGTGATGGAACAATTGGTTTGGTCATATGAGTTGTAAAAAATATTTATTTATGCCCTTACAAGTAGTTTTCAGCCTCCAACTAAACTCCAATGCTGATTTTTGTGCAAAAAAAGCCATGAGACCATAGCTTGTTGCTTTATTTTTAAGGGAAACTGGTGGGCAGCAGATTTAAATTCTTCACAAACTTGGTTTAAAGTAATTTCATTCATTTTTGTGCATTTAAAAGGAATTTTACTAGAGATGAGTATGTGATCCCTGTTCCAAGCGTTTTAGTGCATTTAAAATGGACTTTTAAGCCTTCCACCCATTGTATGATTCTATAACTTAGTGGATAGGCTTAGTTAGGATAGATAAACATTTTTTCATTGTTTCTTGTGTAGGGGAGATCAGCATTATGATTTTTGGTGATTCCCTAAATGGCATTTGGGGTGTTTTTGTATGGAAAAGTGAGGTTAGAGAGGGTAAAAGTGGGAATTATTTGAGGGTAGTCACTTTTCTTGTTTTTTAAGCTTGTGCAGGGTTATTCAAGGTTGTTGGATTTTGTGGTAAAGTCTGGGGAAGTCTACAAGTAGGTTTTACAATAAACCCTTGCTAAATCAGAGCAATTTGAGGGTTTTGTGGAGTCGGGTCTTTGAGTTTTTTTCATTTGTTGAGTGATTCACCAACAAGTTTTAGGGTCTATGAAGTGTTCCAAGGGTGGTTTCTTTGGAAATTTGGCCTATTTGGCTAGGTTGAGCAGTGTAGTTTACATGATTTATGAAATTTGTTCCAAAGGAGTCCTATGTGAGTTGGAAGTATGTTGAAGGGGACTAAAATGGGTGTCTAGAATGATGATTAGTTGTAGGAGTTGTTAAAGATATTTGAGAGTTAAGTTGAGAAAGGTGTTTAGGAATCCCTTGTATTATGAAAGTGAGTGGTTTTCCATCCTTGGTTGCATCAACTAACTATCAACTAGTCCTCTATTTCCAAGCTGCTCCTACACCATTTTCCAAGCATCCATATAGCTTGTTTGAAAGTACCTATTTTAGGCTTTTAGCTCGTAACAACAAGGCAACAATTTTTTTGATAAAATTATTTGGTAGACATGTGAAAAATGTGGTAGCATATACAAGGTAGTGAATTGTTTGAAAAAATTCCTCAAGAAAAGGTGGTCTAATGGTGATGGAATGCCATGAAAATCTATAGCAATTTTCTTGACATGGCATTCCATCACCATGAGACCACATTTCTTTGAGGCATTTTCTTTAAATAGTTCATTGCCTTGTCTATATTATTGCTTACTATTATGCTTTGTTAGATTCTTTCCAAGCATCCATAGCTTGTTTGAAAGCACTTGTTGTAGGATTTTAGCCATAGAAACAAGGCAATTAAATGTTTGATAGACATGTATGAAAAATGTGGTAGCATAGAAAAGGCAGTGAACTGTTTGAAAAAATACCCCAATGAAATGAGGTCTCATGGTGATGGAATTCCATGACAATCAACAAGGCAGTTAACTATTTGAAAAAATACCTCAAAGAAATGAGGTCTCATGGTGATGGAATGCCATGAGAATCAAAATTTATTTTGATTGTCATGGCATTCCATCACTGTGAGACCTCATTTCTTTGAGGAATTTTTTCAAATAGTTCATTACCTTGTCTATGCTATTGATTACTATTATTCTTTGATATAATTTTCCAAGCATCCATAGCTTGTTTGAAAGCACTTGTTTTAGAATTTTAGCCATAGCAACAAGCTAGTGAACTATTGCATAAAAATCTTTAGTAGACATGTATGAAAAATGTAGTAGCATAGACAAGGAAGTGGACTATTTGAGAAAAAGCCTCAAAGAAATGTGGTCTCATAGAACTCCATGACTAGAAAATGTAATTGACAACTGCTCCTAGTTATTAGTTATGCAATGTGAAGTAATTGCATAATTTCTTAGGTTGACTTTGTAAAAACTATATTGTAATTGGAATTTTTTCATCTATTAGCATCTAGTTTTTAGTTATGTAAAGTGAAGTAATGCTTTAAGTTTGAAAGATTTGCAATGCTATGTAATCAGCGATATGAATAGAAACTACATAATATAACCATTCTTTTTTATGCTATTGTACATTGATATTTAACAATTTATCAAGATTAAATTTTCAAAGATTTTAATCATGCACATGAGGAACAAATTAAATTTCAATTGTCAACTTCTATATATATCAAATTATCCAATAATCAAGTGTATGTACATATACAAAAATGGAATCAACACCAACTCAAACAAAGGTTTACAAAATGTGGCATATTGCATCTCAATATCTATTCAAAATTTGCTTGCCAAAATATCTATCTCATCCTAAACTATTGGTGGATCATAAAAATGGAGCCTTTGAAGAACTCTTTGGCTCTAAAGGTAGATGCACAAGAAAAATTCAAACCACAATTGAGATTAGTTATAATATATGATTTAAAATTGAATAATTAACATCAAAATCAATATACATTGAATTTCAATTGAACTCTACAATTGAAATATTGATTACCTGAAATATAAATCTCTTCAAAGGGTTAGGAATCCTAGAATACACCCCTCTCAAAGAATCAACCAAACCAACTTTTGAAATTTCAATCTATATATGTGAACAAAAAAATAAAATTGATCCAAGTTAGCATATGATTGTTGGTAATAGGAACATATTTACCAAACACAAAATAAAATAAACACATACTTCTTTAGGCTAATCTCTTTCTTTATCTCCTTGAGGTGTTTCAACACCTACTCCTTGAGTTGTTTCAATACCTACTCCTTCAAGCATTGTGAAACTTGTCAACAATGATGTATAGCTCATAACCTCCTATACATAAAAATGACAAGCACATATGAAACTACCAATCTATGTCGATGTATGTATAATCAATATAAGATCTTAAAAATATCAATTCAATCCAATTTGAGTTCAATTACCTTCCCCTTATCTAACCTTGCACCTCTATATTCTGGACAAGGCTACACCTTTCTCGCACTAGGTATTTCTTACAAGAGGAAAATAAGATAAACATATAAGTTATTATATAATTTCATCAATGAAAATTCAAATGACAAGCAAGTAAATAGTAAAAAAATGTAAATGAGTGAGTGCAAAAATATATTATGTGTGCATGTCAAGGCCAAATGAAATGGCCCTAAGGGTGCTATCAGTCACTTGTGTGAGCTCCTCCTCAGACATCAACTAGTAAATAAATATTAGTACTTGATACTATCTCTTATTAATGTTCATTTTTAAAAAATGCAAGTTATGAATTTACCACTTAAATATTACATGTGTCACTATTCTAGCGTCCCTCTCTCTAGCAGGAGAGGAATTTGTAGGGTGCACTCCACTCCCCTATTTTTGATCTATAATTTCCACATCTTGGAGGTCATAATCAGAAGTGCCCAAGGGATTCTCAACAGGTTGTACAAGAGGACCCAAGCATAGCTGGTGGCACATAGTGCAAGTATGTGGCAAAAAAATATGTGGACTTGAGGAGGATGATGCAACAACACTTGAGCCATCACCAACATCACTAGAATATGGCTAAGCTACTGTAGAAGCATGTGAAACCAAAAGACCACTCAAAGAGTGAATGGCCTGAATAGTTTGTGTGGCTGCATCCTGGAAAATATCTAGATGATATATTGGAGGTGGTAGAGGAAGGGAAGGAGGGGGAACATATGGGCATAGAACTACTCTAACTGCCCCTGGTCTATCCTAGGGCATATCTCCACCAACACCTTGGTAGGGTTTAATATCAACGTAATTGACATGATGCCCTAACACAAACTCATCCTATAATTTTTTAATAAAGTAAAATGGTTATCACAATTGTTGTTCAGTGGTTTATCAAAAACTATACACCAAAGATCCCAAAAGTTATCTAGAATGTCCCTATTCATGCACCATTTTATAGAAAGTTTTGGTTTATTAACATTAACTAGCAAACCGATGTGGAGGTTAACGAATAAAGAGGTTATTTGGGCTTTTATTATTCGGAGATCTTTCACATGATCGTAAGACAATCCACATGAGTAATATTACCTCATGTCTTCTCGCCATGAATGAAAGGCATTATGTTGGGTGGAGAGGGTTTCTATATTTTTAATTATTTCCTTCAATGTGTTTGTCATCTCGGATAATCAAGGGATTGTCTTATAAACATCACAAATGCCCCTCAATTGCTCCAATTTTTCACCAATTAAGTCTTCAATTGATGGTTGTGGAGGTCATGGAGCATTTGGCATTTGTGCATTTTCATTCTCAGCCATAATACCTAATTAAAGTTAAAAAATAATTCATCTAATTGAAATTACATAATATAAATGAAATTATTGTAAAAAAGCTTTAGTTTTTAATAAAAATCCAAAAAAAAAAACTCTACTTTTTAACAAAAATCCATAAAAAACTCTAGTTTTTAATAAAAATACATAAACAACACTAGTTTTTAATCAAAATCCATAAAAAATATTAATTTTTAATAGAAATTCATTGTAAACTCTAGTTTTTAATAAAAATCTATTAAAAAAACCCTACATTTTAATAAAAATCCATAAAAAACTACTTAAAATTATACAAATTTAATAGAAAAATTTATTAAAACAAAAAAAATACCAAAAGCTTGCTTTCAAAATTGGATATCTTCTCAAATCGGATATCTAATGTCCAAAAGTTGCTCTCACTGTGTGCCCTCAGCTGTTTAAAATGACTAAAATGATTTTAAAATGTCATTGTTGTGTATTTATAGCTGATTCAAATTGGATATCCAATTTGGATCAGATATTCGATTTGGATCAGATATCCGATATGTACTTCTTGCCTTCGGCATTTCTTTGGAGCAACGTACTCACACCCAAGCCAAAAAAAAGTCAACTCAAGATTTTCACGTTTTTGGGTCGATGCAAAATGCAACTTTTTTCACATTGCCACTCTTTGGCCCATCATGATCTTGCACATACTTGAGGATCAAAAGCTTGTCCTTACCACTCGATCTAGCCTTGACATCTACAAAATCAGAAAAACCCAACTTTGTAGCCTGCCTGAATTGCCAAGCGCCATGATTCCCTAGGCTTGAGTTCAAATTCAAATTACTCAAGCCCAACACCAAACCACAATTCTCTCCAACAAATACTCCACCAATGGTCACCATTTTTCTACTACTACTTAAGTGTTACAAATGAACTTAATAGGTTTATGCAAGGTAGATATAATTGCACCCATACCATGAATCCACGGTCTACTGAGGAGAAGATTATATGGTAACTTTTCTAACATAACATATACAAGGGTGGGTATAGTAATAGGCCCCAAGCTAAAAGGAAAGACTATTGTGCCCAGGGCTTGTCAACTGACATTATTGAACCCATGAATAACAAGAGAAGAAGCAGTAAGAGAAGATGAATCACTTTTAATTTTAGGCAATAGATCAATGCTACAAATATTGAGCATCGAACCAACATCAACAAGAGTACATCTAATGCTAATATTATTAATGTTAACTATGATCATTAGAGGTTCTGCTTGATTTTGTACTTTTGGAGGTGGGAGTTCCTATGGATAGAACGTAATATTCGAAGATTCCGCATGAATATGAGCTATCAATGAATTAACATCTTTCAGCCTAGCAAAAGAAGGCAAGAGGATCTTTTTCAAGGCTTCCTGAAGGATACCTTGATAAAACAGAGTAGACTGAAACAAGTCTTATAGTGAGATCTTAGCTAGAGTAACACAAAGTTGCTCGACAAGATTTTAATCACTAGGTGCTTTAGTTGTAGGTTTAGGTGCTTGAGGAAGTCTTGGTTGAGAAGGTGGTAAGGAAATAGGTTGATTAACATTTAATTTATTCTTTCTAGTATTATAAGTGTGGGATATTATTCTATAAGAGGGAGCCTTAGAAATATTAGGAGAATCACTATAAAATAGAACACCATTAATAGAAAAAATCATTTTAGGAGAAGGACTAGCCGAAGTTAGGTAAATAACAGGTCTCTTATGCCTTTTAGGGGTGGAAGAGATAGATTATATTTATGAATTCCTTACAACTTATAGAGGAATCAATTAAAGAAATATTCCCAACATCTGTTCCTAGAGGATTTGATGTGATAAAGGGATTCATAATTCACTAATGCATCATCTCTAGAAGAGAGTGCATCAGAATGAAGATGATATTAATCATTCATGAATGAAATGTATCTAAAAGAGAGAACATTGGATTGAAGAGAAGTTAGAGTAATGTTAAGAAAAGCATCAATGATTTCATCCTCTTGCACCAAAATATCCTTAGAAGGATCAACAAAGAATTATAAGAAAGGATAAAACAACTCACTTTCACATGCTTGTAAGAGATCTTGCTAAAGTTTATTTACAAAGCTAGAAAGAGATAGAAGGAAGAAAAATAGATAGTGCATTTTGAAATAGAGGTATAGAAAAAGTTTGCTAAAGGCCAGCATATCACCCTGACAGTGCGAAATGGGGTTCACCAAAATATAGAGAAGAGGGATTCATTTCTCACGAGTCTCTTTATTCTCAAGAGAATATCAAGGAGTGAACTTCCCTAAACTACCTCAAGGAACAAAGTGAGAGTTTCAGAACCAGAAAGTGTAGGTCAAGGAGGTTTTCCAAACAAACCAACAAGTTTTTTGCCAAAGGATGTCAGTGCGAAAAATGGATGAAAACACGATGCACTCGAGTCCCAAAGGTATGTTGGCATCTCATACAGGATGAAAACTAATAATATCACAAAAAACAACAAAGCATCTACTTCTATTCTGAATACTAAAAACTCTTGGAATGCGAGAAAGTGACATAATATAATGAAATTGAAATAAGGTAAAGTAAGTGATAAAGTTAAAGAGGATAAGATACAAGATGCTCATAATAGACAAAGAAATGAAGCCTCCATTAATTAGATACCTTCAACACTTGCACACATAAGACCGAGGGAAAATGTTGGGGCTATTTAGGGGCTTTCCACAATGAAACCATTTCGGTGTTCTCACCTTCACAAACAACCAGATATATAGAGAGAGAAATAATAAGGATAAATGAAATGAATGTGAGAGTGATAAAAGAAATCCCTGCTCAAGGAGGAGAACCTATATCATGAAATAAAGATGTAATAGATAGGGGATGTAAGAAGTCCCAAGATGCTCAATGAATATCCATAAGTGTGGCAAAAAATGCTTTTTTAAAATAGATAGTCATGATTAAATTAATATATATTTGTTTAGCATTTCCACACATTAATTATATCTTTTATGAATTAAGTTTCATTCATAATGGATACCAACTTAGGATTAGATCTCCAAACCTTAATGAATTTATATTGCCCCACATTTTTCCCCTCAATGTAGACCTAACTTATTGCGCTTACCCAACTATCACCTCACAATGACAAAACAATTAGGATGTAAATGATATATATATATATATATATATATCACAATAATAACTTTAATATCAAGTAGTAAGAAAACAAGTAACAAGGATATGTTGTTCAACAAATAAGGATAAGAAATCATAGGCACAACTAAGTTTAACTAAGAGCAACATCAATTAATCTATTGCACTTTTTCATTATTTATATCCATTTAACTGCACTAATGTGACAATGTTTTCCCCTCAATGTAGACCTAACTTATTGCGCTTACCCAACTATCACCTCACAATGACAAAACAATTAGGATGTAAATGATATATATATATATATATATAATCACAATAATAACTTTAATATCAAGTAGTAAGAAAACAAGTAACAAGGATATGTTGTTCAACAAATAAGGATAAGAAATCATAGGCACAACTAAGTTTAACTAAGAGCAACATCAATTAATCTATTGCACTTTTTCATTATTTATATCCATTTAACTGCACTAATGTGACAATGTCCTCTCCTATAATTCTCTTCCTTGTTAATTATATCATCTCACAAGATAGATATTCATAATACATTAAGCTTGTGTAGCTATATTAATCAATATTAAAATATAAAATTGAGAAAGGCATATCAAAATAAGTTCAACCATCACAAAAGAAGTTGTAGACACTTAAAAGTGACCTAGGCCTACAAGCTTTATTTTACCACTTTCATCCTAGCATAATTATGACATTTTATTATGTCCTTCGTCCACATTCGACTATTAATTAAGTAATTCATTATTTAATTAATTCATGTCTATAATATTCTTCATGATTATTAAATAAATAAATTATATTTATTTATTCAATATGTCTTTAATTGTCTATTGTCTTCTTACAATTAAATAAATTTATTAATTTATTTAATTATCTTTATTCATTTATTCTTCCTCGTTATTAAATAAATGAACTTTATTTGTTTATTTAACATGTCGCTAATTCTCATAATTAAATGAATTTATTAATTTATTTAATTATTAGTCATAATCCTCTAAATTAAATGATTATCTTTAATTATTTATTTACCTAATTTAACATTTCTCTCATTTTAAATAAATGAAATTATTTAAAATGATTTCGTTTGATTAACTGTCACTTTAGTTTAGTAAATAATTTGAGAAAGATTATTGATTGTCACGGGTATGTGCAGGATCATGATGGGCCAAAAAGTGGAGATATGTAAGTGATATGATGACCCATGTGGCTGATGACTATTTTTTTACCCAAAATTGATGAAACAAAAAGGGTTTTCAAAGGAGATTCTCAGATTTCCACCAATATAAATTATGCTTTACTTTGAATTTAATAAATTATTATTATTCATTTTCTATTTGAATTACGACTAAAGTCCTAATTGATAAGCTGATTGAAAAACATCTATAGCTTTCAAACGGTATCACAATTTTTGAATCCGAAACATGTGTCACATTATATGCTTCACATACTATAGGATTAAAAAAATAAATTGAATTTCATGATGTTTTGACCAAGTTAAGGTGGTCAGACATACGAGTTTTTATATTTTTTAAAATTTGTGATAAAAATTCATAATTAATTATTTACTTGCAAAAAAAATTCAAAAAAATATGCATCACATTAGGACATGAGTCTTCTACTTATATCTAAAATATTTTAAAAAAATATTATCATTTTATTTTGATTAGGGTGGTTAGACAGACACCTACTTCTTATTTTTTCCTTGAAATTTAAGTACTAATGCATTGAAATTTTAAATTTTCAACAAATAGATTTTTTAATTTTTTAAATAAACCTAGTAGTTTAGAAACTAAAATTAATTTGCTATAGATTCTATTGTTACATATTTTTGAAATAATATATATAACTTATTCAAATTTTTACGTCAAGTTTCCTAACTTTGATATTTTTGAATTTACTGTCACTTAAGGGCCTATTTTTTCCATGATGATCCTACACATACCCTCGCATAAAATCCTTATTTTGAATTAATTTAATTCAAAATGGTAAATCTAATTCCAAAAATCAAGTAATTGAAATAATTCTTGATTTTCCAAATCTATTTTTCATTTCAACTCTTATCTTATTGATTTTTTGAAACTTACAAATCAAGTAGTCTTTATCTTCTTGATTTTCAAAAATATTTATCTTTTTGACTAATTATCACATTTATTCTCGACTGCCAATTTGATTTTATCAAATGAAATCTCGACCACTCATTTAATAATATTTCTCTAACCCTAATTAGGGATTTTCAAATAAAATCTCGTCCACTGATTTTAGGCTTTGTTAGCTTTTAATCTCGTCCGTCCATCCAAAATTGCATTTTCTATAAAATGTCAATTTTGCTCATAATTTCAGAACCACTTCATGATTATAGACATTTTATGCTTATATTTTACTTTGCATTTAGCTTATTTGATTTGATTACTTTTCATATGCTTATTCTTTTTTCATTCAAATCCTTCAAAACTTGCATAGGACACTGTCATAGTTAAATTGCCCACACACTCGATCTAAGGGCAACAATCATACGATGCAAGCTAGAAGGTGTTATGGAGGTGAATCATGGAAGCTCCAATGAATATTCGGTATAATCATTCTTTTTATTTGCTTTCTTTTTTATTCATAACTTCTTTGGTTTTTTGTTTATTAATCTAAGATGCCAAAATTACTTGAAAAATAACCCATTGATACATTGGTTAACCCGACACATTTATTTTGTTTTTGCAGTTTTCATACAGTTTTTCATTTTTCTATTTTTTTTTGTAGGTACAAGTATGGAAAGCCACATTTGATTTTCCTCACATTGCATCTGATGAATCATGACACATTCGTGGACTGAAATGACACAAATGCTCTGATAAGCCGCATACATAGTCTAGAAAGCTGCATTTGATAAACCGAGATGCACTCGCAGTTTCAAACGACACATTTGATATTCGAGATGCATCTACCTGTTAAACTAGGACACAACCCATGACACATTTTCTACACAGAGTGACACATTAGCTCTATTGTGACGCATTTGCCTGGTAATCGTTTTCTTCTTTTTTTCATTTGGGTTTTCCAGATTTCCTTTTGCATTCTGATTTTTCTCTTTGGTATTTTGACTAGCATAGGTGTTTTGGGGGTTACTAATCTTTGTTTGCAGTGTGTGGCACCAAGACTTCATGGGTAGAAGAAAATTTTCTAAAACTACTAATTTGTGGTTTTGCAAATTTGTTTGTCCAAGAAGTTCCCATTTGAAAACATTGTGCTTGTTCCTTTTAGAACATAAAATATTTCATTTGGTGCACTTGAAATTAACATGTCTTCCATATTTTTTGATTATTTTTGAAAGTGGTAGGAGAATATGCTCTCACCCTATGCAAACTAGGTGATCAAAAAGCCAAATCCACTTTTTTTCTATGTAACCTTGATGCAATAACCGAAGTATCCTCTCCCCTTGTGTAGTCATGCAATCCTAGGTGTAAGAGAAATGATTATTGCCTCTAGAAATTGGGCTTGCCTGATGATTTCATCACCCCAACATGACTCAAACCAGCAACGGAGCTAAAGCCAAGCTACCTTTGACTGATATATAAATGTGAATCTTAAGGGAAAACCTAAGATCACGAGTGCGAATGTGTCATACAGACCAAGTAGTACTCCACAAAACCCTATTGAGCTTAACCTCTTTAGACTAAAGTTCCTCCTAAATGAAGATTAATCTTGTGCCCCATGTATGGCCACTCGAACGGGGGTCCCAAATTAAAAACTCTTGTGTAGTAAGCCTGAAACCTTCTATTTACTAGTACAACACCTATCGATGTGAAGCCTTCCACATCTACACAGTATTTAGTAGAGGTGATCAATCTACCATGAGAGTTTCATGGGGGTTGGAAGCTTGGTTGGCCTAAGAAGAGAGTGCACTCTAAGGGGGGTCCTGTGTAGCCAAGCTTCTGGATTCACATGAAACCGCATGTGGAGTCTAGTGAATATTATCCTGGCTTAACCATAGGATTGTACTTGTTCTTTTATGTGCTTGATTAATTTTCAAAATATCATGCTTTCCAAGTGTTTGCTGGATACTGAAACAAAACAAACAACACTCAAACATCTTGAAACAAATAGTCACACATTAAACAATTCAGGCTTTTGACCACAAATATCAAAATTTGAATTTTTTGCATCTTGTAATGCATCTGTTAAACCGTAATCGCTCTGTTGCACCAAACGTATTTTCTTTTAAAACGTATTTTCTACTCCAAACACCACATTCGCTTGTCTTGAAACATATTTTCCTTTTGTAAAGGCACATTTGCAATACTGAACCACATTTTCCTTCTATAAACCCGCATTTACAACACTGCACCACATTTGATATTTCTAGAGCTACATTTGATCAGTGCATAGCATTTGTTTCCTGTAATGATGCAATCACCTAACAAAAAACCAAACACTGTCTCAGACCAGAATTCAAGTCCAAAAATCTTGGCCTACTATCAAACATCTTTTTTAGAAAGTCTCTATTAGACACCAAAATTGAAATTGCTCGAAACATCCATCATTTACATTCATTAGCTTGAAGTTTAACCATAGGTCTAAAATTTCCAAATTTTAGGCGCATTCCCTAGGAATCATAATCATCACTTTTTGCATAGATTTGTCCATAGGTTTCATCTTGGAAAACTTTGGATTAGGCCAACTCTCCAAACTTTGCAAAAACCATTGTTTTCAAAACTTGGTTATCTTGGGACTTGGTTATTATTCCTCTTTTCAGTCATTGTCCTTTTTGTGAGAACCTCCACCTCAATAGTCTAGTTAGGTAGGCTCACTTGTCATTTCGACCTTGTCATTTAGTCCCTTTAGCAAGTCCCTTTTGATAACCAAAATTGAGACATAAGTCAAGCTTAGGGTGGTTAGGAAAACCTTTCTCCAAATATTGGCCAAACTTAGTCCTCATTTTAAACTTAGACTTTGCATTGTCCATCTCTAGTCCTCATTTTGAACCTAGACTTTGCATTAATCATCTTAGCCCTTCGTCAACATTATCATCTTAGTCCTCATTTGACACTTTGGCTTTGACAACCTTGTCATCTTGCATCAATCAATTCCTTAGAAAACATTCTTACATTAGCATCCTTTATCGAAAATCAAAAAACATAGTCTTGCATTGTCATCCTTTATCCAAAAATACAAAAACATAGGCTAGTGTCATCCTTGCATTTAGTCGTCATTTTCATCACTCTCATTTAAGAAATTACCTTTTATGGTGGAAACTAGACTCCAATGAAAGAAAAGACAAATGGAAAACTTTGAACAAGATTCTAATTCCAATGTCACCAATCATACTTATGACCTAAATTGGACTTTTGACGACCCATTTAGCGAAAAAAATAGTCAACCTCTTATGACCATACCATCCTCATTAAACACCCCTTTTGAACCATTCTTATGTAAGGATGAATATGGAAAAATACTTGAGGAAAACCTAGAGGTAGCAACACAAGATCTTGAGGCTGCCTACTTCATAGAACAAATGGTCTTATATGACAGAGATAGATATTTAGTCATACTTTTAAGTCAAGGAGCTAAATTACCTTATGGGTTTGACATTAATACTTTGATACCGTCATCTCCTAACCATAATGTCAACAATACGAATAACATTTCCAATAGCGTTCAACCTCCAAACAACACACACAATACCTTTTTTGATGCTACCTCACAAACTGTCACAATGACCATGAGTGCTACCTCCAACATTCTAAACAATTCCAATTGAATCAACGCTACATCCATTGGAGGAACACAACCCGTCACATTGCCTACACTATCCACAACATCATCACAATCGGTTGGAGCCACCTTTGGGTCCTCTGCAATGTGGGAAATTTATTCCAATCCTCTATTTACCACTTCAGTAAATGCCTTGGGAGCAACATCAAGCCATATGAATCCTCCATTGATGACTACATCTAGTACCATGAGTGCATCCTAATCATATCCTCTCATTGGTACCTCACTTAATCCTTTGGATAGAGGTAAAAGATGTCTCTTTATTCAAGGACCATAACCAAATGTTAACACGTCAACACAGTTTAATACCAACCCCTCCCAAGGACAGAACATGAATATCCCCTCGAGACAGTTCCAATAACCCTGACAAGGCAGTCAAAACACTCAACCTATGGCATCTCTCAGACACCAAAATATTCTTGGTCACCATATTCCCTAAATATCGACCCAAATGGCTAGGGGAAACATTCTGACATATTCATTCCATATTCATACCCATCAACCCATCCCCAATCCAAACTTTCACTACCAACACACAAACCAAAACACATCATACATATCACAACAACATATCCCTCAACAACACACCAACATCCACTTACAACAAATGGGGACCCAGGGTGTACCAATCAATCCTATGTATGGGGCCACAAATGACCCTACAATTGATGCCTTGCAAGCTAAGCTAATGGGTCTAGAGAAGACCATAGAAAATATACAAATATATGGCAAGAAATAAGAAGTGTCATATGATTTATCCGTATATCCATTTGACATGAACTTATACATGCCACCATTTCCTCTAGGATATGTGTTACCTAATTTTACCAAATACAGAGGAAAGACAAATCCTATCGAACATGTTTGACAATTCGTGACCAACTGTATGGACGTCGCCTATGAACAAACATACTTGATGAGACTCTTTTCTAAAAGTCTTTCAGGTCCCGCCTTTGAATGGTTCTCCACTCAAAAGGATATCCAAACATGGGATGAAATTAAATGAAATTTCATAAAAAATTACGCGTACAACATTGACATGGACACCTCTATTACTAGCTTATGCAATCTCATGCAAGAGGACGTTGGTGAAACATTCATCCCATTCTTCCAAACATGGAAAAGTCTAGCTAGTCATTGTCACATTGACATACCCGAAAAGGAAAAGGTTGACATGTTCGTACAAACACTTCTAGGTCCCCTAAAATATGCAGTGCAGGTGCATTGTTGCACAAATTTCACAGACCTAGTCGAAAAAGGTGTCCAGATTGAGAAAGCCCTTATTGCAAAGGGAGAGATAAAATATATTCCTAAAAACACAAATGAAAATCCTCCCACTAACAAAAATAAGTATTGGGTCAAGAATAAACACATCACAAATGACAGTGTGGTTGATGCAAAAATCGTTAATGCAACAGGCCATGTACTCACCATCAAAGGAGTTCAAAATCAAAATGCACTTGTGACCACACCCACACCAAATGCCAATACTATTCAAAATAATCTTGCTCAATTTAATCAAAGGCAGTCATGTCAACCACGATAATTTCAAAAACACACATACACTCCCTTAGGCGAGCCTATCAAAATTGTCTTAAAGAAACTTATCCAAAACAGTGTCATAACTTTGGAAGAGCCTAAACCATATGACCCTGGTCAATTCAAGCCATCATGGTGGGATGATAATTAATTTTGTGATTACAATAGTGTCAAAGGGCACAAAAGTTCCTCTTGCCACCAACTGTGAAATCTCATGCAAAAATTTATTGAAAACCATACCATTGAGTTAGGAGGTCAACCATTTGCATCTAATGCAAATCATACAATCCACAAGAACCCATTGTAGGATCATGGTTCTGGTAACCCCTCCTCATGTGGTATGAAGAATACCAATAATCAAGCCAATCACATCTACCTTGCCTTCAATTATTCTGGTGGTACCATCATTAACACTCTTCGTGATGCCGATGAAGATACGTGTGTCAATACTATTACCATTAAAAAGGCCCCAGAATGCAATGTCACAACACGTAAAGGAAAGCTTACCATCCCAAGTCCTTCTACATGATAGCCTAAAATTACCATACCTGGTACATCTGCTAGGTAGTTAAAATATAAGCCAAAGTTCAACCTTATTGAGCAATTGAGCAAAACACCCACCCAAATCTCCATCCTTGAATTGCTCTGCATTTCACCCACACATAAGGCCATCTTAGATAAGGTTCTACAAGAGTCTTTTGTCCCAAACAACATTGATTTCAACATTTTGAAACCATGGTTGGATATTTGACTTTGCCTCACCACATTACCTTTTCAAACAGTGACTATTCCTCACCCAAACCATCTCATAATGATGCCCTTCATATCAAGGTTTTTGTCCACAAACTTAAGGTTAGATGATTCTTAGTAGATGGTGGAGCGGGATTGAACATCTTCTCTTTAAAATTGGTTAAAGCTCTTGGCTTCTCTGATGCATGTGTGGATGCTACCAAGAGCATTGTCATCAAGTTGTATTACGATGAAGAACGTTCTTCTAAATCCCTCATCACAATTCCAATTTGTGTGGGACCAGTTATTATAGATACAACATGCCAAGTCCTAGATCGTGACATACATTATAATATCTTACTTGGTCACCCATGGATTCATGCCTTAAAAGCCATTCCTTCCACATACCACCAATGCATGAAGTTCCCTTTTGATGGTACTAAAATTACTATCCTAGAAGATCCTGATCTATTTCAATACTGTACCAATCTGAGAGCCGCTGTTGAATACCACATACCCATTAATCGGGAAGCCCCAACTTCCACCTCTTCCAAATATATTGACCCATCTACACTCAACAAATCATCCATTCCATTGACTTCTACTACACCATCCTCCTTGGCCTTCATACCAAGTAAGGACCTTCAAATCCAAGACCTTGGTTGTGGGGAATTCAAATTGAATATGGCTTATTGTATCACCACAATCCCTAAGCCACCGAAAGTCTATGGTAGACCATGTTTTGTAGTCGAGCCTAAAAAAAATTTCAATGTTCCACCAAAAACAGTATTCACCCTATGGGGAGATATGGGTAATGAATTCATTATCGACATAGCTAACTAGATCTACAAAGATCCAGAAGGATGACCTCCACTACTAGTGCATGAAATATGCAAGGGACTAGGTTTTTATGGCACAAGTGGCCTTGGAAAATACAACAATGGAAGGAGAGAACTTGTTATTATTTCTGCAAGACCAAGATACATGGGGCTAGGGTTTGACCAACTTGGAACTGACGATCGATGTACTTATGAAATTTTAAGTGAGGACGTAACGGCTATAGAAAGTGTCGAGAGACGCGAAGAATCCCTTACTGAAACTGACTCTAATGAATGGGAATGGGGATCTTAGAAAACCTTGAGCAACTATGATATTGATGAACTATTCCTGGACCTTGGTCAACTCCTGTTTGAAGAAAGATTCTGAAAAGAATACAACATTGATCCTATTGACCGACACTACAAAAATAAGGATTGGGTAAGCATTCCTTGGGATCCAAAAGAACATAAATTATCCTTGGCAACATCTGAAATGTCTTGCCCCATTCTTGAGCCCACCCATGAGCCTGACCTATCTAAACCTACCATCCATACCTCTGAAAGGCCATCTTGTAGTCATGATGTTGATACTTTTGTGCCCTATTATGACTATGATTTCAACTCATTTGAATCTGAATATGGTCCATCTATTGCATCTGACATGGAAGTTGAAATTGATAGCTTCGCCTTCACACTTGATGCTTCAATTTGTATGCTTTTTGAATCTTCCCTATCCTTTACCAACACTAATGATGGGATTCCCCTTGTTTACCCACAACTTATTGACTGGGACCAACAAGAACTACTAGTTATGGATATCTTTCAGAATGATGAGGCAATAGCATAATTCATGGGGCTTTGAGAAGGCATACCATGGGGTGATCACAAAGCAGGATTTCCCATTCACCTAGATTATGCAAGTTACTTCAAGGAGACTATGCAATCCTCCAGTCTTAAAAATACAAAGAATAAGATTAAAAAAGAAATGTCTTTAGGTGAAAATTGCAAGGTACCCTTTGACAGCAAAATAGTAAAAACAAAGGACATATTCGAAGGTGAAAACCTCTCTGAGGCACCTAAGGATGGAGGATTGTACTTTCTTCCCGTAACAAAGGAAAAATCAAAAATTCTAATCGAAGACACCATCTAAGTTAACATAGCCACACCAAAGAATCCCAAAATGGTTCTCTTAGTTGCATCCTTAACGGAAGAAGAAAAACTTGAGTTTCAACAATTTTTCATAGAAAGGAAACTTAACTTTGCATGGTCATATGCTGACATGCCAGGCCTAGATCCAGAATTGGTATTGCATCATCTTTCGTTAATCCCAAATATCAAACTAGTCAAACAAAAATTATAGAAAATGCATCCACAGGTTGCACTACTTGTAAAGGCAGAACAAAAGAAGTTACTAGATGTTGGATTCATAAGATCGATAAACTATGCAGACTGGATATCCAACATTTTCCCTATCACAAATCCAAACGGACAAATCTATATCTGCACAGATTTCAGAGATTTAAATAAGGGTTGTCCAAAAGATGATTTCCCATTGCCGAATATAGACATGATTATTTATCTCACAACAGGGTACGGGATACTCTCTCTCATAGATGATTTCTCAGGCTATAACCAAATCTGCATTGCAGCTGAGGATCAGAATAAAATGGAATTTACATGCCCATGGGGAACATACTATTGGAATGTCATGCCTTTTGGCTTAAAGAATCCAGGTGCGACATACCAAAGAGCTATGATAGCAATCTTTCATGGCATGATGCATATCCTAATGGAAGATTATGTGGATGACCTTTTGGCCAAATCTTTGACACAAAAATATCATCTCAAAGTCTTGGACAAAATTTTTAGACGGCTAGAGGATTACAAGGTTTGTTTGAACCCAAAAAAATGTGTCTTTGGGGTTACTTCAGGCATGCTATTGGGATACATAGTTTCACAATGAGGCATTGAGGTTGATCCCACAAAGGTGAAAGAAATACTGAACATGCCTCCACCAAAAGGAATTAGTGAGCTAAGAACACTTCAAGGTAGTCTGCAGTCCATCCGACGCTTCATTGCACAATTAGCAGACAAGTGCCAACCATTTCAGTACCTATTACACAAAAGTATACCCTTTGTATGGATAGAAAATCCCACACAACCTTCGAAAAAATCAAAGAATATCTATTGACACCACCTGTCCTAATGCCACCCATTGAAGGCAAGTCGTTGATCTTGTATGTCTCGGCAACTACAAATGCATTGGGGGCATTATTGGCACAAAACGATCATGAGGAGAAAGAAAGAGCCATATACTATATCAGTTGCACACTAATAGGATATGAGTTTAACTATACAACCATTGAATGTGCATGCCTTGTAGTTCTCTTTGCAACATAAAAACTAAGACATTACATGCTGAGATACCAATCACACCTAGTAGCTAAGATTGATCCACTAAAGTATCTCCTAAGTCGGGCAACATTGAAAGGTCATTTAGCGAAGTGGGTCATGATTTTAAGTGAATATGACATACAATATGTTGAATACAAGGCAAAAAAAGGCTAGGTAATAGAAGATCAACCTGCAGATGCACCCATCCAAGGCACTCATCCACTAATAATTTATTTTCCCGATGAGTCTACCTTTCATGCAACACCTACATCACCATGGAAACTGTATTTTGACATGTCTCATATTGGTCACGGCTCAGGGGTTGGTATCTTGTTCATCACACCATAAGGGGATTTCATTCCTAAGGTGTTCCAGATCGCCTTCCCTTATACTAACAACATTGTAGAATACAAAGCATTGGTCACAAGACTCAAGATTGCAATTAAATGGAAAATTCAAACACTGGTAGTATTCGAGGATTCACAGTTAGTTATCAACCAAGTGAATGATGATTATGAAATAAAAGATGAAAATTTTCTCCCTTACAAGTGAATGGTGGATAGCCTCTTGACATATTTCAAATTGATTTACTTTGAACAAATCCCCAAGACACAGAATAAGGCAGCCAATGTAATGGCTACTATTGGATCTCTCTTAGACATCCCCAAAAATGTGTCACCATTTGAGTTCTTATTCGAACAACTATTGATGCCAGCATATGACATCCCAGACTCAGAAATGTTTTGTGAGATTGTTGGTCCTAGTTCAAATTTGTACCAAGACATCTATGACTATCTTAAGTCCCAAACCCTATCACCCAATATTTCCAATAACCAAAGAAAGTCCTTTATATGAAAATTCATCCAACACACCATCATCAGTGACACCCTATACCGCTATGGCTTTGATAACACCCTTCTTTGTTGTCTCGACATTGATGAAGCCCAAACAACTTTACGAGAAGTACATGAGGATATATGTGGATCTCATTCGAGTGGTCCGACTTTAGCTAGGAAAGTCACCTGACTTGGATACTACTGGCTGACACTAGAAAAAGATGCTCTTTAGTTTGTCAGAACATGTCAGAAACGCCAGGTGCACAGAGACCTAATCCACACACCTGCATAGGAGCTGAGACCTATCACTTCTCCATGGCCTTTCTCACAATGGGGACTCGACCTCATGGGAAAGATCCATCCATCCTCCTCTAACGGCCATAAATTCATAATCACCACCACTCAGTATTTTACTACGTGGATTGAAGTCATCCCTCTTACTTACATCACTGGTAAGCAAATATCAAATTTTATCCTTAATTACATCATCTATCGGTATGGTGTCCCACTATCCATCATCACAAATAATGGTGGTCCATTCAAAAATTAGGATGTTTGTGAACTCTATGAGAGATTCCATATCCAACACCATTTCTCCACACCATATTATCCATAAGGTAACGACCAAGATAAGGCATCAAATAAAACAATTCTTTGCATTCTTAAGAAAATCGTTAATGACGCTGGCCACGATTGGCACTTACAACTAAATCCTGCCTTATGGGCTAACCATACTAGCATTCGTACACCTACTGGAGCCACTCCATTTTCCCTTGCCTATGGATCTGAGGCCATATTTCCCATCGAGGTCAAAATTCCTTCTCTCTACGTCTCCTTGAAGGGAATGATCAATGATGAAGAGTACAGATAGTCTCACCTACATGAGTTAGAAATGTTACAAGAAATATGACAAAATGCCCTATATCACTTACATGCATATCAAAATAATCTCTGCCAGAGCTATAACAAAAGAGAAATGGTGAGAAAATTTGAAATCGGTGACTTGGTCCTCATGCAGAATCCAAGATATCAGGCTGACCATGAAAAGCCTGGAAAGTTTGAGCCTAATTGGCTTGGTCCTTATATTATTACTATAGCTTTCAGTTTTGGAGCTTATTAGCTGGCTACACCTGACATAGAACAGTTGACATAACCCATCAACAACTTACATCTGTGAAATTTCTACACATAACATCAGAGAGCTTGGCTAAAAACATAAAAAATACAAAAAAAATAAAAAATAAAGAAAAAAATTATCCCTTGATGAAAACCTGGCAAACATGTGTCTTGGTGACACCAAAAAAAATCAAAAAATGACAAAAATAGTAAAAAGAAATGTATTCGTTCAATAGTGAAAACTTGGCAAACATGCACTTTGGATAAGTACCATGGTGAAAAACCTGGCAAACAAGTGCCATGTGTAGTCAATTGTTGCTTTGCCATCTACTATTACTCTAATCAACCCTTATCCAGTTTCCATAATCACAACGACCTGACACATTCACGACATTCATCCTAAGTCCTCTCAATTCCAGCCATGGTTAGCATTTGGTTGACATCACCCCTTGCATATCCTTGCCATTTGCCCCGTATTTCCATATCATTTGACCCGAGTAATCCCTGATTTGTTTTGGGGAAAGATCTTTATTGTGTAACTGTAGTGGGTGTCGCACATGATCCTACATTTGTTAAAAGTCCTAAAAAAGTCAAAGATCTGAAAAAGTATTGAAAAAAGTCATAAAAATCTGAAAAAGTCCTCAAAAAAGTCATAAAAATCTTAAAAAGTCCTAAAAAAAGTCATAAAAATCTAAAAAGTCCTCAAAAAAACTCATAAAAATCTGAAAAAGTCTTGAAAAAAGTCCTAAAAAAAGTCATAAAAATCTAAAAAAGTCCTGAAAAAAAGACCTAAAAATTGAAAATGAAAATACAAAAACATCCAAATGAGTGTCAAAATCCCAAAAAAAAATCAAAGTCAATGTTTTTCTTGTCAATCCAATTAGTCACGTCAATCAATCTTTTGTCCATGTCTGAACTACATTGTCTCTGCGCATTTTCTACGTAGGCAAGATTCATCTTTGAATCCCCGAGACGTTAGATCAGTCTTTCTAGGTTTGTCAAAATAAAATCATGTTTCAAACTTGTGTCCTTTGGACAAGGTCATTGGTTGTGTCGAACTACAAGGTCTTTGAGTGCATGACATAGGCAAGGCCATCAATCGATGAGCCCTTGAGGTCACACTAGGTCAGTCCATTAGGGTTCATGGCATTACACTGGCACACACGTCAAAAGTCTTCAAGTAAGGACAAGTCATTTCCAAACATGAAAAACTCTTAAAATGAATTATGATAGTCACTTATTCAACATCACAATCACACCAACACGTCAACATCGACATGTAGTCAACACAAGTCAACTTCAATCAAACTTAGTTGAAACAAGTCAAATGTCACAATCGGTCAAACTATCAATTCTCGGTTATCTTTCAGATGTGTTCTTCTGAAGAATAACCTCTGTCATTTATGCCTTAGGATGTGTCCATCCTAGGCATCGTCACCATCATCTGAAATTTTGAGGGATCCTCTTGACATCTAAGGATCATTCCTCTCGACATCAATGTTCTTTCAAATGTGTCCTTCTAAAGAATAACCCCTGTCATTTATGCCTTAGGATGTGTCCTTCCTAGGCATTGTCACTGTCACTTGACATTTCAATGGATTCCTTTAGGCATTTAGGGATCAATCCTCTTGGCATCAACATTATTCAGGATGTGTCCTTCCTGAATTTGGAAATCTTCGACACTCGTCGTCTTGGCATTATCAAACCAAACATTTTGACATTAAAACACTTGGCACTTGTCTTTGGCATTTTCATCATGTTACTAGTTTTTTAGCAAGATCCCGACAATAGGATTTAGAGAAACAACGACGTCTCATGACATTTGTCTTGTCTTTTGACACTCATGTTACTAGTTTCTCAGTGATGTCCTAACTAAAGGATTTATAAAAACAATGACGTATCATGATAATGTCTTTATTTTTTTCTTTTGGAAATCATGTTGCTAGTTTCTCAAGGATGCCTAGAAATGAGATTTAGAGAAGCAACGAGGTTTCATGGTTTGTCCTTGTCCTTTTCTACTTGCGGTCGGTTATGACAAAAAGACTCGAGCAATTGCACTTTTAGTATGAGTCATGATCATGCTTGTTTACAACTACTTGTCTTATGTGATGGTACAACCTTGCACACCTTGATTTATGTCATATCATGGTGTTTGTTGGCCATCACAATAATCTGCCCAATGATGATTAAGAGCAATAAATATTAAAATCCGATGGTAAGGTTTTGAAGGATTTGGTCTAAGAACTAGCATGCATCTCCTTTTGTCTTGTCATCTTCTCTCACTCATATCATATAGGCATTGCATCCATATCATAATCCATACCTTTTACACTAGCATCTCTTTGTCTCTTCATATTCTTGTCTTCTCATCAATTTCAATAACACACCCATGTTCTTGGAACCCGTATGTCCTCTCCAGGGGGCATACCGCTACCCTCCTCGTCATTCTTCCCCATCTTTTTTTGCACAGGGGCATATTTTTGACTTATTTTCTTTGTCACAATGCGACATGCTACATTATGACAAAGAGGGAAAAAATGTAAACACTTAAAATTGACCTAGGCCTACAAGCTCTATTTTACCACTTTCGTCCTAGCATAATTATGGCATTTAATAATGTCCTTGGTCCACATTCAACTATTAATTAATTAAGTAATTCATTATTATTTAATAAATAAATTATATTTATTTATTCAATATGTCTTTAATTGTCTATTGTCTTCTTACAATTAAATAAATTTTCATTTACTTAATTACCTTTATTCATTTATTCTTCCTCATTATTAAATAAATGAACTTTATTTTTTTATTTAATATGTCGCTAATTCTCATAATTAAATGAATTTATTAATTTATTTAATTATCGGTCATAATCCTCTACATTAAATGATTATCTTTAATTATTTAATTACCTAATTTAACATTTCTCTCATTTTAAATAAATGAAATTATTTAAAATGATTTCATTTTATTAACTGTCACTTCATTTTAGTAAATAATCTGAGAAGGATTATTATTTGTCACATAAAATCATTATTTTGAACTAATTTAATTCAAAATGGTAATCTTCTTCCAAAAATCAAGTAATTGAGAAAATTCTTGATTTTCCAAATCTGCTTTTTGTTGATGGTGTTTTCTACACAACAACAACTTAGACAGAATATGATATCTTATCTCTCTTGAAAGGTAAATCTCTATGGGAAAAGAGATAACCCCAAGGTCTCTAATGCCAGGTCTTGACAATGCAAATAAAACAACTCAAAGATAATGTGAAAATGTTGGTAATCACAAAGGGACCTTACTACAAGAAAATATTGGACTCAAATTTATGAGATCTGACGATATGTTGATACTTCAAAACCTAAATTTAAACCAGATAATAAAATAAATAGAAAAAGATAAGAGTTTAAGAGAGATCTAAGATTAAAATTACTCCTAAAATTAATCACAACAATGATGAATGTTGAAAATAGACAAATCTCCAATAAAACCAATTTCTACTTAATCAAAGACAAGCCCACAACTCTACAGAAATGGTGCAATCTTTTGAGGAAACTGAAGATTTTCAGACTATGAATATTCATCCACATACTCAGTAAATGATGTAATGTAAACAAGCATCCATAATTGAACTTAGCACAAAATAAGGCCCAAACTAACTTTACACAACAACTTACAATCAAAAAATTGCTAAAAGTATGGACCGAAGATCGATCAACATCATTAACATTTCACCATTATCATGAAAGAACTGAAAACTAACATTTAACACTAAGAATCAAGAACAAGAAACCATAAAATGTCAAAGGTAAACACAAAGTTTTCCAAATCAACAACCCATTTTCATTATCTTCTCCAGCATTACATAACAATTTCTAGTTTCTCTCCTCTCCTACAACTACTGTCTTGTAGAATCTAACCTCTAACTTACCCAATTCTGGCTTTGCAGCTTCTAACCAGCTGTTCTAACCTAGTCTAACTCTTTTACAAATGAGAAGGCACTGACCTTTTATAGAAAATTACATTTTGAATCAATGGCCAGGATTTAATTCATCCAATGGCATAAATTACACTTCTAGAAGCATCCAGCTATTACATTTAATTTGGGAGCTCATGGTACATCATCATCCAATCAATTGCATTCAGTTGCATTACTTCACATGTCTTTTCTTGTTAAATGCACCTCTCCAATTGGTATACAGCTGGTGGCACGGATTCTTATGCAGGCCCCACTTTAATATTTGAGTTGAACTATTCTAGATTTTCCCTCTTGGCACGAATCCATATGCAAGTCCTCCTTTTTTGATTTGTTTAATCCTAAAAAACAGATATCATCATTAGTAGCTCACATGTCAAAATCAAATCAAAATTAAATTTAAATACAATTTTGCCCCTTTTAAAAAAAACCTTACATTTTTTTATTGAAGCTTTCCATTTTCGAAAATTTTCCATTTTTGGAAATTTTTTATTTTTATTTTAAAAAAATGCATTTCGAAAAAAATTGCTTTTCAAAAAAAAAAATCAATTTTTGGAAAATTTCGGGATTTTGAGGGGGCTTGAAGGATTTTTCTAGAAAAGGAAATTTTGAGATTTTGAGGGCCTAAGGAATTTTCAGAAAAATCTGCCTAGGGAGGATAATCCTGAAATTCCAAGCAAGGTCAAAATCCCCTAAACCTCATAACTTTTTTTCTAGAAGGAATTTTTGAAAAGTTCAAAAAGCAACTTGGCCTAATTTTTCATCCTCTATCCATTGGTGCAAAGATATTTACACATAACATTAAAAATTCACTTCAAAAAAACCCATTTCTAAAATCCAAGGCCCCAAAATGCCTCAAAATACCACCCCATCAAATCAAATCTAGACTTAATCCCAAAATAACCCCCAAGAAGAGAAAAACCAAAAATTGACAAAGCCAATGTACAAAGATGTAGAAGAAAAAGAGGGTCCCCGCCTCCGGTGGGGCGTGTGTGTGAAAAGTGCACAACACTTTTTAGTTCAACTCTTATCTTATTGATTTTTTGAAACTTACAAATCAAGCAGTCTTTATGTTCTTGATTTTTGAAAATCTTTATCTTTTTGACTAATTATCACATTTATTCTCGACCGTCGATTTGATTTTATCAAATTACATCTCGACCACTCATTTAACAATCTTTCCCTAACCCTAATTAGGGATTGTCACATAAAATCTCATCAATTGATTTTAGGCTTTGTTAGCTTTTAATCTCATTCATCCATCCAAAATTGAATTTTCTATAAAATATCAATTTTGCTCACAATTTCAGAACAACTTCATGATTATAGAAATTTTATGCTTAGATTTTAGTTTGCATTCAACTTATTTGATTTGATTACTTTTCATAGGCATAGTCTTTTGTCATTCAAATCCTTCAAAACTTGCATAGGACATTGTCATAGTTAAATTGCTCACACACTCAATCTAAGGGCAACAATCATATGCTGCAAGCTAGAAGGTGTTATGGAGGTGAATCATGGAAGCTTCAACGAGTATCCAGTATAATCATTCTTGTTATTTTCTTTCTTTGAGCTTCATAACTTCTTTGGGTTTTTGTTTATTAATCTAATATGCCAAACTTACCTGAAAAATAAGCCATTGATACAGAAATCATAAATACATAATAGAATTTCATATCAAGTGTTAAAATATAAAAAAATCTAAAGACAATTAAATAATAGTTATCCATAATTTCAATAAAATTATTATAAGCCCAAAATAATAATTATTTAAAATAGTTATTTATATGGTAGTACATTTACAACTTACAATTTGAGGGGAAAATGGCTAGCTAATGGAGAGATTTGACTCAATAAAATATTTGGACTAAGTCAACAATTTATGGTGGATGTATTTGAGGTGTGTGATGTTTATATGCTTGAGAAGAAGTGGCATGTGCAATAATAGAGGAATGCCAAGTAAGACGTATACAAATAAATATTAGTAAAGTGAATATTGAAATAAAAATGAGAATGCATAATTTTACTTTGAATTCTCACAAACATGGGAGGAAAAAGAAAGTGGAGAAATTGGAGGAGAAATAATTTTTTGGGGGATTATATTTCGATAATAACATGGATACCAAATAGGAAAATATATATTTGGGAGTTAGAATCTTGCAAACTTAACATAAATTAAAAAGATCAAAGGGAAAGATTGTATAAAAGGGAAGGTGAAGTGGATATGAATAATATATAGTTGGGATAATAAATTCTACAACTAGTTGGAAGATTAAATCTTACTTATTGTAAAATCTACCAAAATTGAAACAAAACCTCTAGATGTGGTATTTTTGAGACCTTGGAAAATTCAAAAAATGAACTTAAGCATATAGAGGACAATGATAAAATAATAATTTAGGAAAATTTAGAAAATGGAGACTCGTATAAATATTTATGTGGGGTTGAAGGAAACATAATTATACAGAAGTACTATGACTCAAAACAAAATGGCATGGTACGATTGTGTCCCAAAAATTCCATCTCAAACTCAACTCATAATTCTAAAAATAAATTATAATGGAATCTCAACATTTCCATATGATTTATGGTCAAATACCATCCACCAATAGCCACAAAAATTACCTAAAGTCCTAGCATGCATGCACCATTTGATTGAAAATGTTTGAAAAGGATGGGGAGATTAGTAGAATGGTCGATGAAATGTGGTGATAATATGAATTTTAATATTATTATTTTTAGTTTTCGTATAGTATTTACAATCTAAATAAAAATACCTCCTCTCCTCCCTCAAATGATTAAATATATGCACTTTTTATTAGATTTATGAATTCATGCATAGTAGTAAACCTACATTAGTAGGGGTAATATTGTTAGGTTAGGTGATATTTACCTTGCAAACCTATGCCATTTTTTATGTCTCCATGATTCTTGGAAAGTGTCTTAGGGGACATGAGAGGAATGCATTATATATTGTCATTATAATTGCATTTTCAAGAGGAAATTTAATGTTGGTGGAGGTTACATGTCACTAGAGGAAAAAAATATCCCTTCTAGGAGTTCACATTGAGAATGTGAAGGATCTTGAGTGAGGTTCCAAGCTTGGAGGGAAACAAGTGTCCATTGGTTCTCCATCTAGAATTTGAAGATTCACTAAAGCATCCTTAATGCCAGAAGTTGAAGGGGCTATGGGCTAGGCATGCATGTCGAAGCCTTATGCATAATAACTAATTTATTATCATGAATCTTGGTTTTCCAAGGAAGGGTTGTGGGATTTTGCAAGTGGTTATTGGACCTCTTGTTTTAGTTTATCACTATGGTTTTTCCTCCCACAAGTTCTATAAATTGGAGCCTTGAGATGGTAGTATCATCTTGTATTTTTTGTAGGTGTATGGAAGCATCCACATTATAGGAGATCAACAAGGAATTATATTGTAGTATGTCTCTCTTGTGAAGATAAATAATATAATTTCCCTTTTCTCATGTGGAGTATTTTACTGAAAGGGTTTCTCCATGTAAATTTGGTGTCATATTTATTTGTTGATTTTTATATTATGGTGAATATGCAATCACATACATATAATCAGATTTGTTAATATTATTTTTAGACTTTAATACACATACACAAGTTAATATTGGAGCTTAGTTTCCCCTTGTTTTCAATATCTGCTTAAATATAGAAAAACAAGTTTATGGGAAGAAAAGGGGGGGTTTCAACAAAATGATATAGATAAACCTATTTTCCTTTATTTCATTAGGAAATGAGATCCCTAGAAAAAATTGACTAACAACCTAGATGAATCGAGTCAATGTGAGAATCTTCAAATTTCCTTATGCTTTGAGGAAGAGGGTCAAGTTCAAACAACACTTTCAGGAGAAAAACTAAAAATAGAAAATCTACACAATTATGCCAATCAAATTTGAAACAACAATATAAAGCTCAATATTAGCAAAAATAAAAAAATAATTGCATATCTAAGAAGGGAAGAATGGTGTTTACCAGTCACTAAAAGTCACTTTTTGGAAGCTATCAGGGACTCATTCACCAATGGGTGAATGGTTCTTTTGTCATGGTTTTTCAACAACTTTCAAGAGCCTCTAATACCAATTTATAGTTTTGGATTTGTCTAGGTTTCAACATCATAAAGTTGGAAATCAGATCTGTAGGTTAGATTCCAAGATTTGACAACTTTGATAAATTTTCCAATCTTGCACTCCTAGAGGTCTTCAATCCTTCTTCAACCTAGATCTACAACACATACGCAAGATAGGAAAAATTGTTTGTTTTTTATGAATGGGGGTTTTCCTTAGTCAACCCCATTTTGGTAATCAAACCTTGAATTGAAATAAAGCATGAAAGAAGGAATGATGAATGAAAATGCTATGTTACCATTCAACCAACCCTTGTAGAAACCTTGATAATGGAGATGTTAGAAGGTTTGAAACTTGCATAAAATGGATTCAATCCAGATTTGGATCTTGATGCTTTAAATTTAATGCTTTGAATTCTTGAACTTGAATGCTTGGATTAGATCTTGAAACCTACATCACAATATTAGCTCCAAAAACATGCATTATTTCAAAAGACTTTGACATGATGCTTGATATCTTGAATCATGGAACAAATCTTGAATAAATCTTCTCTTGAACACCTTTGACAATAATCTTGGCTCTTGTAAAATTGCTCCCGAAAACTTAGACTTTATTTGATAAAATAACTTTGTATTTATAGACATTTATCCTTAATTTCCCAAAAATTAAACATGACAAGACAAAAATTAAAATTTGAATTTGGGATTTGATAAAAATGCCGCCAAAGCATGTTTTAAAAATGGGTTCCAAGGCTTAGGGAGGACCCATTTGCCCATGGGCGAATGGGTCCTAGGTCCCTATTTCTAGAACACACATTGCTCAAGATGTTTAATTATGTGTTGGCATTAATTTTCCCCTTTGGAAAATGTAATTTATTAGGATTGTAAATGTAAAATAGGGCTTATTCAGGCATAATTAAGTCCAATTTAATTAAGAGGGTCCAAACAAAGTGTGAAAATATAAAGGAGTACATTTTTCAACACTACATTAAGGCATTATTAAGTTTATTTTAATTAAGAGGGACCAAACAAAGTGTGAAAATATGAAGGGATATGTTGTTTTACACTACATTTAGCCCCCACTTTAGTGAGAGGATGAACTTGCATCAAACTCACACTAAAGTAGAAAAATACATGCTAAGAATAGGTCCAAGCGTACAAATGTTGATGGGATAAGATCAAAAAGATCAAGGAGGTGGCCAAGCCCCCAAAATCCAAGATCCCATGTCAAACCAACATAAGCACAAAGGGGCACACACAATATGTACATGATATGCAGCAACAAGACAAAATACACAAACATACAATGTCAAAGACTAAAAGAAAGAAAAATTAAAAAAAAGGGGTGGATCAAGCCTCAACTATTTGTCCAACTCAATGTGGATCAAACCTTAGCCGACTATCCAAAAAAATTTACAAGTGAAACCCACTATTCACTATGCAAACAAGTGCTCACAAAGGCTAGTTAAATCCACTGTCCACTAGGTGAGCCCCCAAAAGTGGAAAATGAGAGAATCTTATTAGGCTTCCATAACCATACCAAATTTATACCTCTTGATAACTTTGATAAGGCGCCATACAACATGAACTTCAAGCTTCATAAGGCTTAGCAAGTTGTGTTATGATAAACACTTATGAACAAAAACTGATCCACTAGCAAGCAAGGTGTGTTATGCTTGGTGGCCATGAAAAGGGGTTTTAACTTTGAGCTTCACAATATTAGCAAGCTATGTTATGATAAACACTTATGAACAAAATGAAAATAGGATAAGGCATGCTCAAAGGGGTTTTTCTTAGTTCATGTAAGGTCCCATCTTAGGGAAAATTGTGCTTGATGTCTCCAAGAGAGGACATATCAAGGATTAAAAAATTCACACCTTAGGGAATTCCAACCAAAGAATTACAGCTAAGAGGAATATCATATGCTCAAAAAGGTCACAATCTTGAAGGATATCCAACATAATATCACCACAAAGAGGACACATCACATGAAGAAGACCACACTTTGAATAAAAAGTTCACATATTCTAGGAGATGTATAATATCACCACTAAGAAGGGAACATGCAACCATTGAATGGGGGACAATATTCCCCCCACTTAAAATGTCAACATACTTGCTATGTTGGTATTTTAAGTAGAAAGAGAGGAAGAGGCTATCCTTGAAAATAATGCAAACCTCGAAAAAATAGTTATCCTTGCCCCCCAATTATAGAGACAAAGACAACCACCAAGAACTATCATGTTTCTACCAAGAGAGATATGGTTGCACCAAAAATTGTACCACTGTGAATGACAATGAGAAGGACACATAAATAAAATAGGTGCTTTAACATAAGGAAGAGAATCACAGTGCTTAAGATGTTGAATTTTATCACTCAAAGTCTTACATTCATTAGTAGAATGACCATGAGCTCTATGATATGTACAAAATGAACTTTTTTTGTAAAAAAAAATTCATGTTCTTGGAGAGAGAGATGTCAAGTGATCTTGGAGGAGTCTCAATAAGATAGTCTCTTCATCAATAGTATGGGAAATTTCTTTCTCAACACATGATGTCATACACACAATAGATGATAAGGCATTAGACAAAGATGGAGATAAAGGTGGTAAACCTAGACCTTTCTTGAAAAATATGGTATAAAATTCACTTGATCTTTATCATTTTTCTCCATGTTTTCATTATATTCATTTTTAGAAATGAGTTTGTATCTAAGACCATAACATGCTTCCAACTCAAATGAAGAGATTTTACACTTTTGAGAAGGATTTGCTTCTTCATGAGAACATAAATCCTTGTTAAGTTTTGTAAATTTATGTATCTTCCTCTCACGAGGGATGGGAATTGAAAAGCCCCCCGATCACCACCATGGAGTGATGTTGTTTATGTATAACCAATTTGAGAAATTGAAACACAAGGTTGTTTTGGTTTAGATTGTGAGATTGTGTACTCTCCCATAAAGGAGGGTGTCAAATTTAATGAACCCCAATCATCCCTAAAACATGTGTTTGAATATGAATCTTTGGAATTTAAGGGAGAGATTGTGGACACTTATTTAAAATGGTGTAATAAATCTAATGACTCCAATCATCAAATAATATTTTGTTGTACGTGAAAGACAATTAGGATTAACATCAACTTGTAGAGGTTCTACCTTTTAGATTGGAATCAAAGTATTAGGGGAGTTGAAAATGTTATGATCATGTTGAACCTATGATTTATAACTTTGTTCATATGCTTCAACCATGTATATCTTGTATTTGTATTAAAATTTTATCTCATGGTGAAGAGTAGATGGAAATCCTTTCATAGCATGATTCCATGGTCTCCCTAGGAGAAAGTTGTATGAAAGAGGTCCTAGCATTATATGGGTAAGGGTAGGAAAAACCACAGGCCTAACCTCAATGGGTAATGTGATCATTTCTAATGGTTGCCTATTAACATTGTCAAAGCCACAAATATTAACATCATTGAGTTGAATAAGCTTCTTGTCCACAATAATTTTATCTAAGATATCAATGCTACAAACATTAAGACCCGATCCATTGACTATGAGGGTGCACCTAATTATAGTTTCATTAATGATTACCTTTATCATTAAAGGCTTCATTTTTATTTTGGATCTTAAGCGAGGGTAATTCATGTTGAGGGAATGTGATATATTACTTTATCACTTGTATACAATCAAATGAGGTTCCTACACTATTCATTTTAACACTATATTGGATATCATTCTTCTACAAGATTCCTTGGAGCATCCTATTATATGTAGATGATATTTGAATCAAATCCAAAAGGGAGATATTTATTAGAGTACGTCGAAGTTGCTCAAAAAGATCATACTCCTTTGCACTATGCTACAATATATTAGGTGCAGGTGGAAAATATGGTTGACATAATGGTAATGAAGTCGTATTTTTTTGTGGTTTCCTTGTATTATATGTGTGAGAAATGATATTGTAACTCAGTTGCTATGAAACATTGTTACCAATAAGTCACCATGTAAAACTAAAGATATCCCGTGGAGTTAATGGTTTCTTTTTAGGTGGTCCTATGATGGGAGGTGACTTAGAAGGATCAATAATTAAAGGAGATCCAATTTGTGCATTCATAACCTCAACTAAGTTACCTAGATGACCTTCTAGTGAAAAGGTGCTGCCACATTAGTGTGTCTCACTTTTGGGACATGCTAATTTTTCTTGAAATCACTTTTAAAAGAATAAATAATGATTTTAGCCATGAGAGGTTCCATATAAAGGGTTTTAATTGAAGAGGGATAGATAATACCCCTTTGATCAAAACCCCTTGGATAGAACCCCTCTAGTATTAAATCATACCCACAATGGAGTCTCCTTTGCACCTATCAAAATGTTGGCAAAATAAAAAATTTCATTACGTTTTGATGGATTAAATAATGTCATTTAGAAATGATCTTTTTCAAGATTGTAGCCCTTGAAATGAGCTTAAATCCAACAAGTATAGTTTTGATATGTTTTAATTTTATCTTTTATTTAATTTTTAATTTTTACTGAACATAGATTTTTCTATAAACATCAAGCTCTTTGTTCTATAGAGATATAAAAATAGTAAGCCATTGTAAAAAAAATCCAAAAATTACCCTTTCCCTAAGTATTGATGTCCTTGTTTCACTAAAGAAAGAAAAATTGGATTTTGATATATACACAAGAAGTTAGGTTTCACTATGGTCTTGTTGTGGGTGGGTTGTTTTGCTTATGATGTCTTTTTCTCTCATTAACAATTGTTTTTTGATGTAAAAGGTTTTGGGCCCCTTCAAAACCCATTTTTTACCTTTAATCAAAATAAGTTAGGTTGTATGACACACATGAATGTCCAAATAATAGTTACATTGAATTCAAAAATTAATTAAAACAAAAAATTATGAAAAAAAAAATCCTTTCCCTAGATATTGATGTTGAGAATCTATATTACAAAAATTAGAAGTTATCCTTTATAGAAAAATAGTTATGTTGTATAACACAAAATACTACTCTCTGAAAATGTTATTTTCTATTTAAAACTAGTTATTAAAGGAGATGTTGAAAGATTCACGATTTATTTCAAAAAAATTAAAAAATATATATATTTAAAATCTACACATAAATTGCCACAAATCACTAGTTTGTATCATCTTCAAATTATTAATGGTTTAATTGCTATAGGTCTTAGAAGATGAATCTTTCAATTAAAAATATTGATGTAAATGTCCATCTTGGAAAAAAAGTGAGGCACAATATTGTGATTTCACCCGAAACGTAGAAAAAAATATTTATGGGAAGAAAATAGGGGTTCACCAAAATGATATAGATATACCTATTTTCCTTTATTTAATTAGAAAATGAGAACCCCACAAATAATTAACTAGAAAACCTTAGGTGAATCAACTCAATGTGAGAATCTTCATATTTCCTTATGCTTTGAGGATGGGGGTTACATTCAAACAACACTTTTGGGAGAAAAACTAAAAATATAAAATCTACACAATTATGCCAATTCAAGCTTGAAACAACAATATAAATCTCAATATTAGCAGAAAAAAAAAGCTAATTGCATATCTATGAAGGGAAGAATGATGTTTACCAGTCACCAAAAGTCACTTTCTAAAAGTTTTCAGGGACTCATTCACCCATGGGCGAATGGGTCTTTTGTCATGGTTTTTCAAAAAAATTTACAAGCCTCCGACATTGATCTATACCTTATGATTTGTCTAGGTTTCAGTGTGAAAAGTCAAAAATCGGATTTGTAGGTTAGATTCGATGATTTGGCAACTTTGACAACATTTCCAATCTTGTATTTCAATAGGTCTTCAATCCTTATTCAACCTAAATCATTAGCACATAGACAAGAGGGGAAAATTGTTTTTCTTTTATGAATGAGGTTTTTGTCTTAGTCAAACCCCATTTTGGTGATCAAACCTTGAATTGAAACAAAGCCTGAAAGAAGGAATGATGAATGAACAATTCTTTGTTACCATTCAAAAAAACCTTGCAAAAACCTTGATAATGGAGATTTAGGAAGATCTACAACTTGCATGAAATGGATTCAATGAATATAGATCTCAATGCTTGAAATAATTCTTTGAATGCTCGAACTTGAATGCTTGGATTAGATCTTGAAACCTACATCACAATGTTAGCTCCAAAAAAATGCATGATTGCAAAAGACTTTGAAATGGTGCTTGATATCTTCAATGCTACAATAAATGCTGATGAAATATTCTCTTGAAAACCTTTGAAAATAATCTTGGCTCTTGTAAAATTTCTCTCCAAAATTTAGACTTGATTTGATAAAATAACCTTGTATTTATAGACATTTATCGTTAATTTCTCAAAAATTAAACATTACAAGCCAAAATTTGAAATTTGAATTTGGGATGATAAAAATATTGCTAAAACATGTTTTTAAATGGGTTCCAAGGCCTAGGGAGGACCCATTCTCCCATGGGTGAATGGGTCCCAAGTCCCTATTCCTAGAACACACATTTACACCACCATATTCACCTCCATCTCAAAACACAACCAATGACACCATCATAAATCAAATTTTACAAAGTTTTTCATCCCTTCAAAAGAAAATTTCCACCATAAATCAAAATCAAAATGACCAACCTACATACTATTTCAAAATCCATCCCTTATCTTTGGATATATTAAGAATTCCAGTACCATAAGGTATAGAGATTACTAGGTTTGAGAAATATGGGGGAAAAGGAGACCCTTCTAACCATGTTTCTACTTATATTGCCTTATGTAGTGATTTTGTCCTCGAGGATAAGATCTTGGCTAAGATTTTCCCTAGGTCCTTGAAATATACTATCTTTGAAAGGTTTTCCTCATTATCAAATAACTCAATGTGTTCATTCAATGAAATTGTTGAGGCCTTTATAAACTATTTCCAAGTGCACATGACTCCTAAGATGACCTTAGCTGATTTGATGAGATGTAAGAAAAAAGATGATGAAAAGGTTATTCAATTTATTTCATGCTACCAATCGCTTTATTCCCAAATCAATGTAAAGATTCTTGATCCTCACCTTCAACGAATATTCATTGAAAACTTGCGAACTAAGATACAAGATGAGCTTGTGATGGAAGTCATCTCCCTTTTAAGTGAGACCAAGATTTGAGGGAATCATATTGTAGATGGACATTCAAAATGTATAGCATAAGAATCATGATGAACAAATAAATAGGGGATAGTTCAACTCTCGTGTCTTATAGGTTGTCTAGTAAAAGACATCATCAAATTTTTTTATTTCATTCTACTCACAAGTCACTCATCCCCCTCATTTAGAATGTGTAGCACTTTTGAAAAAAGTTTTAGACTATATATAATTTACTTAAAATTATTTTATTTATCTATTTTTGAATGTACTAATACCATTTCCATTTTAATTCCTTCTTGAGAAGATCAGAAGATAGTTTTCCCATACCATTCACTTGTTAGCTACTTTCTTTTGTCTTTGTTGCTTTCCCAATTCAAGGTTCACTTGTCAAAATCTCTAATGCTTTATGTTTTCTTCAGCTTAGACTCATCACTAAATTCTTCTCAAGCAACCGTTCTTTAAATTACATATATAATTAATTTACTTAAATATATTTAATTTATTTAAGACATAGAACCATAAATAGATAAAAATGTATTGTGTAGTTATTAGTTCTTTTCATTATAATATAGTTGAAAGTATACTTAATAATACTTAATTAATGATTTAGTAAATATTGATTGATCTAATATCTAATTTGTTCTAAATTTTTCAATACAAACTTAAAGAATAATTAATATTTAGCACTTAACACATCACTTATATAAATAAATAATTTTTCAAATAAATGGGAGTAATAAGTGAATATGGATAAAAATCATAATTAAGATTGAATAAAAACTATATTTAAATATTTAAAGATATCAACCTCTTGGCATAGCTTCAAATCTCATATTCCTTTTGAATAGGTTATTATCACTAAGATTTTAAAACTCCTATAAAATATCTATGATAAAATAAAGCATTACAAGAATCTATAGTTTTGTCTATCTAAATTCATTCAATCCTTCAATATCATTTGTTATTTACAAATTTTAACAATGTCTATACAAAAGATCTATACATAAATGTCTTTATAGTAATTATACAAAATCTCTATTTATAAGTGTAATAGTTTATAATGATTATATAGTGAAGAATTGATTGTGCTATATATAGTTACTTCACCATATGATACTTTTATTGTTGAGGTTGTCCAATTATTCTTTTATAATATAGGAAAGATAGATGTAAATGTTTCCTAAAATCAAAATGTGTTTTATTAATGCAATAGTATGTAAGAGAAGACAACCTGAATCTTGGCCATAGGGTGAAGAAAATATGGGCAAGGAAAACAAAAAATAAATATGCATTTAATATTTATCTAAACTTGATTTAATGAAAATTGTTCCAAAACTAATTCTCATTGGATGGTATTTAACATTCTTTGCTTTATCATATTTATGTATAATTTTATTTTTGGCACAAAATTATTTCAAAATCATAATATCTATTTAATTGTAAAATATAAAAATAGAACAAAGGGAATGTTAAACAAAACAACTAAATGTGTAAACTAATGAGCAAGCAAAGCACATGTTTGAAATTTTTTATTTAAACAAAGAAAAAAATAAATAATAATATTCATTTCACTTTAGTAAGAATTATTGTTGGGAGGGCCATTTAATGATCAAGTGATGTGTCAAGGAATGTTTAAACCTTCAACTTTAGTAGTAATAAAAATAAATGAAAATAGAGCTAATAGTTGATGTTTTCAACTATAAGAATTATTTGTGGGAGGATCATTTACTTGATCAATTGATTTCTAATTTATCAAAAAAATATTTAAATTTTAAACTTTAGTAGGAAGAAAATAAATAAACGTATATTTTTTATTATGGTAAATTTTTTTTATCAAAGTTGTGCACTAGCAAGGCCAAACTCATGAAAAAAAATGAGATCACATTACAACACCCAAAAAAAAAAGGAAACACCAAGATACATGACAAAAGGGCATGTAACAAAACTCCATACAAGAGAACAACAAAATTGTATAGATAATAAATCATACATTTAACTATAAGAATTATTTTACAAAGAGCCATTAATTGATTGCTAATTTAATAGAAAACCGTTAAAATTTAATCATTAATATGAAGGAAAAAAAATAAATGAAAGCTAATATCTTATCGTTTGGTATAACTGGAGCTCTGTTAGGGTTTATTGTTTTCTGTGGTCATCCTTGGCCCCTCTTCCATCACACTACGCCTACTGCACAAGAAAAATCCTCCCTCATTGAGTACGGCCACATTTATTGTGGTTTTAGGGGTTTATTATGCCTTCAACCTACTCTAACCCAAAAATTCATGCTAGTGTTAATGGTTCATCGATGTTGTTCAATGGCTCCTCCTCCAAAAAGACGTCCTCAAAATTTTGTTCCAAAAATATTTCACAAGTTAAGAATTTTGATTCCCCAACTGATGTGATTTTTCCTTTACCATATTTTGATTCTACTTGCCAATGGCTTGAACAAAACACCCTTGAGGTTATTCTGTTGGGAGGACTCCCCCCGAAAGTGTGCTAAAAGAATGGGTCAGCAAGGCTTGGGTCCCTCATGGTTTGCTTTGACATGGTCCAAAACTTGACCAAGGGTTTTTTTTCTGTTCCATTTCGCATAAGTCAATCATGTCCAGGCTATTTTAGGCCATGGTCCCTAGTATGTTAGGTCATTTGTGCTAGTTTTCCAAGTATGGACCTGATATTTTGCTATCTCAGATGACACCAAAATGCAGGTTTCGATTTGGATTGAGTTCCCTAGTCTGCCTTTGCCTTATGTTCCCTTTTTGAATCACATTACTTCCTATTTGGGGAGGGTTGTTTGTATAGAACTAGATAGGTTTTTCCAAGACTGGCCCCAAAAGCAGGTCTGTGTGGAGGTGGACCTATCCAAGGATTTGAAAGAATCCATGGATATTCAAATAGGAGCTATTAGGCACACCCAAAAAGTCACGTATTTCAATTTGAGTAACACATGCTATCGATGCGAGTCAGTTGACCACAAGATCAAGGACTGCCCTTTGGCAGTGCCTCGTACATCATCCTCATCACGAGATGTTGAAAAGCCTCATCAGTCGCAGACTTCTACTAAGGCTAAAACAAAGTGGACCACGACTACAAACAAGAAAATTAAGTCAACTAGTTTTGGGTTGGCCCCCAAGGCCTATGAACCACCAAAAGTTGTTTCAAACCCTTCAGAGAAGGGGACAAATTCTCCTTTTGGATTTGCTATTATTTCGGTGAAGCCCAGGTCAAAGCCGGCGCCTCAGCCTGCGGTTGTTATGTATGCTTAGTCGAGTATCCCTCCCATGTTGGGAGCTCAAATTCAGTCTCATAGTCCATCCCCACTACCTAAAGAAGGAGAATATATGCCAAAAAAGTGGAGGTTTTCACCCCTTATTCATCTAGGTTCAATTCCAAAGGATTTCTTGAAGAATAGTTTCTCTTCCCTAGATGAGGAGGAACTAGTTTCCGAAAGTATGGAAGAGTTTCATCCATGAATTTCCTCTCATGGAATGTTTGAGGTCTAATAGACCTCTCTAGAAAGTATTTTGTTAGAGATACTTAAAAAAAGTATTTTGGTATTGAAGTGCTCTGTCTCCAAGAAGTTAAAATTTATGGGTTCTTGCTCGCTTCATCTTGCTATTCTATTTTTGTGGATCATGGGACTAATCCTTCTCATCAGATAGTTTGGATTCTCCTTAACATTGATAATCATTCCTTTGGGATTATTAATGTTTATGCATCTAATGATGTTGTGGAGTGCTCTTTGCTTTGGCACTGGATTGTTGATTCTTTACCAGTTGCCACTTGGTTACTCTGTGGGGATTTTAATATGGTTGAGGTGGCGTATGACAAGGATGGAACCTTGCCCTTCCATTGGGTAGTTGGCAAACGAGAGGCGTGGTTTTACATGCGTAATAAATTGGGGCTTTTTGATCCTAATATTGGTCGCTGCCATTCTCATTCCCTTTGGCACACTTGGTGTAATTACAGGGCCGATACTGATAGAGTATTTAAACGCCTTAATTGTGCTATGATCTCGATTCAATATTTTTTTTCTTTTGCCAGCTCTACCTTGTCAGTGAAGTCGTTAGTGGATGTGACTTTGTCTCATCACTTCCCAATTTATTTTCTTATTGAATGGGTGTCTTGTCAGCCTCGTACATATAAAACTCAATTATTTTTTAACACATCTTTGCTCTTCCATAACCCCATTCTAGCCCACATTCATCGAGTGTGGAATTTGGAGTGCAAACCAGCTACCCAAACAGGCTGGATTACCTGGTGGAAGGATGCCATCATTCATAAAACTCAATTCTTGTGCATTTATGGGTGCCAAATGACCATTTTTTTTTGGTGATCTTATGAAGTGACCACTACTGACCTATGTTCAGCTATGGAGGCTTTGGCCGCCAACCCTTTTTCCCTATCACTTCAAGTTAGGGTGGTAGATTTAAGGCACAAAAAGCAAGTGGTTGATAATTACGCTACCAAAGGAGCACAAATCAAAGCTTGACTGCATTGGCTTAAGATCGGTGATCGTGCCTCCAAAGAATATTTTTTGGCACTCATCCCCAAGCATTAAAAAAATCAAGGATGACACCCAGGTGCTCTCTGAACTCCCTGACATTCTCCAAGCCTTTGTGCGCCATTATGAGCAGGTTTTCACTATACAAGATTCCATGCATGTGCAACAACAAGCTCTTCAGGACTGCCTTGTTGTTGTGTCACATAGGCTTTCTTCAACCCATAATTTTTTTTGTGATCAATTGTTGACAGTTGATGATCTTAAGGAAGTTATTTTTATATGGCCAATGATAAGGCCCCTGGGGTTGATGGATTCCCTTGTGAATTCTACAAATCCTTTTGGGACTATGTTGGGCATGATCTACATCATGTTTACCTTGAGGCTTTTCATACCAACTCTCTAGGAAATCAAATAAACAAAGGCAATATAAAGTTCATACCTAAGCTTGGGGATCCGGAGGACATCTGCAATTGGAGGTCCATCACGCTTCTCAGTGTCTCCTATAAAATCATTGCCAAGTATTTGGCTCTAAAAATCCATCATCTTTTGCCTCAAATTGTGCACCCAGAGAAAATTGGATTCATCAAATCTAGGTTCATTCTAGATAATATTAATGTTGTTTGGGAAGGTATGGAATGGGCCCGACACTCAAACCAAAAAGCAGTGTTTGTCAAAATTGATTTTTCCAAAGCTTATGACCGCATTGAATGGCCTTTCATTCTTGCGATGTTACAAGCTTTGGGGTTTGGGCTCAATTTCATTCAGTTTGTTCATATGATTTTTTTTGATGCCTCATCTTGCATCACCATTAATGATTGCCAATCTTCTACTTTTGGCATTTTTTCCTCAATCCAACAGGGGTGTCCTCTTGCCCCTTCATTGTATGTGCTTGTAGCTGAGGACTTTGGCTACCTTCTAACCCATGCAGTTTCTCAACAGCGTGTCAAAGGGATTTATCTACCTAACTCTCAAGCACAACTTGTTAATGGCCACTTTGTAGATGATTCCTTTCTCACTCTCTTAGAGGAAGAATAATCGATCACTACTACCCTTGATTGTCTCAACACTTTTTGTTTGGCCTCCATCTCTGCCATCCAATGGCACAAGACCTTATGTTATAGAAAATATGTATTACCCACTCTTGTGTGGCTTCAAAATTATAATTGAAAGTGGATTGGGCAAGGAGAGATATTTTGTTTCTTGGTCATCCCTTTTACTTTCCAGGCCTCTCCTAGGGAGCTTTGGCAAGTTGTGCTCTCCAAGGTCAAGCATGAGCTTGCTTACTGGATTACCAAGCCTCTTTCTCTAGCTAGGAAATTCCAAGCGTGCTCTAAAGTTTTAGCGGCCACTCATGTTTATTGCACCTCTTGCTGGGCTCCCTCCAAAGCTGCCTATGGCAAGCTCAAAAAATGTCTTTGGGATTTTCTATAAGCCTCCTCTGAAATCCACAAGGGTTTCCATCATGTTGCATGGGAGTTATGTTGCCTCCCTAAAGATTTTGGAGGACTTGAGATGCTCTCCACTCAAAGGCAAGGGACTGATCTTTATGTCAAGTGGATTATCCGAGCCCTCACTAGAGATGAATCCTAGAAGATTCTTCTCAGGCATTGTATTCATTTCGGATTTCCTATTCACAGACCTACCTGCAAAGGAATAGGCTTTCAAAACCTCCTAGTTATGAAGGAAATTGTTCAAATTGTAGGACCTTTTGTGGCCAAAAGCATTTGGCGTGCCTGGGAGGCTATTGAGCCTTCGCTCTGATCGGTTGGTGTTGGATTTTGTGATGGGATTTCACTCAATCAGTAGAATATTTGGTGGTCTCCTCTTCTTGAGCATAATGTTCATCCTTTGGCTAAATCGCCTTGGCTTAAAGCACCCAAATTTCACAAAAAGGACATTCAAACCCTACAACAGGTCTTTCACTGACCCACTATGCATATTATGCAGTGGGATACTTTTAAGGTCCAGTAAAGACTTCAAAACCAAGACTATACTACTTTTGATGGTATGGTGAGTGCCATTCCAATAGAAATGCTTCATAAATTTGGAATTCATGGGAAGAAACCTTGGTGGAAAGACTAGAAGTGGTTTCTAGATACTCCTCTCAGGAGCTACAAGCCGCAACTTGGTTATAGGTGGCTTTCACCCCATTTTCCTATGATCAACAGTTTGAACCAAAGGTGACTTCTTCACTCTTCTGCTCATGTTTGGCGTAAAATATTTCCTGCCATTTGTCTGCTAGTGTTAATCTGAAGCTGACCCACTTTGCTTGGTGTATTTTTTTCTAAGGCTTGCCTATAGGTTCTCAGCTTATACACTTGGGGTTCCAGGACCCTCATTGCCCTTTTTATGGGCAACCTAAAAGCTTTAAGCATCTTTTTTGGTTTTTTCCCAAAGCTCAGCAACTTTGGGCTTGGATTCATGATTTTTTTTGGCCCTTTCGGCCATAACCTTTTTCTTGGCATATGGTTCTACTGGGAAATCTGCCAGGGATCCCTGCTAAGTTCACCTAGCTTTGGCACACTTTCAGGGTGGAAATCCTCTTGAATATCTAGAAAGACAGAAATACCTACATATTTTCTCATTCTCAAATGGATATTAATGTTTCTCTTTATGCTAAAGTGGTTAATTTCTCTAATGTACTTTTATAGATACATGTGCAAGCAAACAAGATTGCACTAGAGGTTTCTCACCTCTAAGTCCTATTGGACCACTAGGGCAATGCCCCATGCACTATGGCTTGGGTCCCTGACTTACTCTCCTCCTCCCGCGGTCGGTCACCTTCTCAGGGCCAACAATAGAGTGGCTCTGCACATCCCTGCTCTTAATCTCCTGCTCGGTGGGACTCCCATCCTCCACCATGGGCTGGTTAGGGATAGCCTTTTGGTGGTGCTTTGGGGAGTGGCGGTGGCAGTTCTGGATGGCCCTCTGATACTCTGCCTTCCTCTAGTTTTGGGTGACCAGATAGTAGTAAATGCTTTCTACGTCTGGCGTTTGTAATCTCGCCTTGGTGCGAGGAAGAAGATAAAGAAAAGAAAGATTATGATGATGGTTGGGGTGCTCCTCCTAATGTCACTCTAGACCCCGTTGATGTATAGGGGAAGAATATGGATGATAGAGGCCCTCCTGGCTCTGTTGGAACTTCTTTGGATGCATAATGGCATGTTTATTGTTTTTATGTGTTATGCTCTTGGACTTCTGGGCTAGGCCCATGTGACTTGTTAAATTTTGGTAATTTTTGGGTGCTGCCCATGTGACTTTCAGGGTGTGCCTCTCTACCACCCACCCTTTTTTTGTCAATATATACTCTTATCTTTAAATTAATATAGATAGCTTCCTATTCATTAAGAAACTAAAAATAAACAAATGTATAGTTAATAATAATTAATTAATAGTTACAGCTCTTATAACTAGGAAGACATCTCGACATGACATGAAAATTTGGCATTAATGAGGCTCAACTCATAGGTGTTGGCCTTTCAAATAGTTTTTTATGTCCTACACCTAATAATCTTCATAGCTGGTAGGTACTCTTTACTGGTATGCCATGGTTTCAATGGTCACCATATAATCCAACTCTTAGTGCAAGATTGATATAGCTAGTACTATGCTTTGGGATTTTACAGGATCTTCAGATAAGATGCAATCTTAGTGAAAATTCCCAAACTGCCTTGAATATGCCTCTTGGGGTCTTTAAATTACCACATATTGGTTTGGAAGACACTTCAAAATGCAAGTCTGTAGAATCTCATGCCTATGTGGAGGTTGGCTACTTGGTGTAACTTTGTTGCATGTTCAACATAAACTCATTTGTTGATGAGGAGGCAATCAAAAGGTCTATTCTCTAGTGCCCACATCCACAACAATGTAGTATTAAATGTACTTTCCTAGAAACTTTTGTAATGGTGTTTTAGATGGAGGAGTGAAACCAATGTGTATTTGATGTCATAAAGGCCCATCTGAAGCCAAATGCAATAGTTATAGAACATTCAACATGGAACCAAAAGTGGGGGTTTTGGCTGGCATTTTTGATATTGTCATTACCTGGAAGAGTGAGAAACACAAATAGGCTATCACATTTTTATGAGAAGGTGTGGAGAGAGGCAATATGCACACCTTTAACCACTATAAGGAGTAGAAAGTGGAATCTTGTCCCTTGAGTAGATCATAAGAGCATTTGAAGTAGTAGAACACATTTTTTTTCTTATTCATCACAAGCCATAGTTGACTAGAGGATGGGTTGTATGTCTGTACGAAAATTTGTGTTCTTGAATCTGAAAACATTTATGTAATATTTTTCCTAAGTTAATACAATGAATGTTACACTCCCTTGATAGCAACTTATCTATAAGAAAATAATAATAATAAATAGGTAACAATTCCAAGCAATAAATCAATAATATATTGAATGTTGTCCCTCCACTCAAAATGCTCCTACTGAAAAGTTGGCACACTGATGGTTGTTTAACTTTCCAAGCCGTCCTTTTGGATGTCAAGTTATGGTAGATGAACTTTGCTAGGGTTTCTTGTTTTTTCGATCACACTTGGCCTCTCTTGGATCATACCATGCCTTAGGCATATGATTTTTATTTACATTGTATTGTACAACCACATTTACTGCATTTTTTTATTATTTTATTATGCCCACAATTGATTCCAACCCATCAATTTTTGTTGGTGTTGGCAGTTCAACAACACTGCACAATGAATCCTCTTCTGAGCAAGCGACCTCAAAAATTTATTTTGAAAGTGTTCCATGAGGTACTTTTCTTTTAATTCTCTAACGGTTGTGGTTTTTCCCATCTTGAATTTTGATTCTTCATATCACTGGTTAGAACAACATACTCTTGTTGGTTATTTTGTTAGGAGGACCCCACCTAAAAGTGTGCTTAAAGAATGGGTTCAAAAGGCTTGGGTCCCTCATGGGGTCTGCCTTGATATGGTCTAGAATTTGACCAAAGGAGTTTTTTTTTTTTACGAAGGTTGGTCATGTTCAAGCAATCCTGTTCAACCATGGTCCTTGGTATGTTCGGTCCTCTTTGTTGGTTTTCCATCCTTAGACTTGATATTTCTTTGTTTCTAATGACGAAAAGTTACAGGTTCTAGTTTGGATTGAATTTCCTAGTTTACCCTTGCCATTTTCTACAACATATAGCCTCTTCCCTAGGGAAATTCATTTATGTCAAACCCAATAGATTTTTTCAAGCCCACCCTCAAAAGTGAGTTTGTATTGAAGTGGACCTTCCCCAAGATTTGAAAGGGTCCATTGACATTCAAATTGATAATTTTTGGCATATCCAAAAGGTCACATATTTCAATCTAACCACACTTGTTATTGGTTCCAATTTTTTATCATAAGCTTTAATATTTCCCTCTTGCAGTCCCCAACACTCAATCTCCACCATGAGAGGTTGAAAATTTTTGTCAAGTGGAAGGCTCGATTGCCAAACAAGAGGAAAATTTGACAATGCTTACAAATAAATAAAAAAAGTCCAACAGCGTAGCCCAATGATTCCCAAGACCCCTAAGCCATCAATTGAGATTCCAAACCCTTCAACGAAGGAGAAAGAAGCTCAAGCTAATTCTAATATAATTCCATCTTGACTAGGGCCCTCTGCCACACCTCAACCAACTTTTTTGATGATAGCTTAGTTGACTGTGTGTGTTAGGAACTCATAGGAGATCACACAGTCCTTCTAGACCTCTTGAAGAAGGATAATATGTTCAAGAAAAATAGAGGAATTCATCTCCTCCAATTCAAATTGGTATAGTCCCACCAATTTTTTTGCAAAATCACTATTCCTTTTTGGAAGAGTTGGACTCTGATGCCATGGTCAAGTCCTTAACATGATTTTTTCTCTCTTGGAATTTTTGAGGTCTGACAGACCTCTCTAGGAAGTATTTGTTAGGGATACTCTGTAGAAACATGCTAGTCTTGATGTTTTATGTCTTCAAGAAGTTAAAATATTTCTCTCTGATCATGATGCTAGATATGGCAGTGCGGTCATCTTTTTTCCCCCAACAATGGCATGATTATGTGGTTGATCATGGGTCTGACCCCACACACTAGCTAGTCTGGATTCTTCTAAACATTGATAATCATTCCTTTGGGATTATTAATGTTTATGCCTCAAATGATGCTATTTAAATATCTCTTCTCTGGTGATGGATTGATAACTCATTGCTAGTTGCCACTTGGATTCTATAAATGTGGATATCCATTCATCTTTGTTGTCTTCTACTTTCTATGCTATTGAAAATAGTGAATAAATACCCATAGATGTAAGAGAATATTCTTTTCAAAATAGATATCCATGCATAAATGAATATATGTTGGTTTCACATTTCCACACATAAATTATATCTTTTATGAATGAATTTTCATTCATACTAGATACTCACTTAGGATTAGATCTCCAAAGTTAACTAAGAGCAACATCAATGAATCTATTACTCTTGTTCATCATTTATGTTCATATCACTACACTAATGTGACAATGTCCTCTACCATAATGCTCTTCCTTATTAGGTATGTGAGCTCACAAGATAGAGAGTCATAATATATTCTCTTTGTATAGCTATTAAATAATATTCAAAATATTAAATTTAAAAATACATATCAAAATAAATTCAACTACCACAAAGGAAAACATAAATATAGAGTAGCATTTTATATCAAATATTGAAATATATATAAAAACAAAAACTCTAAAGACATAATTAAATAATAGTTATTCATAATTTAAATAAAATTATTAAAATCCCAAAATAAAAATTATTTAAAATAGTCAAAACACTACAGTTACAACTTGCATGTTAAGGGGAAGAGAGCTAGCAAATGGAGATATTTGACTTGATAGAATCTTTTGGCAGGTTAACAAAGGTTATACTTGATAAAATAGTTTGGTGGGTTAACAAAGGTTATATTTTCTTTCCACTAAGCTTTGTATCACATTTGCAAGTTGATTAATACACAAATGCAACAAGCCAACCCAAATCAACCAAAATAACATATGGAGTTTTTATTGAAATTTGGTATATCTTTTCAATCTTCTCTCATCAACCCATGTGGGTAAATTCAACCTTTTAAACTACACCCACATGATTTTATGTGAACATCTATCACTTTCATGAATCACTTTATTATAAAGGATTCTTGCAATTAAGGCTGATTAACTAAATATAAGTATATATAGTAAAATTCAAGATGACATCTTAAGTTTTAAGAAAAATGATGAAAAATAAATTTGATGTAATATGTATTTTCAAATTTTATGATTTTATATTAATAGATTAATTTTATTTTACATAGAATTTTAAGTTTTGACATTTGTTATTTGATTGTTAAAAATTAGTAATATTTCCAAATATGAGAATTATATAATTTTTTATGAATAATTAGATATAAATTACTTTCACTATTTTAAAATGAAATGTTTCTACAATCTTATATTACTTTATTTTTAATCATTTTTATACAAACTTACAATATATTCAGTCAGAATAACAAGCGGTATAAATTTTGTTTCATCATAATTTTCAAATTTAAAAAAGGAAAGACAATTAGTTATAGGTATAAATGCAGGCAGTTTTCAACTTTTAAAAAAGAGAGACAATCTGTGATAGTTGTAAATGCAGGTGGTAACTAATTTGGCGCGCTCAACAAGAGCAATAAACAAAGTGGAAAAGGGCACCCGACCTACTAACAACTTTTCAAAACTAGCGCCATTGGCGGGGGAATAAAGTGAGGGAGAGAATGGTCACAGTTTAAGCTCTGTAACCATCGTTCCTTTACAACAAATATCTGTTCTACAGCCAGACAAGCCTCTCTTTGTTTTCAGTCTGAATAACAATATAATTTGTTACTACAATCATCTGTGAGATTAAAAGAATGAAAGCTTTTTGTCAAGTCTGTTCAAATATTTTTGGACATTACTGTGTTTTTCCTAATACTGTGCTACAATTTAGAATGCTCTGTACAGATTATATGCGAGCTCTGTCGGCCTCTTATCATGTCAATGGGAGTTGAACATTAAGTCTCCTAAGCCATATGGAATGGAGAATCATATTGAACATATCGTAACGTTTGGGAGGCTGATTGAGTGTAAAATGGCTCTGGAGTTGAATGACTCTTTTTTGCATCTGGTAATATCTATTTACAGAGATGGACTGGAGTATAGTCTTGAGATTTGGTATTTGAGAGAGTGGAACTTGAACAGAAAAGGCGGGCCAATTGAGGACGTCGCTGAAGGGAAGAACATAATGGTCAGAAATTATGACGGGCACACAGCCACTGTAAATGGCTTCCACAATCCGAGGGCTGGCCACCTCGTGTCCGCTTGGGCACAAGCAATATTTGGCAGCCTTCATCATATCATAATATGATAAACCCTTTGGCAGATACTCGTGCACCTGTATATCTTTGTCTCTGCCTTTCCAGTGCTGAATCAGTAATGGTCTCACCCTTCCATGATTTCCCCCTGCGAAGAAGGCAAGAACAGATCTTGCCTGAGCAGACTGGCCGCTCATCGTAATTTTTATTGAGTCTTTCAACATCACCTCTGGGAGTGTTGCGTCTTTTGAGGGATTAAATCCCTCTGATGTGTTCGCATTGCACAGAACACGAATGGAGTTATTGTACAGATGTGGATTTGCCATAGATGTCTCTGGCGCCTGCATGCAAACCCCAAAATAGACAATTAGTTATTTTCAACTGATTTTTTCCATCATTTTCGTGACAGACAAAATTTTTCGATGATTAAATGCATCACTGAAGTATTATCAACCTCAAGCTCTCGGTAATTTTGAAAATTTAAGTCTGTAATTACTAACAAAATAATCACAGAAGATATCCCCAGATCCATAGGCGGGCACACTGTATGTTTATAATAAATTCACATATTAATTTTGATTCGAGGAACTACTGCGATTGTTCTAATTACTGTCTGACAAGCTAATTATATTTGTTCTCTTTCGGTTTGACTTCAATTTTTTTTAACTTCATAAATATTGAAGTGAATCGGAACATCAAAAATAAAAATAAGATTCGGAGGAAAAAATATATTGCATACCCAGTCATGGCAGGACAAAATGAAATGATCAGCTCCAAGGCTACGGTTCCAGAAGGGGTACTTGTTGGCAATCACGTCGATGTAATCACTAACAAACCGTTTCATGGGCGTTAAATCATAGGTTTTTGGTTCGTAAATATGGCTAACCATCATTACTATGCTGAAGGGAAGGAAATAAACGTGAGCTTCCTCGGGATTCGATGTGAGGATGGGGTTCCCCAGTTCAAGCTCGTCAATGAACCTACCTTCTATGGAATATATGTCCTTACACAGTCCAAGGTGCACTAAAGGCTGTTCTCCCTCTCTGTATACGAATATCTTGAATATTTTCTCCATTTGAGCATAACTCCTGAAAGCAAACACAGTAAAAGGATTACTTCACAAAACCCTGCCTATCTATAAAGAAACTAAATAAGTAGAAATTGTGTCAATAAAGTAATAGAGGCATGGAAGAGTAAAAATTGTAAGAAAGTATCCAAGGAAAATTTGAGGACGAAAGACACGCATGTTGCACTGCGAGGGGATTGTAGAAACCCTCATTAAAGGGAAGAAGATAGCCTGTAATTGACATAACTTGCCGAGTTCAGGTTAAGAGGGAAAACTTTTCACCAGGACCAAATCCATCCGTTTGTAGTGACAGCTTTGCATGGTAACTACTTCTATTTCCTCTCCACTATATCCGGATGGCTGTAAATGAAAATATTCTCTTCTAAAATAAGAGTAAGGCAGGGGATTCGAACTCATCATACCGCTGGAAAATGACGGCGTTTCTGTAAACGCCGCCGCGGGGAACGTAACCTGATGTCTGGTGCGTGGCATCTCCATTATGGAAGTGGCCAGCTTTCAGTATGGCAGCCCTTGCCTGACTTAGCTCTTCTTCCACCTTCGAAATCACGCGTCTCTTCGCCTGCAATAATATTTAAACAAATTCCTTGCAATCTGTTAACTATTCAACTCAAGGCAACCTTTTCTCTCGACTGTATAAATGAGCACAAAGCTTACATTTACTCACCCGAATTTCTTTAACAGAGTTGTTATCCGATCGCTTTCCAGGCTGTTTGGCCGCATTAGCCTCCGTTACATTCTGATAAGTTTTGTTGATGACAGTCTGGGGAATTTGGTCAGAAGCATTCAATTCTGTAACGGTAAAGGGCGAATGAAACGCACGGGGGAAAGCAATCAGATTAGGATGATACGAATCCAACAGCAAAAAACTGCAGAGGAAACCAAGAGCAAATGCGAGAGCGAAAGTAAAGCTGCAGTAGCCCGCCATTGTTTCTGCAACTCTTCTCTCACAGTCTCTTTAAGTAAATGAAAGAAATATTAATTAGATCGTAACTGAAACGTCAAAAGATCGTAACTGAAACGTAAAAGCAAAAGTGTACATTTAAACGTGTCACTGTCTACTGAAAGTATTTTGACTCGTGTAACGATCTCTTCCAGATAATTAACCTTTATTTAAAAAATTCAATGAAATTTTCGATATTGAAGAATTGAAGTAGAACTCATATTTTCTTTTGAATTAGAGGAACAGAATGAAGAAGAAATACACAAAGTGTGGAATTAATCTGGTTCAAACTGCATAAAATCGTCGTTTCCTCCTCTTTACATGGCCATGTAACGGAATTTACCTGGTTTTAAGTTTAGTCGGTAGTTTTTCAAATTTATTTGCTAAAATTGAGGCAAAAGAGGGGAAACGCCTAGGCATAAATGAGAGGATAACGTGTCTTATCCATATACTTATTTTTCAATGAATAATTTTGAAATAATTGAGCATTTAAGTGATTGGGATAATTTAATTAAGGACATAATCTTATCATTTGTTGATGAATTAATAATCAAGTTGTTTCTACAAAAAAAAGTTGTAGGTATGAAGTTTTCTTTTTTTCCTCTCAATTTTAAAGTTTTTATCATTTGTTGATGAATTAATAATTGAGTTGTTTTTATAGAAAAAAGTTGTAGGTGTGAAGTTTTCTTTTTTTCCCCTCAATTTTAAAGTTTTGACTATTAATTGCTTAAAATCCAATTTCATGGATGATAAGCCTTTTAGAATGGTTATGTATAAGTGACAACATATTATATAATTAAAAGTATATTATTTTTTGAAGCGTTAAATTATTATAGTTATATTAAGATTCAATTACATAGTTATGAGGATTAACATTAGTCTTGATAGATATGTTTGACTTAATTGCATGAGATCAAGGTATGATTGGTCTTTAGCAATTTGTCCTCTTACCATAATATTTCAAAATATTTTTAAAAATAATTTTTTTTTTTTATAGTTATCTTGTCCTCATTCACTATTTGAAGATTTCACTTATGTTAAATCTTTTCCGATACTTATAAAATCATGTTTGAGCAACTTCCACATTGTAATTTAAGTTAAGGGTTTTTAATTTTCCATGAGATAACTATATTTACATCTTGTGGTGCACATGCAAGGTTGCTTTTCATTTTTTTAATGCAAGGTCTCTAGAGTTTACTCATCATCGCCATAAAATGTGATTATTTAAGGCTTACAAAACAATCCATCATTTCTCTTTAATTGCCTTGTTGAGACCTCAAAGAAACATCCTACCAATCTTAGCCATCATACCAAGCTTAAGAAAGCCTTAAGAGAAAAGGTTCCACATCTTGTGGTGCACATGTAAGGTTGATTTTCATTTTCTTAAAGCAAGATCTCTAGAGTATACTCATCGTTGCCATAAGATGTGATTATTTAAGGCTTACAATATAATCCTTTAATTCTCTTTAATTCCATCGAGGTGAAACATTGGGCCTTCTTGAGAGGTAACCCATCCCACTACTACTCCAACTCAAATGGACTTAACAATGAAGCTTTCCCAAAGGTTAAGCCCACTTAGCTTGAAACCACATTTCCAAGCCTTCAACAAGTATTGTGCCTTATGAGCCATTTATTAAAGAGACCCTTTAGCTTATTTAATGATAATTAAGAGGTTTTTCCACAACATATCAAATTATCATATTACTCTTAGGATTCAATCATGTAGTTTTTTGAGTCAAACTCATTGAACCATGTTTAATGAGTAGTAGTTCAAGAGAATCCACCTCTCATGATAATTAATGGTCAAATAGAACTCATTGCATCTAGGAGATGCTCATAGAGGTGAAACATTAGGCATTCACAATACATCACCCATCCTAGTACTACTCTAACTCCAACACTCTAAACAATGGAGTTTTCCCCAAGGTTAAGCCAACTTAACTTACAACCCCATTTGCAAAACCTTGAGAAAGTGGTGTGCCTTATGATCCACTCATTATAGATCCACTTTAGCTCATCAATCGATAAGTAGGAGTTAATTCCCATAGCATGTTAAATTATAATATTACTACCATGATTCAATCATGTATTTTTTCAAGACAAACTCATTGACCCATGTTTCATGAGTAGGGGTTCACAAGAACCCATCTCTCATGATAATGACTAGTCCACTTAGAATTCATTGTATCTAGGTGATGCTCACAAAGGTGAAGCATTGGGCCTTCCCAAGAGGTCACCCATCCTATTAATACTACAACTCAAGTGTGCTTAACCATAGAGTTTTCCTCAAGGTTAAGTCAAATTAGCTTGCAACCACAATTGAAAAACCTTCAACAAGTGTTGTGCCTTACGAACCATTCATTATAGATCCCCTTTAGTGCATCAATAGATAAGTAAGAGGTATTTTCTACAACATTTCAAACTATAATATTCTATCAAGATTCAACCATGTAGTTTTTTGGGTCAAACTCATTGACATACATTTCATGAATAGTGGTTAACAAAAACCCATCTCTCATGATAATGAATAGTCCACTTAGCACTCATTACATCTAGGTGATGCTCAAAAAGGTGAAACATTAGGCCTTCCTAGGAGGTCACCCATCCTAGTACAACCCCAACTCAAGTATGCTTAACTATGGATTTTTCCCCAAGGTTAACCCCACTTACCTTACAACCCCATTAGAAAAATCTTCAACAAGTGTTGTTCCTTATGAACCATTCATTATAGATCCCCTTTCCCTAAAAACATAATATGTAGGAGGTATTTTCCATAGTATATCAAATTATGATATTGCTATTAGGATTCAATCGTGAAGTTTTTTGAGTCAAACTCATTGTCTAATGTTTCATGAGTAGTGGTTCACAAGAACCCATCTTCATGAATATTGGTTCACAAGAACCCATCTCTTATGATAATGGATGGTACACTTAGCACTCATTTCATCTAGGCAATGCTCACAAAGGTGAAGTGTTGGGCCTTCCTAGGAGGTCACCCATCCTAGTACTACTATAACTCAAGCATGCTTAACCATGAATTTTTCCCCAAGGTTAATCCCATTTAGCTTGCAACCCCATTTTTTAAACCTTTAGAAAGTGTTGTGCCTTATGAATCATTTATTATAGAGCCCCTTTACCTCATCAATTGATAAGTAAGAGTTATTTTCCATAATGTGTCAAATAATGATATTGCTATTAGGATTCAACCATGTAGTTTCTCAAGTCAAAATTATTGACCCATGTTTCATGAGTAGTGGTTCACAAGAATCCATCTATCATGATAGTGAATAGTCTAGTTAGCACTCATTTCATCAAGGTGATTCTCACAAAGTTGAAGCATTGAGCCTTCTTGGGAGGTTACCCATCCTAGTACTACTCCAACTCAATTATGCTTAACCATGGAATTTTCCCCAAGGTGAAGCGCATTTAGCTTGCAACCCCATTTAAAAAACCTTCAAAAAGTGTTGTGCCTTATAAACCATTCGTTATAGAGCCCCTTTATGTCATCAATTGATAAGTAAGAGGTATTATCCATAGTTTGTCAAGTTATGATAAAACTATCAAGATTCAACTATGTAGTTTTCTGAGTCAAACTCATTGCCCCATGTTTCATGAGTAGTGGCTCACAAGAACCCATCTCTAATGATACTAAATAGTCCACTAATCACTCATTGCATCTAGGTGATGCTCATAGAGGTGAAAATTTGATCTTTCTTGGGAGGTCACACATCCTAATACTACTCTAACTTAAGTGTGATTAGTAATGGAGTTTTCCCGAAGGTTAAGCTCAGTTAGCTTGCAACCCCATTTGTAAAACCTTCAACAAGTGTTGTTCCTTTTTAACCATTCATTATAGAGCCTCTTTAGCTCATTAATTGATAAGTAGGAGTTATTTTCCAAAGTGTGTCAAATTATGATATTGCTATCAAGATTCAAATGTGTAGTTTTCTTAGTCAAACTCATTCACCCATGTTTCATGAGTAGTGGTTCACAAGAACCCATCTCTCCTCATAATGGATGGTGCACTTAGCACTCATTTCATCTTGGTGATTCTGATCAAGGTGAAACATTGGGCCTTCCTAAGAGGTCACCCATTCTAGTACTACTCCAACTCAAACACACTTAACCATGGAGTTTTCCACAAGGTTAACCTCACTTAGCTTGTAACCACATTTCCAAAACCTTCAACAAGTGTTGTGCAATATAAACCATTCATTATAGAGCCCCTTTAGCTCATTAGTTGATAAATAGGAGGTATTTTCCATTCCATGTCAAATTATGATATTGCTATCATAATTCAACTATATAGATTTTTTAGTCAAACTCATCGACTCATGTTTCATGAGTAGTGGTTCAAAAGAACCCATCTCTCATGATAATGAATGGTCCATTTAGCACTCACTACATCTAGGTGATGCTCATAGAGGTAAAGCATTGGACCTTCCTTGGAGGTCACCCAAGTACTACTCCAACTCAAGGACACTTAACCATGGAGTTTTCTCGAAGGTTAAGCCCACTTAGCTACAAATCCATTTGCAAAACCTTCAACATTTTTCTCCTTATGATCTATTCATATTAGAGCTCCTTTACCTCATCAATTTATAAGTAGGAGGTACTTTCTACAGTGTGCTAAATTATGATATTTCTATCAGGATTCAACCATATAGTTTTTTTATTCAAACTCATTGACCCATGTTTCATGAGTAGTGATTCAAAAATATAATATCTCATGATAGTTAATGGTCCTCTTAGCATTAATTGCATCTAGATTAAGCATGCTTGAGTTGGATTCATTTAGTGCTCAGTGGACTATTAATTATCATGAGAGATAGGTTCTTGTGAACCACTACTCATTAAACATGGGTCAATGAGTTTGAATTGAACAACTACACATGGTTAAATCTTAATAGCAATGCCATAACTAAAATATTCCCTATTCATCCATCATCTAACCATAATCAACCATTTTCATCACCTAGACCTACTTCCCATCACCTAGTCCTAATCAACCAATTTCATCACCTAGGACATGTCCCCTTTACCTAAAGTTTATAACTTAATTAAATAATTATTTTTTTATATTCTCACAAATAAATTAATAAATAAATACTTATTCCACCTATTGTTTATCTTACACACGGCTAAAATAATTAAGTAATAATATTATATAATTAGGCCTATAATCCCTCAACCTATTCCAAGAATAAAGGGCACCTAGGAAAACTTGTCATTATGGTCCCCTTATTCTTGGAACACAACTCAAAGTAATAGTCTTCTTACATGCACATGTACCTTATTTCCCTCATGCTCATGGTTTTTACTTATTAAATTTGGTAAGTTGATCCTAACCACTCACAATATAACTACCTTCATCTCCATTCTCCATATTCTCCTTGATCCTAGGGAATTCCTCTCAACCATTCTCCACAATTGATCTCATAATCAAATCTTGACCATCCATTCCCCCTTCCAAAAGTTGTAAATTCAAGCACTCTATCTTTCATTCCAAAATTAATTATCACTTATGTTAGGTATGTCCTATCAAATTAGTAATCTTCAAACAAGAAGCATCTAAATTCCAACTAGTCGAAGAGAAAACCAAATCACAAAGGATATTATGGTAGCATTTCAAGTTTATTTTAATGTTATTATCTTGTTTTGATCTTTCTTGCAAGCTCTTTCTAGAGGTTCTTCTTATTTTGAAATAGTAACTTACATGCTTGATTGGTTTTTATTGAGTTTCAAATCATAGGCATTACATATAGTCTCATTCCCCTTCTTTTGGTTTTGAGTGCCAACTCTAAAAGAGTAGAATGTTGGTTTTGAACACCAACATATCCTATTAAGTAGATAGTAGAATTGTATAGTACATCAAATCAAGACCATGCATCAAACATTAGTTCCACATGACACATGATTGATCTATAGTCATGTAACTGACTTGTAAAAACACAATTTTTCATAAAATTTCTGGTAGCATGTACTATGAGGATATTATTTCTTTTGAGTTCATTGAATTTTGCATTGCATCAATTTTGTATATTCATCACCATTTCTAAAGTTACATACATAAATCCCACATATTTAATTTCCTATATTAGTATTTAATGTTATTATTTTTTGGATATAGCTCAAATTTCTTAGTTTAAATTATTTATAAATTATATTATTTAATTAACCAAAAAACTATAAAGAAACTATAAAACTAAAAATTGTGTCAAGTGGCAGAGGCATGGAAAAATAAAAATTGAAAGAAAGTATCCAAGGAAAATTTGAGGATGAAAGACATACATGTTGCATTGCGAGGGGATTGCAGAAACCCTCATTAAAGGGAAGAAGATAGCCTGTAATTGACATAACTTGCCGAGTTCAGGCTAAGACGGTAAGAGGGAAAACTTCTAACCAACCAAAGGCCAAATCCATCCGTTTTTAGTGACAGCTTTACATGGTAACCACTTCTATTTCCTCTCCCTTAAATCCGGATGGCTGTAAATGAAAATATTCTCTTCTAAAATAAGAGAGGCAGGGGATTCGAACTCATACCGCTCGAAAATGACGGCGTTTCTGTAAATGCCGCCGCGGGGAACGTAACCTGATGTCTGGTGCGTGGCAGCTATCAGTATGGCAGCCCTTGCCTGACTTAGCTCTACTTCCACCTTCGAAACCACGCGTCTCTTAGCCTGCAATAAAATTTAAACAAATTCCTTGCGATTTGTTAACTATTCGACTCAAGGCTCCCTTTTTTCTCGACTGTATAAATGCATACAAAGCTTACCTTTACTCACCCGAATTTCTTTAATAGAGTTGTTATCCGATCGCTTTCAAGGCTGTTTGGCCGCATTAGCCTCCGTTACACTCTGATAAGTTCTGTTAATGGCAGCCTGGGGAATTCGGCCAGAAGCATTCAATTCTGTAACGGTAAAGGGCGAATGAAACGTACGGGGGAAAGAAATCAGATTAGGATGATACGAATCCAACAGGAAAAGACTGCAGAGGAAACCATGAGCAAATGCGAGAGCCAAAGTAAGGCTGCAGTACCCCGCCATTGTTTCTGCAACTTTTCTCTCAACAATCTCTTAGATGAAAGAAATACTAGCTAGATCGTAACTGAAACGTCAAAGGATCGTAACTGAAACGTCAAAAGATCGTAATTGTAACGTCAAAAGACCATAACTGAAACGTCAAAGCACAGCGTATGAAGTGTATACTGTCCATTGAAAGTATTTTGACTCGTGTAACGATCTCATTCAGAAAATTAACCTTTGTTTAAAAAAATCAATGAAATTGTCGATATTGAAGGATTAAGTAGAAAGATTTTCTTTTGAAATTAGCAAAATCGAATGAAGCAGAAATATACAAGCTTGAAATTAATTCGATGCAACTGTATAAAATCTCTGTTTCCTCCTCTTTGCATGGGCATTGGAACGGAATTTACCTGGTTTTAAGTTTAGCCGTGTAGTTTTTCAAATTTATTTGCTAAAATTGAGGCAAAAGCGAGGAAACGCCTAGGCATAAATGAGAGGATAACGCGTCTTTTGCACATACTCTATTTTTCATTGAATAATTTTGAAATAATTGAGCATTTAAGGGATTAATATGTTTGCATAGAAAAAAATTGTAGGTATGATAAGTTTTGACTGCTACTTAATTGCTCTCCATCCAATTTTATGGATGATAATAGTGTATAGACCGTTATAAATAAGTGAAAATGTATTATACAATTAAAAGTAATATTTATTTTTGAAGTGTTAAATTATGATATTATATTAAGATTTAATTATATAGTTTTTGAGTCAAATTTATTAATTTATATTTTATGGGGAGTGGTTTGCATCAATCCATCTCCCATGAAGATCAATATTAGTGTTGAGAGATATGTTTGACTTAATTGTTCATGAGATCAAGGTATGATTGATCTTTAGCAATTTGTCCACTTTCCATAACATTTCAAAATATTTAAAAATTACTTTTATTTTTTAATAGTTATCTTTCCCTTATTCATTGTCTGATGATTTCACTTATGTTAAATCTCTTGTGATCCTATAATTATTTTGATACTTAGAAAATCATTTTTGAGTAACTTCCAAATAGTAATTTAAGTTATGAGTATTTATTTTCCATGATATAACTCTATTTACATCTTGTGGTGCACATGTAAGGTTGCTTTTCATTTTCTTAATGTAAGGTCTCTAGAGTCTACTCATTGAATGTGATTACTTAAGGCTTACAAGAAAATAATTTATTTCTCTTTAATTTCCTTGTTGAGACCTCAAGGAAACATCCTACCAAGTTTAGCAAAGCCTTAAGAAGAATAGGTACCATCTCTTATTAGTTTATTTCAAATCATTCATTATATGTGAGTGAGTCTTGCTTCTTTACCTTGGATAATTTCATTCTTCTTCTTTTGGTTTTGAATGTCTAACTCTAAGAGAGTTTAAAACATTGGTTTTGAACATCAACAAATATGATTAAGTAGATAGTAGTATTGTATAGTACACCAAATCAAGGATTCAAGATCATGCATCAAAGATTAGTTCCATATGACACATGATTGATCTATAGTCTTGTAATTGACTCATAGAGAAGCACAAGCTTGCACAAAATCTAGTAGCATGTACTACAAGGATATTATTATTTTTTATAATAGGTCATTGAGTTGTGCATTACATCTGATGGAATCCCCTAAATATTTTTGGTTCCATTTCTCATCCTGGAAAAATATTGGTTGGATCTATCTCTCTGGGCTTAGGGTATTGTATACTGTCACTATAGTAGGGTTTTGTGTTCTCTGGAACCCTTCTTAAAAAACCATTAAGTTTGTATCCTTGCTAAAACTCTAATTCATCGTTCACTCCTTGGTGTCGATTCCCAGTCTTTTAAGTTGCATCTTATGCCAGCTAAACCCATGAAGTTATCGACCCCTTGGTTTAGGTTTGTTAGTCATCAAGTATTTTTCCATCGCTTTAATATTTATTAAGACAGACGAAATATTTTCCATCAGAACGACTCATGTCTTGAAATATTTAATCCGATGGGTCTTGGTCCCATCGATCTAGTCGGGTCCCATTCTTAAAACTAATATTTTTGGCATGTGAAAATATTGGATTCTATGTTGATTGTTTGATTGTAGCAGGCAAATCTCAGTCATTCCCCATGTGCCCACTCTGATTCATTTTCCATTATTTTAGTCACACGGGCTAGCGGGCACATGCCATGTGTCTTCTACATTGTTGGGCCCAGGTTCCTTCGAATTATCTACTTAAAGTATTGAAATGGGATCGACGGTGGTTGTTAGGTGACGTGGCTTCATCTTTTCCGCAACCCACTACCCCATCTCATTTTATTTTATATTTAAGAAAAGCCACGGGCTAGTGGGCGAATTGACACCTGTTGCCTTTTAGAGGGGCCCACTTGGCTTGGATGATGACTACTGTTACTATAGAGTTGGGATCGATGGTTCATAGCGGGTGACACAGGTCAATCTTGACTACTCCCCGCTATCATGTGTGGGTCCCATCCTTGCTGCCAAGTTCTCAACGAGGAAGTGGGTGATTGCCACATGGAATAACCTAGAGGGCATGGAAGACATTGGAATAAAGGAAAATATTAATCAAATATTTCAGCATGGGCATGGATAATAAAATGTGCGCTACTAAAGGGAAATATATGGAATGTGTTTTAAAGACATCTGAGATCTTTTAATCTGAGTCATTGGTTGCGTCAGAGGAATAAGGCCACATGCAATTGGTCTTGGATTAAGGTGTGAGTATATCAATTTGTAGCCAATTTGTGGCCAATTTACTTTTTCATCCTGAAATAGCGAAAATGTGAGCACATTATAGTAAAACATGCTTGCGTTATGGTTTGGTAATGACCGAGCCTAGGATCAGTCATTACCAAGCCATAACGTGAGTGCATTATAATGTGCTCGCATTATGGTTTAAATTTATAAAAACACGTGCATTTTGAGTGAACAAAAAATGTACATTTTTTGAAATCAAAAAAACTTTCCAAAACGCGAATGCATTATAATGTGCTCATGTTTTGGTCCACATTGAAAGAATTTTCTTCTCTTTTTCTTGTCTCTTTCTTCATGTTATCTTTTAGGGAAACTATATACATGAAATAAACATTTAAGTATAAGTTGACATTTACTTTCTTATACTTTAAGTTATATTTCATGTATATAGTTTCAAGATGTTTTAGAGTGGTTTCGGATCTCTAAGAGTTATAATGCAAATTCTGGTTTTTGGAAGATCTCAAAAATTTTAGACTTAGTCAAATTTCAATAATCAACATGTCAAATTTCAGTAATCAAGAGGTCAAATTTCAGTAATCAGCAAGTTGTATCATCTTTCTCTCTCTATCTCACTCATTTTTTATCCCTTATGCTCTATACCTCTCTCACACACTCTCTCCTTCCCTCTACAGTTATATCTATCTAACCTCTCTCTCCCCCTCCATCCCTCCCTCCTTTCCTTCTTTCCTCCTTCCCTCTCTAATTTTCTCTATCTCCCCCTCTCTCTCTTCCTTCCTCCCACCCACCTTCCCTCTCTACTTCACTCTATCTAACCTATCCCTCTCTAACTCTCTCTCTCTCTCTCTCCCTCCCTCCCCTCTCTCTCTTCCTTCATCACAACCACCTTCCCTCTCTACTTCTCTCTATCTAACCTATCCCTCTCTGCCTATCTCTCACCCTCCCTCCTCTCTCTCTCAATCTCTCCACCTTCCTCCTTCCCTCCTCTCTCTCATTCTCTTTATCACACTTCTCTCTCCATCTATCCCTCCCTCCTCCCCTCTATACTTCTCTCTATCTCTCTCCCTCCCTCCTCCCCCCTCTCTATCTCTCCTTCCCTATATACTTCTCTCTGCCTCTCTCCATCTCTACCTCTCCATCCCTCATTCCCTCTCACTTGCCCTCCCTCTCTCTTAATCTCCCAATCTTCCTCCTCCCCTTTGTGTTTCTCTCTCTCATACACTCTCTCCCTCCCCCATGTCTCTCTCTTTGGTTTAGGATTTATGTTTGAGGGTTTAGGGTTTAAGGTTTAGTATTTAGGGTTTAGGATTTATGGTTTATGGCTTAGGCTTTAGGTACAACCCCCTCTCTCTCACCCTCTCTCTCAGGTCTATCCCTCCCAGCCTCTCTCTCTCTCTTAAGTATATCTCTCTCTCCCTCCCTCTCTCTCTCGAGTATATCTATCACTCCCTCTATCTCTCTCTCTCTCAAGTCTCTCCCTCCTAGGTCCCCTCTCCCTCTCTCGAGTCTCTCCCTCCCACCCTAATGAGAGAAAACTCTCTCTCTCTCTCTCTCTCTCTCTCTCCCTCTCTCTCTCTCTCGCTCTCCCCCTTCCTCTCTTCTCAAGTCTCTCCCTCCCAACCTAACTAGAGAACACACACTCTCTCTAAGGTCTCTCCCTCACACATCTCTCTCTCTCTTGCTCCTAGGTCTCTCCCTCCCACCCCCTCTCCCTCTCTCAAGTCTCTCCCTCCAACCCTAACTAGAGAATCTCTCTCTTCCTCTCAACCCCTATATCTCAGGTCTCTCTCTACCACCCCCTCTCCCTCTCCCAGCCCCTCTCCTTCTCTCAAGTCTCTCCCTCCCACCCTAACTAGAGAACACTTTCTCTCAAGTCTCTCCCTCCCACCCTAACTAGAGAACTCTCTCTCTCTCTCTCCCTCCTATCTCCACCTCTCCCTCTCTCTCCCTCTCTCTCAGGTCTATCCCTCCCACCCCCTCCCTCTCTTAATTCTATCCCTCCCAACCCCTCCCCTTATCTTAATTCTCTCCCTCATACACCCCCTCTCTCTCTCAAGCCTCTCCCTCCCACCTCCTCCCCCTCTCTCAAGTCTCTCCCTCCCACGCTAACTAGAGAACACACACACAAACTCTCTCTCTCTCAGGTCTCTCCCTTACACCCTCTCACTCTCACTCTCTCCATATTTATCTCTCTATCTCTCTCCCACTCCCTATCTATCCCTCTCCCTCTCTCTCCCTCCTACCCCCTCTCCATGTCTCAAGTCTCTCCCCCCACCCTAACTAGAGAACTCTCTCTCTATCTCTCTCTCTATCTCTCAGGTATCTCTCCCACCTCTCCTCCTGTTAATCCTCCCACCCTAACTAGAACTCTCTCTCTCTGCCTCCCTCTCCCACCCCTCCTCTCTTAAGTCTCTCTCCACCCTAACTACTCTCTCTCTCTCCCTCCCTCCCTCCCTCTCTCTCTCTCTCCCTCTCTCCCTCTCTTTCAGCTTTATTCCTCCCATGCCCTCCCCCTCTCTGAAATATCTCCCTCCTACCCTAAGTAGATAACTCTCTCTCTCTCTCTTAGGTCTCTCCCTCCTACCCCTCCCCCTCTTCTTAAGTCTCCCTCCCATCCTAACTAGAGAACACACACACACACTCTCTCTCTCTCACTCACTCTCTCCCACTCCCTCTCTCCCAGGTTTCTCCCTCCCATCCCCTCTCTGTAATTTCCCCATTTTTTCCCTATGCTCTTCATTTGGATTTAGCCTATTTCTAGAAATCCATAGGCTACTCAGATGTGCAAATCAGGGTTTCCTTGTTTGGAGGGTTCTGTGGCATTTCTCGATATTTACTATTTATAGTAAATTCTATTTTTGGCAGTACCTCAGTTGTCAGCACTTCAGTTAGTTTTCTCTTAAGTTGGAGCAATAAGGTGTTCTCAGTTCTAGCTTAAAAGCCTTATTTGGTGAAATAATATATTTCAAGGCATTAATGTTTTAATTTGAAGTTGACCCCTTGGCCTAGCTCATTAAATTTAAGTTGTGTTTAAAAGACGGCCATGAAGGGGGATGCCTTCATGAACGAAATATTAAACATTTAATAAATTTTATTTATGCCTTGAAGTGGACACCATTTTATGAGGGATTTAATATTTGTGAATTATTGAATATTTCAAAAAGGGAACTTTTGGCATTTGTTTCTTGGAGGAGTTTTGTGAATGTGAAAAGTCACCTCTTTTTCTTTAAAAGAGAAGTTTTTCTCTAGCTTTTGGTATCTCATGTTTATGCCAAAGTTATGCTGTCGAAATGACTACTCATTTCCCACTTCGAGGATTGTTGACCTTCTAGTACCATTCTCAATTTCGTGTTTGCAAGATAACACCTAATTGAATTAATGTTGCTTCTCAAATTAGACTAGCGAATAGAGCTTTAGAGATGAATTTTGGTGTGTTTTTCAAAATTTACAGTTGCTAACTTTCACATAGCTGAAAGTCAATTTTGTTCATGGCTGATTGTATGATTTTAATATTGTTCTAGGCATTTGCTAATATCATTCCTAAGGACTAGGTGACCATCTCCAGCAGTTTTTAGATTTTATTTTGGAGTGTTTATTTTTATGTTGCAAAATCGCCCCTCTCAAGGGCCCTACCATTTAGAGTGCATTGGGATTTGTGTCAGTCAAATAATAGAGGATTTTAAGTGCTATTTATTCATCATGGCTTGGGTGCCTATCCTCTAGAGGTACTTTGCATTCAATTTCACTCAATTCAAAGGTATATTGCTTAAGTTATGAGCATTTGAATATTTCTGAAGTTGCTGATAACTCATTTCCAAAATTGCAGATTTCTAAATCAAAATTATTTCAGTTTGCTATTTCTATCTTTCTGCATCAATTCTCATTATAATATAACTTGGAAACACTGTATATCTTGGTGCTTGAAATATTGTGAAATTCTTGTAATTTCTAGCTCTCTTTAATTTGTAAAAACTTTTAACAGTAGTATTGTTTCAGATTATTACTGCTGCAATATCTTTCTAATTTCACATTAAGAACCCCTGGATGGGATATTGCTAGTGTGGATAATTTGGATTGTAAGCTTTCTCTTTCCCACTTTCAAGTGGTGAATCCACACTCTTAAGTGGATACCTACCACAACAAAATAAGTGTTTTAAGTTGTAATCTTTTCCTCCCATTGTTTAGTGGTAGCATGGAAAGTTCCTTCATGGCTAGTTATCCGCTCATTTCGTTTCAATTCAGAAATTAGCACTCCACTATATGTTAGAACCTGGCCTATCAAAGCATCTTGAGTGCACATTATTAGTTTTGAGCTTAGTCTCTCTTTCATTGTAATCTTTGTAATCTTTGATTCAGTAGATCCTAGGGATCCTCTGACCATATGCCCGCCCCTCCTCCTTAAGTGGTTTTAGGGCACATTCTTGGTTAGAGTTCTTTCTTGCAACATTTTGGGTTATGCTAACCTTAATGGGTGTTTGGTTACATTGTATTTGTTATTGAAATTCAATTTTTTTTGAGAGAGTATATTTCAGTGGTATCAGAGCTTGTTTTCCTGCCATCCTATGAAAAATGGAGCTTAGTGGTCAGAAGAGTGATAGAAAAATCAAATTCTACATGAGAGGTCAAAATTGAATTCAGTTTGAATTTCAAAAGTACCAAAGATGTTACGTTACCTAAGGTCCCGAAAAATGTGAGAAGTCAGATTTTACTATGGCTTTTGAAGAGGAAAGAAGATTGGAAAGGTCACTTTCCATTGCAGGTGCAAGGCTCAATGAAGAATGTCAGACAAGAGGTGAAGAAGTGAGTATATTGTCCAAGTTGGAATATCGTTTGAGCCAAGTCCAACAATCTCCTAATGAATAAGGCATTATCTCCAGCAGTAACTGCTTTGATTCATCCCTATTGGATAGGGCATCCAGAGGAAGAAATAATTTTGTTGGTTACTTCATGCTTTAGTAAAGTTATAAGGATTGTAGCATCATTGATGCCTTATGAAGATGAAATTATGAAGAAGATTCTTCATAAGATTGTTGAAAGTTTCCAAGATCTTGATGAAACCTGTAGCAGCCAATTTCCTAGAAGAGCTCCTATCTTGAAGACATTTTCAGATCTCAGGACAAGTAACTTGCTAATTGACTTGAAAATGCATAATCAGATTGATCACTTGATCTACTACCTTTTCATATCCACTTGGAGTGAACAAGAAGAAAGTGTTATGGTAGTAGTAAAGAATATTCTTGTTCTCACTATTAAAGAGGTAGATGAAATTCCACCAAATGTCCAATCACTCTTTTTGGAAGTATATGAACAAAAAGAAAAACTTTCTCCTATTGCTGATATGTTGTTACATGAATTGCACAATCAATATGAGGAGAAATTGAAGCCCATTTTTGTGAAGACAATTCAAAATAATGTGGAGAATTCCTTCACCAAAGAAAAGATTGAAATTTGGCATCCAATCCATTTGGTAGTAGAATCTCAGGAAGAATCTACAAGTGTGCATTTGACCATGTATTCAATAGAAGAGTTTCAAGAAGAAACAATAGTTTCAGGAGAGCATGGAGACTATCAAATTGGCTCACTTGAATTTTTAGATAAAGAACATGTTGAAAAGGGAAGAGATGAACCTATAGAGCTGTTGTATGAAAAAGAAGAATTCCTTGTTATGTGTGGGGCTACTAATGATGAAATCAGTAACATACCTATTCATGGAAGGTCTATTGAAGTAGAGAATGATGATATTTTCAAAGAAGCCAGCTTTGATGATTCTTTTTTCCAATACAATGATAGTGACATGGATGGTATTGGGTTTGATTATCAAACTACGCCCATGGAGGAAGCTATAGATGAAGATTTCAGTTTAAGTGGAATGGGAAGTGATTCATTCAAAGAGTCAACAATCCAAGAGGAGCATGATGATTTCTTTCATGTTGATCATTACCATCAAACTTTTCACAATTGGGATTTGGGCATGATGTCACCAATGTATGATAAAGAACTAGAGTGGGATAAATTCTCATTTGATCCTGATGAAGTGCAAAATTTAGTTTTCATTGCAAGATATGTTGAGGTCATTGGAGAAGAAGTTGCAACAAATTCCAATAAGAACGTGAATTCTTATGTTGAAGTTTTAAAATCAGAAAATGGTTTGGGTGCCTTTCAGAATTACACACAAGAAGAGTACGAGAAATTGAAAGGTCAAGATAGAGATACTAATTTGTTTGAAGAACTTATTCACAAGCCTTCTATTTAGGATTTATGTAGTGAAAAGGATAGGAAGGAGGCTGATTTTGAAAATCATGTCAATGAAAATGAATTAGAAAAGTTGTTGTTTAATGAGAAAAGCTTCTTTGCTGATTGTGATCAAGGGCCTAAAGAGCTGAAAACTTTGAAGGATAACTTATTGGTTTCAGAAGAGAAAATTGTTAAAGTGTTATCAAGAATTGATAGAACCCACAATTGTATTGAAGAACTCTACTAGAAGTTCCAGTTTGAAGAGAGATAGAATGGAGTTAAGGATGGAGACATTTTGTCCAAGATGCAAACCATCAAAGAAGCATTGGAATCAATTAAGACAAATTATTTGCATTTTCTCTTTGATAGGGATAATGCCATTAAGTTTGCAGAGGAGACCTATGATGCCTATGAAGAGAAGGGGAAAGAGGTTGATAGGCTTTCCCTTGATCTTACCTTAGCTCATCATTCTTTATGCAAAACATAAAACCAATTTCCTATTGCAGCCACACTTGTGGAACAAGAAGCTAATACAAGGCTAATGGAGATCAAGCAGATAGTTGAAGGAATAAATGAATTCCATAATATTGAAACAACGCATAAGGATAAAGAGATTCAATATGATGATGGTAATTGGAAGGTATATCAAGAGTGTGAGCTCTTGATGAGGGATGAAGAATTTCCACAAGAAGGAATATCTTGCAGCCATGAGGTAGATGTAGTGATTGGTAATGTGTGTGGTATTCATCACATAACATTATATGGATCAGCAACTAATGATGGGCATCCTCAAGTGGATGAAGAAGATGTGCATGAATTCTATGATGACACCAACAAAAGGGATGAAGGAAATATTATTTCTATGATGGTGTATGATAATCCTCTATCTTCACATGATTTGTTAAATTATATGGTGATTGAAAATTTCCATGTGATTGGCATTGGTAAGAGGTTTTATGCTTTTGACATGCATTATTTTATAGTCAAGCATGAGTTAATGTTGGTGGATCCATTCTATATGTCAAGAAACACTCTTTGGGGATGGTTAGTAAATGAGAATTTAATGATGTCCAAACTTGAATTGGTTGGTCTTCAATCAACATTAACCAATGGAAGAGTACCATCTATCCTACGATGGTTGATTTGGTCAAGTCTCATAAATATGCATCAAATTGTGGGAGGATTTTCAGGCTTGCCCCTTTGGTTTCTAGATTGTGCATTGTTGATTAGTGATTATTCTAAAATGCTGGTCATGAAAGGTTCAAACTTTGCATTGATGGTTCTAGCTGATTACATGGATTTGTGTGAACAAGAATTTCACTATAGCTCTTGGAGATATGTTGGAAATTCTTTCCAAAGTGTTGGAGCTTATTTTTGGTTGGGAATTCATGTTTGGAATTCTCAACATGGCTTGATGGAGATTGTTGCAAGTAGAAAAAAGGATCTTTGGAGAGATAAGGATTCAATTTTCAGAATCTTTGATGTTGCTCCCATCTTTACCAATCATTTGATGATTCCTTTGGTTCATCTATTGGTGGATTGGAGAGTTACTTTGAATAAAAGATGGTTCAATGATGGGTTGGAGTTTCTTGAGGAAATGCTTCCAGCCTTGGGCATGAACAATTGTGATATTATAGATGTTGATTTCCATTGTTGCAACCATTGTTCAACTCCTTGCACACTGATTTTCCTAAAATTAGATTTTGAGTGATTCACCTTAGAGTTCATGGGCAGATGGTGTACTCATTTTTTCTCTTCTCAATATCTTATCAATGATGGTTTTTGGTTCCAAAGGTGGGAAACGATGTTTCATAGTTCTACGGATCAGACTTGGATGGTGTTTAAGTTCTTTTTCGGTGGTTTTCTTTGTACAATATCTTGCACTAGAGTTTGGGGCAGTGAACCTTTGCTTGATTTGGTTCAACCTTATGAGACTTTGGGGGAGAGATTGGTGGAATTTTTTAGAGATATTCTTGAATATGTCAGAATCACTCAGAGGAGGCATTATACATCCTTGAGGAGCTTTGAGGATGCAGCTACCATGACTTTGAAAAGAGTTGCTTTTTCCTTTGAAAATAGCTATGAAGAAGTCACAATTGCTATTTTGATTCGGTTTGATGCTTTGAGGAGTTATTTTGATGAGGATATTTTTGAGTTGTTTAGATTATCCTTCTTTGTTCTCAGAATGGTGATTGACATTGACATTACAGATGCCACTTCTTCAGAGTTTATTGGGTATGAGACCCTGCTTGATTTTGATTCAAATCCTTCCATGTTGTTTAGTTTGAATTTCAGGCATGTTATCTCTTGGAGGTTACAAGAAGGGTTTGTGTTGTTTTGGTGCAATGACTACATTTGTATGACTAGAGTAGAGCAACATCAACATGGTGGGACTTTTTCGAGATGGACATGGGACCCTGGGATCCTATTTGATTTTGTGGGATTAGTTTGGAGTGTTGTGGCATTACTTGAGGACAAACAATCTTGGGAAGGGCAGACTGTAATGTCCCCATTTTCGCCCTATGCTCTTCATTTGGATTTAGCCTATTTTTGAAAGTCCATAGGCTACTCAGATGTGCAAATCAGGGTTTCCTTGTTTGGAGGGTTTTGTGGCATTTATCGATATTTACTATTTATAATAAAACCTATTCTTGGTAGTACCTCAGTTGTTAGCACTTCAGTTAGTATTCTCTTCAGTTGGAGCAATAAGGTGTTTTCAATTCTATCTTAAAAGCCTTATTTGAAGAAACAATATATTTCAAGGCATTAATGTTTTAATTTCAAGTTACCCCATTAGCCTAGATCATTAACTTTAATTTTTGTTTAAAAGGTGGCCATGAAGGGGGATTCCTTCATGAACAAAATATTAAACATTTAATAAAGTGTATTTATGCCTTGAAATAGACACCATTTTATGAGGGATTTAATATTTGTGAATTATTAAATATTTCAAAAAGGGAACTTTTGGCGTCTCTTTCTTGGAGGAGTTTTGAGACTGTGAAAAGTCACCTCTTTTTCTTTAAAAGAGAAGTTTTGCTCCAGCTTTTGGTAGCTCATGTTTATGCCAAACTTATGCTGTTGAAATGACTACTCATTTTTCACTTCAAGGAATGCTGACCTCCTAGTACCATTCTCAATTACGTATTTGCAAGATAAAACCTAATTGAATTAATGTTGCTTCTCAAATCAGACTAGCAGATAGAGCTTCAAAGATGAATTTTGGTGTTTTTTTCTAGATTTATAGTTGCTAACTTTCACATAGTTGAAATTCGATTTTGTTCATGGCTGATTGTATGATTTTAATATTGTTCTGGGAATTTGCTAATATCATTCCTAAGGACTAGGCGACCATCTCTAGCAATTTTCATATTTTATTTTGGAGTGTTTATTTTTATGTTGCAAAATCGCCCCTCTCAAGGGTCGTACCATTTAGAGTGCATTGGGATTTGTGCCAATCAAATAATTGAGGATTTTCTGTGTTTTTTCTTCATCATGGCTTGGGCGCATATCCTCTACAGGTGATTTGCATTCAATTTCACACAATTCAGAGGTATATTGCTTAAGTTATGAGCATTTAAATATTTCTGCAGTTGCTGATAACTCATTTCTAGAATTGTAGATTTCTAAATCAGAATTATTTCAGTTTGCTATTTCTATCTTTCTACATCAATTCTCGTTATGATATAACTTGGAAATATTGTATATCTTGGTGCTTGAAATATTGTAAAATTCTTGTAATTTGCAGCTCTCTTTAATTTGTAAAAACTGTTAATAGTAGTATTGTTTTAATTAATTATTGCTGCAATATCTTTCTAATTTCGCATTAAGCACCCCTGGATGGTATACCACCAGTGTGGATAATTTGGATTGTAAGCTTTCTCTTGCCCACTTTCAAGTGGTGAATCCCCACTCTTAAGTGGATGTCTGCCACATCAAAATAAGTGTTTTAAGTTGTAATCTTTCCCCCCCACTATTTGGTGGTAGCGTGGAAAGTTCCTTCATGGCTGATTATCTGCATGTTTCCTTTCAATTCAGCAATTATCACTCCACTATATGTTAGCACCTCGCCTATCAAAGGATCTTGAGTGCACATTCTTAGTGTTGAGTTTAGTCTCTCTCTTTCATTGTAATCTTTGTAATCTTTGTAATCTTTGATTCAATAGATCCTAGGGATCCTCTAACCATATGCCCGCCCCTCCTCCTTAAGTGGTTTTAGGGCGCATTCTTGGTTAGAGTTCTTTCATGCAATGTTTTGGGTTATGCTAACCTTAATGGGTGTTTGATTACATTGTATTTTTTATTGAAATTCAAAAAAAATTGAGAGAGTATATTTCACTCTCCCTCTCCCAAGTCTCTCCCTCCCACCCTAACTAGAGAACTCTCTTTCTCTCTCTCTCTCTCTATGTATCTATCTCTAAGGTCTCTCTCTCTCTCTCAAGTCAATCCCTCTTACCCCTTCTCCCTCTCTCACTCATTCACTCCTTCTATCTCTCTCCCCTCTCCCCTCTACCCTCTATCTCTCCCCACTCCCTCACTCTCTCTCTCTCAAGTATCTCCCTCCTACCCCCCCTCTCTCTCTCACTCATTTATTCCTTCTATGGGTGATCACACAATATTGGTTTACAATTTTTGGCCAAACTGGACACTGAACTGATTTTTTCTAGCTAAATCTTCACTTTTAGGCACCTATAGCGGCTAAAATTTGAAGAATTTGAAGATGATACAAACTAGTGATATGTGACATTTTATTTGTACATTCTAAATATATTTTTTTCAAAAAAATTGGAATCAAATTTCATTTCTTTTTCCATCTCCTTCAAAAACTAGTTTTTTTTAGTAAACACCATTTTTAAGGAGTGATGCTCACCATATACAACATAAATTTTTTCCCATGAAGGATAAAATTCTATTTTTTTCAAATTTAGATTTGTAACTACGATATATAGTGCTTTCATTTGGTTTCATAGTGTTTTATTGAATATTTTTTCCTTAATCAAGTTTCGAAGTCAAACCAATTACAATTCAGACATAGGCGGACTCTATACAACATAATTTTTTTTGTATGTATCGAAATTCAATTTTTTTTTTTTTTAGATCAAGTATTTCAATATCTAGTGCACTGATATTTTTCAATTTTTTTTGATAATCTACTATTTTTCCACTTGTGCAAAATAGAGAGCTTAATTTTCAGTGAAAAACCTACATTCACAAGAAATAAAAAATAAATATAATAATAAAATTAATTTATTTAAAATTATACTTTTTGGGAAGCTTATAATAAGGAATACATACTTACAAAAAATAAATTTTAAATTAATTCATTTGATCCCCCAAAAGGTAAATCAAAAGTGGTTTTTTATCAGTATTTTGATAGGTGTGAAGGAGACTTCGTTATAGGTATGGTTTAAAACTAGTGGGGTTCTATCCAAGGAGGTTTGATCTAAGGCAGTTTGATTAAACTCTCTTCAATTGGAATCCTTCAAATGAAAATTTTTAAGGCTTAAATCATTATATTTTGTAAAAATATGTGATTTCAGCAAAAATCAAAATCTCCCAGAAATTGTAAACCAACATTGTGGGATCACCGCTATCTCTCTCCCCTCTACCCTTAACCCTCTACCTTCTACCCTTTATCTCTCTCCCAATTCCTCCCCCCCTCTCTCTATTCAATTATCTCCCTTCTACCTCCTCTCCCTCTCTCAAATCTCTCTCTCTCTCTCACTCACTCCTATCTCTCTCCCCTCTACCCTTAACCCTTAAACCCTTGAACCCTTGAATTTCTACCCTAGCTTGCCAATTCGGTGAAATTGGAAATGTAGTGGCCTATTTGAAAAAATGGGTCCAAGAAATGGGGTCTCCTGATGATGTAAATCACCGGGAGACCCCATATCTTGGACCTAGTTTAAAAAGAAGGCCAAGTTAGATTTCCAATTTCACCGAATTGGCAAGCTAGTGAGCCCTCTACCCTCTACCATCTATATCTCTCCCACTCAATCCCTCTCACTATCTCTCTCTCAAGTCTCTACCTCCCACTCCCTCTCCCTCTCTCAATTCTCTCTCTCTCACTCCCTCTATCTCTCTCCCCTCTACCCTTAACCCTAAACCCTTAACCCTTAAACCCTAAACCCTTAAACCTGAAACCCTTAAACCCTCCACTCTTAACCCTCTACCCTTTATTTATAACAAGTCTCTCCCTCCTACCCCATCTCCCTCTCTCAAGTATCTATTTTTATCACTCACTCCTATATCTCTCCCCTCTACCCTTAACCATCTACCCTCTACCCTTAACCCTTAAACCCTTTACCTTCTAACCTCTACCCTCTATCTCTTTCCCACTCCCTCCCTTTCTCTCTTTCTCTCGAGTCTCTCCTTCCTATCACCTCTCCCTCTCTCAAGTCTCTCTCTCACTCACTCACTCCTTCTATCTCTCTCCCCTCTACCCTTAACCCTTTGCCCTCTACCCTTAACCCTTAAACCCTTAAACCCTTTACCCTAGCTTGCTAATTCAGTGAAAATGGGAATGTAGTAGCCTGTTTGAAAAAATGGATCTAAGAAATAGGGTCTTTCGATGATTTACATCATCGGGAGACCTCATTTCTTGGACACAATTTTTCAAATAGGGCAAGTCAAGTTGCCAATTTCATTGAATTTCCAAGATAGTGGGCCCATTTGCTTGCCATTTCGAGGAAATTGGCAATGTAGTGGTTTGTTTGAAAAAAATGGGTCGAAGAAATGGGGTCTCTCGGTGATGAAAATCACAAGGAGACCCCATTTTTGGGACCCATTTTTTCAAACAGGCCAAGTTAGGTTTCCAATTTCACTGAACTAGCAAGTTAGTGATCCCTCTACCCTTTACTCTTAACCTTATAACCTCTATCTCTCTCCCACTCACTCCTTCTCTCTCTCTCTCTCTCTCTCTTTGTGTGTGTCTCTCTCTCAATTCTCTACCTCCCACCCCCTCTCCCTCTCTCACTCACTGCCTCTATCTCTCTCCCCTCTACCCTCTACCCTTAAACCCTCTTTTGTCTACTCTTAACCCTCTACCCTCTATCTCTCTCAAGTCTCTCCCTCCTACCCCCTCTCCCTCTCTCAAGTCTCTCTCTCACCCACTCACTCACTCACTTCTATCTCTCTCCCCTCTACCCTTAACCATCTACCATCTACCCTTAACCCTTAAACCCTTAAACCCTCTACCCTCTATCTCTCTCACACTCCCTCCCTCTCCCTCTTTCTCTCAAGTTTATCCCTCCTACCCCCTATCCCTCTCTCAAGTCTCTCTCTCTCTCTCACTCAATCACTCCTATCTTTGTCCCCTCTACCCTTAACCGTCAATCCTCTACCCTTAATCCTTAATCCTTAAACCCTTAAACCCTCTACCCTAGCTTGCTAATTCAGTGAAATTGGGAAGTAGTAGCCTATTTGAAAAAATGGGTCCAAGAAATGGGGTCTCTCGATCATTTGCATCACCGAGAGACCCCATTTTTTTTCAAACAGGCAAGTTAGGTTGCCAATTACATCAAATTGGAAAGCTACTGGGCCCACTAGCTTGTCAATTCAGTGAAATTGGAAATGTAGTGGCCTATTTGAAAAAATGGGTCCAAGAAATGGGGTCTCTCGATGATGTAAATCACCGGGAGACCCCATTTTGTAGACCCATTTTTTAAAATAGGCCAAGTGATGGAGAGGTAGTGGGAGGGAGATAAAGAGATAAATAGAGGGAGTAAGAGAGAGTGGTAGGGATTGATTGAGAAAGAGGTACATAGAAAGAGGGAGAGGGTAGATAGAGACAATTAGAGAGGGTAGGAGAGAGGGAGGGAGAGGGAGGTGAGATGTATAGATAGAGAGAAAGGGATATGGTTTGAGGGTATAGGGTTGAGGGATTATGGTGGAGGACCTATAGGGTTGATGATTTAGAGTATTGGGTTGAGGTTATAGGGTTGATGGATTAGGGTTGAGGGTAGAGGTTATTGGGTTTCTACCCGCAACCCTAATCCCTCAACCCTTAAACCCTTAAACCCAAGAAAACTCTCTACCCTAGTCCATAAACCCTAAGAGGGAGTGGGAGAGAGAGGGAGTGATGGAGAGGTAGTGAGAGGGATATAGAGAGAGATAGATATAGGGAGTGAGAGAGAGTGGTAGGGATTGATTGACCAAGATGTACATAGAAAGAGGGAGAGGGTAGGAGAGAGAGGTGAGATGTATAGATAGAGAGAAAGAGATAGGGGTTGAGGGTATAGGGTTGATGATTTAGGGCATTGGGTTGAGGGTATAGGGTTGAGGATTAGGGTTGAGGGTAGAGGGTTGAGGGTTGAGGGTTGAGGGTTTAGGGTTGAGGGTAGAGGGTTTCATGTATAGGTTTGAGCTACCTATATGGTTAAAGGATTAGGTTGAGGGTACAATGTATAGGGTAGATGGTATAGAGGTTAAGGGTTAAGGGTTCAAGGGTTGAGGGTTGTGGGATTAAGGGTTGAGGGCTGAGCATTTAATGTAGAGGGTAGAGGGTAGAGGGTAGAGGGTTTAATGGTTGAGGAATTAAGGGTTGATGGATTAAGGGTTTATGGTTGAGGATTTAGGGTTGAGTGTAGAGGGTTTAGGGTTTAGGGTATAGGTTTGAGGGTATATGGTTGAAGGATTAGGGTTGAGGGTCCAATGTATAGGGTAGAGGGTATAGAGGTTGAGGGTTGAGGGATTAAGGGATGAGGGTTGAGAATTGAGGGTTGAGGGTTTAATGTATAGGATAGAGGGTTTAAGGGTTTATGGTTTAAGGGTTGAGGGTTGAGGGTTTAAAGTTGAGGGTATAGGGTTGAGGAATTAGGATTGAGGGTTCATTATATAGGGTTAAGAGTTGAGAATTGAGGGTTGATGGTTTAATGTATAGGTTAGAGTGTAGAGGGTTTAAGGGTTAACAGTTAAGGGTTTAAGGTTGAGGGTAGAGGATTTAGGGTATAGGGTTGAGGTTCCAATTTATAGGCTGAAGGGTATAGGAGTTGAGGGATTAGGGTTTAAGGGTTGAGGGTTGAGGGTTGAGGGTTGAGGATTGAGGTTTGAGTGTTGAGGGTTGAGGGTTGAGGTGTTATGCCTTGCATAACCACCCCATCTTTTACCTTGGTCAAAATGGGTCCCCCTCTTTTGTTTTTTGTCCTTGGTTGTTTTTAAACAAAGTTTGGAGTTGTTATTTCTTCCAACACTTTGTTTTATTTTGTATTGTTGGAACCAAAACCAGAACAGAATCGAGATTTGAAACTTGTTTTGAGTTTCATTTCTTGACTCCTTGATTTTGATCCCGCTTGTCTCTTTGTTGGTCTCTTTGGTCTGTCTTGTTTTTCTTTCGCAGATCCGGAGCCGGAATGAATATTAAGTTTTGGATTTATACAAAGTACCAAACTTGTTTCCATCCTGCCTCTACCTTTCTAGTTTGTTTGTTTGGACTTGGGATCGATGTTGTTTACCTTGTTTCGATCTCAGTGTCTTCTTTTTGGTTCTTTCTTTCCTTTTCTTCATTGTTGGCGTTCAACCAGAACCAGAACCAAACTCGAAACTTGGACCAAGTTTCCAAACTTGGTTCTCATTCAATTTTCACTCCTGCCTTTCTTGTTGCTGTCTGACTTTACTTCAGTCACACAATAGTTTATTGCTTATTCCTACCATGATTCCCCGTCCGACCTACTGCAATAATGGCATTAATTACAGACACCTCCCACATATGAAATTGGATTTTAAACTTTAATTAAGGTTAATGCATTGGTTATTATTATTGTTTAACAAGTAATATTGAACCAGAGTTGAGGTAGAGCATTTGGGAGGACAATTCAATCAGAGGTCAAGCATTTTGCATGCGAATTCACATCAAAGGCCAGCCTGTTGGATTTCTTTTCGACGTAGGGTTTTTGTTCTTTGTTTTCTTTGTTGTTGTTCATTGTGCTTGTTTGGTCTGTTGTTCTTCGTGGGGTTTGTGACTCTTTTTGTTAGAATCCTTTCTTGTTTTGTTTTATTTTTTTATTTTTCCTTTGTCTTCGGTTATTTCTCTATTTTTTATTTATTTAATTATCTGTCATTTTCTCGTTTGTTTTTAATTTTCCACAGTTGTTTTCATTGTTTCTTCGCACTCGTACTGTGTTGCCCTAGTTTTTAGGGTGTCGATCATTTGCTACATGGTTATATGGTGTTCTTCGATTTGTTACTTTACCCGCTGGTCCTTTTGTGTGTCAACTTGTTGATTTCGAGTAGGGTTAAGTTGTGCCCTAATTTTTTAAATCAAAGATTTTTAATAAACTAGGGTCTTGCATGTCTCTGATTAGTTTTAAAGTTGTGCCCTAGTTGCTGTGTTTCCCCTCGGTCGTATGGGGGATGGTTTAGTACTGTTATTTTAAGCCTCCTTGGCTTGTCAGGTGACCTCATTTTTGGGCCATGATTTCATTTGTTCTACTGTCAAAATTTGTAATGACGTCATGTTTGTTTTAACCGGAGTCGGGTCAAGGATTAATTCTATTCTCAAGCATTTGTTTGCAATGGATGTCGGATCCGGCTCCAAGCCCACTTCTGATGAATTATAAATTATTAAAATATATTTCACTTTATTGGAAGTGGAAGTGGAACGGGATATAATTTTGAAAGTTATCATTATACCAAGTCTGATTTCCGTTCCAATCCTGGTCTCGATTACCATTTTGACTCTATCTTCGATCCCGCTATATGGTTTTTTGTGAGTTCAATGTCCATTTTGGTCCCGACCCCGACGATGTTTTAAAATATTTCTACAGATGTCTTATGCCTAGTCTCGTCTCCAGTGTTTATGAAAAGTGAGATCTCTGACCTAGTTTTTCATACTTCTTGTGGATCTAATATTGGGTTTTGATGCAAAAATTAAGATGTCAGGAGCATCGGATGAGGCTTCTCAAAGGATTCAACTTGCAAAGACTTCAAAACTAGGAGAAAAGCCTAAAAAGGTTAATCCAGTACAACTCCCTTATACCTTGAGGTATAATCATCAAGGTCTTGCCACCACTACTAGTAAAGTGGATTCAAATTGGGTAGACATAACTAATACCAACTTGGGTCCATTCCATTATGAAGAATTATACTCTGAAATGTTTGCTGAAGAGGTAACAGGGAGGACCCAAAGAATAGTTGAATCTGGCTTGGCTCATATCGCTATATTTCCTCTATCAATTCAATGTCCTGAATTAATAATGACAAAAACTAGAGCCTATAATCCTGCTACTAGACAGTGTGTGGATTCAAAAGGAAAATGTCATAATTGATTTAACTCCTCAAATGTTTCAATTCATGTTCAATGTGCCCAATCCAAAGAATACTAGGAAACTCAATGAGGCCAAAAAAACTCATTTAAATAAGAAATGGATGAGAACTGAGAAAAAGTCTCTAGTTAAGCTTCTAGATCAGCCTAAAAGCGAAGAGTTCTACAAGGAGGTTGGGGATATTATAATGATGTTTTCCAGAATGTTTGGGAAAAGGGATTATCTTCACTTTAAAGAATGAATGTTCCCATTCATTAAGACAATCCTAGATGGCAAGCAACAATTTGATTGGCCCATGATTGTGTCTGAAAAAATACACAACCAAATGATTAGAGTGACAGAAACCAAGATTTTCTTCATGACCTATTATGTCATTAATGCAACAACAAGGAGAGGAATTTTTATAGGTTTAAACAAAGTGGGGATTTTGGGAGAAGTTGATGGACAAAACAAGGTGTGGAATCATTATGATCAGCTCACCTTGTAGACTTTTGAACTACATTATAGAAGGGTTAATGACACATTTTTTTATGTCATTATTAACCATCTTATAGGAGATGCATGATATAGATTGAGCCAGGAGGCCATGGCATTCATCACCGAGTGGGGATATTGGTTTATCCAATACCCCAAGTTTACTTATTTTAGGCTGGATGAATTTAATGGTCACCCTCACCTACTCCATCACTGTTGCAACAATAGGATTGTTTTAATGGAATTCATTTTTCAAGCTTTGGGGGTTAATTCTAAATTTGGTTTAAAGCATAAGCCTGGCTATCATAAGTTCCCCATGAAGTTGGTTGAATATAGTTTTCCACACCTAGTGGGAGCTAAGGTTGTTTTCAATGAATTGATGCATTTGAAGTTAGGCTTGTACACTGCTAGGAAGCACTTTGATCCAAAGAAGAAGATGAACGCTTTGCTTGCTTCTGCTTTTGATAAGCACTTCAATCTATTGGAAGACTTTTGAAGTGATCTTTAGGATGAGTATGACTTAAGGAAAAGGAATTATGAAAGGCTGCCTATCCCACTCATGGTAGAGTATGGGGTCAAGATGGACATTCTTGAAACATTATCCAATGATGGGGTGGTTTTGGATCCCCTATATAAGGTACAATATATAGGTACCAAAAACTTGGATCCTATAGATTGGGGTGTAGAGGAGACAATAGATATTAAACAGATAGCAAGGCCAGTGCTGGATAGAGGCATCCAATGGGTCATGTTAAGAACCAAGGATCCTGGGGGTCAAAATTTCAAGAAAAGGAAAGGTGCGGATACCAATTAAGGGTACAAGATGATGATAAAGAAGAATGCCTCCTAAGGAACCCTTGGAATTCTTCCCTCCTAATATAGAGGAATTTTAACTTGAAGTTCTAGATCAAGATCTACCTGAAGCACATGAATAAGAAATCCCAATAGGACCTATAGCCCCAACATCAATTGTAGGTGAGTTGCCTACTCAGCCCCCTCCTACAAAGCAAACAAGTGGAGAAATGCCTAAGGGAACCCTTCATAAGGAAGCTGAAACTTTAAAGGGAAAGGGTCTTTAGGTTGAAATCCATTAAGTAGAGAAAGAATCTAAGATTACTCTGTTGGATAAGAAGACACTGGAGGAGACACCTCTTGATGAAATTGAGGATGTAGGAATTGAGCATGTTTTGACAGAGGAGGACCAATGGATGGTGTTTGAAGAAGCTAAGAAAGCATCAGATGTAAAGCCACAAGCTAAATCATTGGAGCACCACCAATTAGAGGCCAAATAGAAATTTGATGCTTTATTCCAGCAACAAGAATTAGACGCCAAACATAAAGTTGATGTATTACTCCAGAAACAACAATTATAGGTCAAACAAAAAGCTGATGAGGTGGCCAAGCAGCAGCAAAAAAAGGAGTAGGAGCTCAGAGTAAAGGAGGAGAATGAAAAGTTAGAAATGCTACAAAAGATCCATGATCTTGAAGAAGAGAAGGATAGACAAAGAAGAGAAAGGGAAGCCCTTGAGGCTAAATTTAAAATTGTTGAAGAGGCCTATAAGAAAAGGGAGGAAGAAGAACGCTTTCAAAAGGAAAAGGATGTTGAAGAGCTTGCTAAGAAATAAAAAAAGGAAAAGGAAGCATGGGACAAGCTCAAAAACTTGGAGAGAGAGATAGATAAATTGCTTGAAGAAAAGAGGTTAAAGGAAGAGAATTTGAAAACGGAATGAGAAGATAAAAGGCTGCAAGAGCAGAAGGATAAGGAAGAGGCTGAGAGGTTTGCACAAGAGAATACAGAAAAGGAATAGAAAAATGTGCAGGAGTTTGATTCTCAACCTAAAGCTACTTTATTGCAGCTGCTATCTTCTACCACTGCTGCCTCTTCCTCTACAATGATGGCTACCACTCCTAGTTCTCCTACATGGTTAAAGCTAGATCTTGAGAAGAAGCAGATAGCTCCCCCACAACCTCTTAATTGGGAAGAAATAATGAAGGAGATAGAAAAGGAAAGACCTAAGAAAAAGGCCAAGGTTCTTCATTCCACAAGGCTCACAAGGGCAGGAGAGATTATTGTTGAATGTGTGATTCCGGTGGTGGACAAGGATAGGCAAGATATGCAAGTGACTGATTATCAATTGGGAATAGTCAACTTAGGGAGGCCTACAAGAAATCAACAAATGAATCTTATTGATTTTGTAGCTTCCTCCACAAAGTCTAGGATGATCAAAGATAAACAAAGAAAGGATAAGCTTAAGGCACAATTGGATCAATTACATAGTTTCTTAAGAGACGTTTCCACTCCCATGTCCCAACAAGCTTCTGCCTTAGAAACTCCAATCTTACTCAGCAAAAGAGAATTTGATGATTTAGTACAACTAAGGAGTAAGTATGGGATGGTGGACACATGGATTGACAAGCTTAATTAGGAAGTAGGTGAAGTGTTGGTAAATAGTTTTGAAATCCATAAAATAGCACTTGAGTTGATAGAGGAAATGGGTGATCATACTGAAACTCTAGGAGAAAAGGAGGAAGAATATAGGGGGTATGTTCAGAAATTGAAAGATATCAGTAAGTTGCCAAAATCAACTCTTCTAGAGAAATCAATCCTCAAAGAAGATAATGCAGATTTGTTGGAAAAAGCCTCAAGCATAATCTGGGTTAGGTCTGATTTCATATATAAACATAGGAATTAAATTCAAGATGCTAGTAAAGAATTGAATGAGCAGCTTGATGAACTAGAAGCTGTAGTAGCTATTTTAGTCAATGTAGACATACTGGTTAAAGAAGGCATGCCTTTGGATCAATTGAAGGAGAAATGGAACAACAAATTCTAGGAGGTCATGTAGAAAGAAGATGATGGAGAGGATTTATTGTTGAATAGAATAAAGGATATTAAAGAAGAGGTGAAAGTTGCCAGGAGGGAGTTGACCAAGTTGAAAGATATGCAAGAATTTTCCTCAGCGGAGTTGAAAAGAATCAAATTTGAAGATAGTTGGGTTGATGGGCCTAATGTGGACATCCTTCAACAAGTGTTCTCCAACTATGATGAATATCTTCTTGAGAAAATAACATAGGATTGAGTTGGTAGAAAAATATTCTATTTTGGGGACATGACTTCCCCTTTTCTATCCTACTTCACAAGGCAATCAACCTTTGAACTAAAGGTTTTCATTAGCTAGTCTTGTCTCTTTTTGGGCATCATATTTTGCACAAGGAAATCAACTTTTGAACTGAAGATCAGATAGTCTAGTTTCTTGATGCAGTTTCGGTTCCTTGATTAGTGGATCTCAATTTAGAATTGAGAGGGATTTATGCATAGCATGTCTATATATACTTTTGAGCTCCATGTTGTAAAGGTCGGCTGATTGTAGTAGAATTAGCCACCTGATGATAGCAGATATGAATTTTATAGCTTTGAGAAAAGATACTTTTTAAGTTCATGTTGAATTTAGATACACTTTTTATACAATTTTATGTTGGAATTGAACTTCTTGGATGAGGTTAATGAACCATATTTGGTTTGTATGCCTATGAGTTTGTTGTGCATAAATGTTTCTTATTTGATGTGAATCAATAGGGGTAACCAGATTTTAAAGATTATTTCATTAAATTATCTATGGATGGAATTTTTATATGTCTATTGATCTATATTATTGGCAACGAATGAGGAGTTTGTTTTGAATCATGTGGTATTTTGATGAATGGTTGTGATGATTAAATTAAGCACTATTAATGTATGCAATGGTATGGATTGTTCTGTGAATTGCATCATTTTGTTGTTTTGATCTGTTAAGAAACACTCGTTGTTAAGAATATATGTGTAGATGTTAAAGAATTTTGTTCATGTTTTACTGATTTGTGCCTTGATCTATCCTTTTTATACTTATTTAAACCCCCCCCATTACACACAGATTGATGAATCTGATACAATTTGTATTCCTTATCACCAACAAAGACCCCTTGAATATTATAGTTGCATTGGCCAATTGAGTGACATCAGATAGTTGAGAACCAACTACTAGGACCTTGGAAGTTAGGCTACTATATGTTGTCTTTCTTTTTAAGTAGAAATATTATGTTTTAAGTTGTTTGTGTCATTTTGATCATCAACAAATCTGGCACTAGAAGGAGGGCTTGAAGGAACAAGATGGATTGAATTGGGTCATTCTCACTGAAAAAGTATGGGAGGATTCTCAGATCCTCTACCAACCCTGAACCATTAGTAGAACTTCAAACCCCGACTAGATACAAACCCCAAGCTCATAGAGTTTTGATCCCACCATTGTCACCACCACTTTCTCCACCTGTATTTCTACCAAATCCATCTTTACCACCCCATCAACCTGATACACACACACCACCACCAGTTCTACTAGTATCACCACTAGTTCAACTAGTGTCACCACCCCCTGCTCAACCAATCCCACCACCACCCATGGCTTACTTTGTAAATAACCCCTCTCTACTAGGGACTATCCCTGGTGGAATACATGATCTACCAAAAAATCCAGAAAGGTTTTTCCCCAAGTATATGCATGGAGAATCAAGAAGTGTCGAGGAACATATACAAGAATTCAAAGATGCCTGTACCCATACTCAAGTGGCTCACCATGACGTTTTATGTAGGTTGTTTCCTTATTGTTTGGGAGACATGGCATACAACTGGTATCTAAATCTGCCCCAAGGGTCTATTCTAAGCTGGGAAGATTTAGAAAATGCCTTTATTAATTGGTTTTGGGTCTATGTAGAACTATCCATCTTATACCATCAATTCACTACCATAAGAAAGGAACATCATGAACCATTCTCGTTATTCAACACTAGATTCCAAAGAATGTTCTAGAGGTTACACAACCCTTACTTAGTGGTTGAAAATATTTCCATTTTGGCATATTTAAGAGTTGTTGATCCCTTGATTGGCCTCTTCTTGCAGAGAACTTATGCTACCAATGAGATTGAATCTTTGTCTAAAATTTAACATCTAGCCATTAAATTGCAACAACAAATAAGTTTGCAATTAGAAAGTTTAGGAGGAGCTCTTCCCCCTATGAGTTATCAGATTCCTAATCCACCTTTGTTCAATATGGTCACAGGGATGTCTTACTCCCAATATGGACCTATTTCTGAGTTACAAGCCTCACCTACCATTCCCTTTTTTGCTAATGGCATTGAGGATTCTTCCCAATAATCTCAAAACTACCAGTAGCAAGGGGGAGGTTCAACTCTTGTCCACCCTTCATCTGTGGGATAGACTATGCAAAATGAACACACTGTTCAACTAACCAATGAGGTGGGAACTCTCAAAAAGACTATCACAAATGTCCAACGACATGGCATAGCTTAGACATAACCCCCCATAGAACCACAATCAGAATTACCAGAATCAGGGAGGTTATAACAACCAGGGTTTTTACTCTAATCAGAATACAAATTAGAACACCAATAGGAACTTCCATAACCAAAACTCCTCTAACCAAAATTATCAAAATCAGAACAGAGGATACAATCAGAGGTCCAACAACAACAATAGGCAGTGGAACACTAGACCCAACAATGGGGGAGTTTCCCATAATTATCAGTCTGGTGAAGATAAACCACACACTACTAATGTTGCAGATCTCAATTTGATGACTAATTGGTGTAGACTACATGATACTACAACACATTCTGAGGTTAATTTCCTAGAAATGGAAAAAATGATGAAGATTGTGCAAGCTGATTCCCACCCTCCACAATGAAATTCCAATCAAGATGGTGGGTCAGTAAGTATTGCTATCACTTATGAGACTGTGGAGGACCAATATCAATTTCCAATGTAGGGAGATATTGAACCAGAAGAAGATGTGTATGATGCCAAAGCCTTCTATTCTAAAGGTGGTCACTTCCTGAGAACTCAGAATAAGGGCCCATTCACTACATTTACACCTCCCAACAACATGGTCCCACCTAACCAAAATGTAGATAATAACCCACCACCACCAAAGGGTCCTTCTAACTCTCATAACAACGGTAATCGACCTTATTTTCCTAAGTATCAAGTTAGGAATGATTTGGATTTTGATTTTATTGCAGAGTTGCAGAGACAAAAGACATCATTTCCATTCTTTGACATTATGAAGTGGTGCCTAGCTCAATGAGAAGTTGTTTCAAAATCCCTGGAGGAGGTAGATCATTCAAAAGGAATAGGTAAAGTGACTTTGACAAAGGAGATGAATGCGACCATCTATAAAGGTAAGACCAATACCCCACCTTTCCTTTTGAGTTTAAGAATTTTTGGAAAGAATATGCATAACTGTCTATTGGACTCTGGAGCATTGAGTAATGTTATGCCCTTTTCCATTTGCAAGAAGCTAGGATTAAGTCATGTCCAGACTAATAAGAAAGTGATTCAGTTGGAAAAAACTGAGGTTAACATGGTGGGAGAACTAAAAAATATGCATGTACAGGTTGGATCAGATCCAAGCATCCAAACTTACATAGATATGCAAGTGGTTGATATCCCAGAAACATATGGTATGCTCTTGAGTCGGGAGCTAATGAAGGGTATTGGGGATATTTGTCTTTGGATTTCTCTCACATTTGGCTGCCCTAGAAAGGGATAGCAACACATATTAGAATTGAGAGTGAGCCTAGACTCAAACACATGATTACTGAATATGATTCTCCCGATGAAGTAGCATACTTTGAGACTGAGATAGGATTTTACAAGAAGGAGGAGATCATGACCTTCTCAATATTCAATTCTAATGATACACTACCTCTAGAAAAGAATGACCCTATGATCTCGGTCAACCTACAAATTCTAATAAAAAAATTGCAATAAGATAGGCTGGTATTGGGAGAATAGACTAATTTGTGTAGTTTGTTGCTTCCTAATTGGTGTAGGACACATTATCAGAATCATTCTGAGTTGACATGTCAACCCTGCGTAGATATCTTAAACCATATCTACCAACCTCAACCACCCACCAATGATTTTTTGTTTGAAGCCAAGGATGCTACCATGCTCACTAGAACCAGTCTTTCTCAAGAGGAAGATTGCTCACTATTTGATTAGACTCAGGTTCTACGCTCTGAGTTTCAAGAGGAGATTGAGGTATCTCAGTCTTTCTCCATTACACCCGCCCTAGATACTATTATAATGCCTAAGGCATTGATGAAAAATTAATCAGATTGCAACTTGATCCAAGAATTTATTTAGGGATTTATTATTGAACAAGCTTTAAATGTAGAAGAATCTTTGAGTGAAGCCTGCCTCGAATCACCTTCAACTCTTGATGGCTAGCAACAGTCTGAGCTACCACCCATCTCAAGAAAGTCATCTCCTATTATCCCAAAAAAGAAAGAGCTCCCAGCTAAAGATCAATTATGGAGTCTTAAATTTGATGAATCTAAATCCAAAGCAAGAAGTGGAGTAGGGATTGAACTAACCAACCCGAAAGGAAATACTTACTTTGCATCTTACAGGTTGTAGTTTGGTTGCATGAACAATGTGGCTGAATATGAAGCACTTGCTCATAGACTTATGTTTTCCCATCAAAAGAAGGTCATCGCTCTGATGGTAATGGGGGACTCTAAAATAATTGTAAAGAAGGTACGCAACCAGTATACTTGTCATAACAAAAGATTGGTTGCGTACAAAAATAGAATTTGGAATGTGATTGAAGACTTTGATGCTTTTGGGATCACTCTAGTTCTTAGGGAAACTAATCAGATTGTGGATGCCCTCACCATTACTACTAGCACCTTGGAGCTTATGCAAGACTTCAAGTTAAAAATATTTTCACTTGAATTAGTCTCAGTCCTAGCTGTCCTCGATAATGTCCAATTTTTTTAGGTATTCGATGATGACCAGCATATATTGGCCTTCTTGGTAAGTTCATATGTCTTTGAAGGACAAATAATTGATGAATCAGAGAGAGATTAGGGAGATTGGGATCTTGAGAATGGTGACACAGAAGGGATACTGGAGTTGAAAAGCAATAGTATTCCAAAGGGGATGGTAGTTGTAGAAAGGATATTTGACTCTGACCCATAGGCTCATCAAAGGGTGCCCACATAGAGTGATGGAGGGAAGTATGAATCTTTTAATCTGACTCACTCAGGTCCCAAAAGGAATGTTCTCATAGGAAAGAATTATCCTGAATAAATTAAGAAGATAGTTAAATTTTTGGAGAAAAACATTGCAGCCATTGCTTGGGGGTATGAAGACTTAAAGACTTTTGACACTTCAGTGATCACACATACCATACCTCTTAAGCCAGAAGCCAAGGCCTTTCATCAAAAACAATGCCCAACCAATGCTTTGATTGAGCCCCTGATTTAGAAGGAGGTGCAAAGACACTGTCGACAAGAATAATATTCCCAATCAGACATTCTACTTGCGTTGAAAATTTAGTTCTTGTGCACAAGAAAAGTGGTGAAATTAGGCTATGTGTTGATTTTAGGAATCTAAATATGGCTTATGAGAAGGACAACTACCCATTGTCTTCTCTTGATGAAGTATTGCAAATATTCAATGGGTCCTAGATGATGTCATTTCTGGATGGCTATTCTAGGTATAATCAGGTGCTTGTCAGCCATGAGGATAGAATGAAAACTGCCTTCACCACCAAGTGGGGCATATTTTCCTATCAGAGGATGCCATTAGGCCTTATCAACACTGGAGAAAACTTTCAGCATGCAATGGACATAGAATTCAAGGATTTAATAGGTAAGTGTATCATTATTTATGTGGATGACTTAACTATATTCCCAAATAATCGAGAAGACCATGCTCCAGATTTGGAAAAGGTTCTCAAAACGTGTATAATCTATGGTGTCTCATTTAATCCGAAAAACTATGTGTTTGGAGTATCTGAAGGGAAAATCTTAGGCCACATCATATCAGAAGAGGGGATATCCATAGAACCTAATATATTAGAGGCTATCTTAAAGCTGACAAGGCTAGGAAGTAAGAAATAAATGAGATCCTTCTTCGGATGGATTAATTTTGTCAGAAAATTTATAACAGGGTTTGTGGAAATTGTCAAACCCCTTAATGAGATGATGAAGAAAGATGTGAAAATAAAATGGAGAAATGAGTCCAAGTCTTCTTTCTCATAGATTAAACAATCAATATCTAAGGCACTTGTCTTGAATAGCCCAGATTATCTAAAGCCTTTCTATATCTATTATTTCGCGTCTAACCATTCATGTGCAACTATTTTAATGCAACGAAGAGGTGAGGGAGAGGAAAGACCTATCACCTTCACGAGCTCCCCATTTAAGAATGTAGAATTCAGGTACCCACCTCTTGAGAAGCAGGCCTTCACATTGGTTCGAGCCGTAAAAAAATTTAGGCATTACATTCTTCAGAGTCTGGTTATTGCCATAGTTCCTGATCTAGCTGTTAAATCCCTCCTGATGCAAAGTGAATTGAGGGAAAGAAGAGGAAAGTGGATGTCTATTTTGCAAGAGTTCAACTTAGAAATTATTCCAATGAAACTCATCTAAGGGTAGGGTTTATCAAAGGCAATTGAGGATGTTGACAAGAATATCACATGTTAGTAGTACACTGTGCAGTCATTCACTAAGGATCCATGGTACACAGATTTGATTTTCTTCCTCCTCAACAACAAATGCCTAGAGAGGATGAATGATACTCAAAGGAGAGCATTGAGGATGAAGAGTGATCATTATACTCTCAAAGGGGGATCTATATATAAAAGGAACTTTCAAGGAATTTACTTGCATTGTTTGGATCAACAAGAGGCTAAGCACACCATTGTTGAGTTTCATGGAAGACACGGTAGAGGACACGGATCTACAGATCCTCTTTCCCATCAAAATTCTTAGATCAGGATATTATTGGCCTTATGTGTTTCAGGATGCACACCAACATGTCCATACATGTCATGTATGCTATACCTCTACACCCAGGGAAAGAAATCCAACAATTCCTTTGAAGCTAGTGTATGAGGTAAGATCGTTCACTCAATGGGCACTAGAATTTGTAGGTGTCATTAATCCAAACTCTTATGTAGGTCACAAATTCATCCTAACTATAACTGACTACTGCACATGTTGGACTGAGGTTCTGCCTTGCAAAAACAACACCATAGAAGTGGTTATCAAGTTTCTAACTGAGAACATCACCACCAAGTTTGGAGTACCATTCACCTCGGTATGTGATAATGGCCTTGCTTTTTCTTTAGCTAAATTTATTCAATGGGATTATGAGCATAAGATTATTTTGAAATATTCATCTAATTACTACCCTCAGGGAAATGGAGTGGTTGAGTCCAGTAATAAAAATCTATTGGAGGTAATTAAAAAATTATTAGAAAACAATCCTAGGGACTGGCACACTCAGTTGAGATTTTCCTTATGGGAAGATCGAAATCAAATCAAAGCTTCCCTAGGAAATTCACCATTTAAATTAGTCTACGACCAAGACCCAGTCCTCCCAATCCATTTGCAAATACCTATCCTCAAGTTTATGCAGGAATTTTATACAAAGGATGATAGGATCGAGGTCAGACTACCCAACTTGCTCAACATGGAAGAACAAAGGGATGCTACTTTGCAACAGTTCTTTAAACATCAAGTTGTCATCAAACATTGGTTTGACCAGAGGGCCAAGGTAAAGGCCTTTAGGATATCAAATCTTGTGCTATTATGGGACAAGGCTAAAGAGAGGAATGGAGATCACCAGAAGTTTGATAGACTTTAGTTGGGTGCATATCAAGTAGTTGAGATACTAGGCGAGAATGCTTTTTGTTTGAGTGCCTTGACAGGAGAACCTGTTCCATTACCAGTTAATGGTCAGTTTCTTAAACATTACTTTGGCTCATAAAGCTCTGATTTTCCAAATAAATGTACTATATTGTATCATATGTAATTAGTTTTTTCTTTGTTTTTTTGTTTTTGGTTGTTTTGTCTTTTTCCTTTGTTTATTTTTCTTTGTTCTCTTTTGTTTTTCTTTGTCTTGTTCATTGGGGACCTTCATTTTTATCTATTCCAAGAAAGGGGGTTGTTATTCAAAGTATGCTACAGGCACTAGGAAAGATATTGATTTAGGTATTTTCAGGGAGCTTTGTTGAAATATTTTGTTCTAAACTCATGTCTTATGACCATTTTAATGTTGGTTTGAAAATTTATTAAGGAAAAAGGTACATTGTGAATATCTCATGAATTATGATCGAAGTTTGCTACAAAAATAGATAAACATCTACCTAAGTAAAATGCCTATTTATTTTAGGGTGGTTGTATCTTTGATTCAAGTGAAAAATCCAATTCCAAGATTGTCATGAAATTCATTGTAGTTCTCAACCCATATTTCAGATCAATTGAACATGAGTATTGAGAAAAGTTCATAAACAATTCCCACAAATGAAGCCTAAGTAAAAAAAAGAGAAAGAGAGAAAAGGAAAACTCAATATCAAATGGGTGAATCGAGTATCTCTATCGGGGCTATGGATGCCTATTTGGTAGTAGATAAATTCTTTCAGAGAACTAGAGGTATCTCCATTGGGGCTATGAATGCATGTCTGGTAGCGGAACAATGCCCATGGTTTCATTGCACAACAATTGAAGGACTCAACCTATGTAGCTTAAAACTTAGGTGTGGTTGTTCAAGAGTGGAGAAAGTGTCTATGAAGAAGGATGCACCATATACGCACACACTCAAATTCAAAATAGTTCATGAGCACATATATATGAGATTCCAACTCAACCTTATTCTATATATATATGATCTTATTCAAGTTAACATGATTCATAAGCCAAATGGTTTTTGGGTGATTGAATTCTTCAGTGTCTTGAAAATGGGTAAACCAATTTCTCAGCCAAGTCACCATTTATTATGCCTTGCATAACCACCCCATCTTTTTCCTCGGTCAAAATGGGTCCCCCTCTTTTGTTTTTTTTCCTTCATTGTTTTTAAACAAAGTTTGGAGTTGTTCTTTCTTACAACACTTTGTTTTCTTTTGTTCTGTCGGAATCGGAACCAGAACGGAATCAGGATTTGAAACTTGTTTTGATTTTCATTCCTTAACTCCTTCCTGATTATGATCCCGCTCGTCTCTTTGTTGGTCTCTTTCGTCTGTCTTGTTTTTCTTTCGCGGAGCCGAAGCCAGAATGGATATTAAGTTTGGGATTTATATAAAGTTACAAACTTTTTTCCATCCTGCCTCCACCTCCGCCTTTCTGGTTTATTTGTTTGGACTTGGGATCAATGTTATTTACCTTGTTTCGATCTCAGTGTCTTCTTTTTGGTGCTTTCTTTCCTTTTCTTCATTGTTGGCGGAATTGGAACCGGAACCGAAACCAAAATCGAAACTTGGACAAAGTTTCCAAACTTGGTTCTCATTATGTTTCTGCTCCCACCTTTCTTGGTGTTGTCTGAATTTACTTCGGTCACACAATAGTTTTGTGCATGTTCCCACTGTGATTCAGTGTCTGAACTTCCGCATTAATGGGATTAATTACAAGCATCTCCCACGTATGAAACTGGATTTTAAACTTTAATTAAGGTTAACATGTTGGTTATTATTATTGTTTAACAAGTAATATTGAGCTAGAGTTGAGGTAGAGAATTTGGGAGCACAATTCAATCGGAGGTCAAGAATTTTGCACGCAGATTTGCATCAAAGGCCAACCTATTGGATTTCTTTTGGAGGTAGGCTTTTTGTTCTTTGTTTTCTTTGTATCTATTTGTTGTGCTTGTTTGGTCTATTGTTCTTCGATGGGTTCATGACTCTTTTCATTTGAATCCTTGCTTGTTTTCTTTTCTTTTCTTTTCTTTTATTTTGTTTTGTTTCCTTTATCTTTGGTTCTTTCTCTATTTTTGTTTTATTTAACTATCTGTCATTTTCTCATTTGTTTTTACTTTTCCACGGTTTTTTTCGCATTTTCTTCACACCCATACCGTGTTGCCCTGGGTTTTTAGGGTTTCAATCATCTACTACAAGGTTATATGATATTCTTCAATCCGTTACTTTACTTGTCGGTCCTTTTACGTGTTGACTTGTTGATTTTGAGTAGGGTTAAGTTGTGCCCTAATTGTTTAAGTCGAAGGTTTTTAATAAACTAGGGTTTTGTGCATCTTTGATTATTTTTTCAATTGTGCCGTAGTTGTTGTGTTTCCCCTTGGTCATATGGGGGATGGTTTAGTACTATTATTTTAAGCCACCTTGGCTTGTTAGGTGACCTTGTTTTTGGGCCATGATGTCATTCGTTCTACTGTCAAAATTTCTAATGATGTCATAGTTTTTTTAACTGGAGTCAGATCAAGGATTAATTATATTCTTGAGCCTTTGTTTTCAATGGATGTTAGATCAGTCTTCGATCCCGCTTCTGATGAATTATAAAGTATTAAAATATGTCTCACTATGTCAGAAGTGAAAGCAGAACGAGATATAATTTTGAAACTTCTTCATTATACCAAGTCTGATTTCCATTTTGATCTTGGTCTTGATTACCATTTTGAATCTATCTCTGATCTCGCTATATGGTTTGTTGTGAGGTCAATGTCCATTCTGGTCCCGACCCGGGTGATGTTTTAAAATATTTCTAAGGATGTCTTCTACCTGGACTCATCTCCGATGTATATGAAAGGTGAGATCTCTGACCTAGTTTTTCATACTTCTTGGGGATCTAATATTGGTTTTTGATGCATAAATTAAGATTTTGGGAGCATTGGGTGTGGATTCTCAAATGACTCAACTTGCAGAGACTTGAAAACTAGGAGAAAATCCTAAAAAGGTTAAGTCAGTACAACTCCCTTATACATTGAGGTATAATCATTGGGGTCCTACCATCACTGCTAGTAAAGTGGATTTTGATTGGGTTGACATAAGTGATACCAACCTGGGTTTGTTCCATTGTGAAGAATTATACTCTGAAACATTTTCTAAAGAGGTAAAAGGGATGACCCAAAGAATAGTTGAATATGCCTTAGCTCATATCACTATATTTCCTCTGTCAATTCAATGTCCTGAATTAATAATGAAAGTAGCTGGAGCCTATAATCCTGCTACTAGATGGTGTGTGGATTCATAGGGCAATGTCATAATTGATTTAACTCCTCAAATGTTTCAATTCATGTTCAATGTGCCCAATCCAAAGAATCCTAGGCAACTCAATGAGGCAAAGGCTTTGAAAATATATAGTAATCATAAGGAGGCCAACAAAAATCATTTGAATAAGAAATGGATGAGAACTGATAAAAAGTCTCTAGTTAATCTTCTAGATCAGCCTACAAGGGCAGAGTTCTACAAGGAGGTTGGGGACATTATAATGATGCTTTCCAAAATGTTTGGGAAAAGGGATTATCTTTAGTTTAAAGAATTTATGTTCCCATTCATTCAAACAATCCTAGATGGCAGGAAATAATTTGATTGGCCCATGATTGTTTTTGAAAGCATACATAACCAAACTATTAGAGTGAGAGAAACCAAGAGTTTCTTCATGACCTCTTATGCCATTTATGCAGCAACAAGGTGAGGCATTTTTCCAGGTTTAAACAGAGTGGGGATTTATGGAGAAGCTGATGGACAAAACAAGGTGTGGAATCATTAAGATTAGCTCACCTTGTAGACTTCTGAACTGCATTATAAATGGGTTAATGATGCATTTTTGTATGTCATTATTAACCATCTTACAGGAGATGCAGGATATAGATTGAGCCAAGAGACCATGGAATTCATTAAAGAGTGGGGATATTTGTTTATCCAATAGCCCAAGTTTACTTATTTCAGGCTGGTTGGATTTGATGGTCACCCTCACCTACTCCCTAGATGTTTCAACAATAGGATTATTTTAATGGAATTCATTTATCAATCTTTGGGGCTTAATTCTAAATTTGGTATAAATCATAATCCTAGTTTTCATAAGTTTCCCATGAAGTTGGGTGAATATAGCTATCCACACCTTGTGGTAGCTAAGGTTGTTTGCATTGAATTGATGCATCTTAAGTTGGGCTTGTACACTGCTAGGAAGAACTTTGATGAAAAGAAGAAGATGAAAACTTTGCTTGCTTTTGTTTTTGATAAGCACTTCAATCTATTGGAAGACTTTTGGAGTGATCTTCAGGACTAGTATGACTTAAGGAAAAGGAATTATGAAAGGTTGCCTATCCCACTCATGGTGGAGTATGGGGTCAAGGTGGACATTCGTAAAACATTATCAGATGATGGGGTGGTTTTGGATCCCCTATATGAGGTAAAGAATATAGGTACCAAGAACTTGGATCCTATTGATTGGGGTGTAGAGGAGACAATAGATATTAAACATATAGCAAGGCCAGTATTCAATAGAAGCATCCAATGGGTCATGTTAAGAACCAAGGAGCCTGGGGGTCAAAATTCCAAGAAAAGGAAAGGTGTAGGTACCATTCAAGGGTACAAGAGGATGAAAAGAAGAATGCCTCCTAAGGAACCATTGGAATTCTTCCCTCCTAATATAGAGGAATTTTGAACTTGAAGGTCTAGCTCAAGATCTACCTAAAGCACATGAAGAAGAAGTCCCAATAGGACTTGTGGCCCCAACATCAATTGTAGGTGATTCACCTACTCAACCCCCTCCTACAAAGTGAACAAGTGGAGAAATGCATAAGGGAACCCTTCATAAGGAAGTTGAAACTTTTAAGGGAAAGGGTCTTGAGGTTGAAATCCATGAAGTAGAGATAGACTCTGAGGGTACTCTATCAAATAAGGAGACACTAGAGGAGACACCTCTTGATGAAATTGAGGATGTAGGAATTGAGCATGATTTGACAGAGGAGGACCAATGGACGTTGTTTGAAGAAGCTAAGAGAGCATCAGATGTAAAGGCAGAAGCTAAAACATTGCAACAACAAAAAGTAGAGGCCAAATAGAAAGAATATGCATTACTCCAACAACAACACTTATAGGCCAATAAAAAAGTTGATGCATTACTCCAGCAACAACAATTAGAGGCCAAAAAAAAAGCTGACGAGTTGGCCAAGCAACCCCATCCAAAGGAGCAGAAGCTTGGAGTAAAGGAGGAGAATCACAAGTTAGAAATGCTACAAAAGATCCATGATCTTGAAGAAGAGAAAGCTAGATAAAGAAGAGAAAGGGAAGCCCTTGAGGCTAAATTTAAAATTGTTGAAGACGACTATAAGAAAAGGGAGGAAGAATATGCTTGCAAAAGGAAAAGGATGTTGAAGATCTTTCTAAGAAACAAAAAAAGGAAAAGGAAGCATGGGACAAGATCAAAGACTTGGAGAGAGAGAGAGATAAATTGCTTGAAGAAAAGAGGTTAGAGGAAGAGCATTTGAAAAAGGAATGAGAATATAAAAGGTTGCAGGAGCAAAAAGATAAGGAAGAGGTCGAGAGGGTTGCACAAGAGAATACAAAAAAGGAACAATAAAATGTGCAAGAGGTTGATTCTCAACCTAAAGCTACTTTATTGCAGCTGCTATCTTCTACCACTGCTGCATCTTCCTCTACAATGATAGCTACTACTCCTAGTGCTCCTACATGGTTAAAGTTGGATATTGAGAAGAAGCAGATAGCTCCCCCATAGCCTCTTAATCGGGAAGAAAGGATGACGGAGATAGAAAAGGAAATACCTAAGAAAAATGCTAGGGTTCTTCATTCCACAAGGCTCACAGAGGCAGGAGAGATCATTGTTGAATATGCAATTCTGGTGGTGGACAAGGATAGGCAAGATATGCAATTGACTAATTATCAATTGGGAACACTCAACTTAGGGAGGCCTACAAGGAATCAACAAATGAATCTTATTGATGTTGTAGCTTCCTCCACAAAGTCCAGGATGATCAAAGGCAAACAAATAAAGGATGAGCTTAAGGCCCAATTGGATCAATTGCATAGTTTCTTAAGAGATGTTTCCACTCCCAGGTCCCAACAAGCTCTTGCCTTAGAAACTCTAGTCTTATTCAGAAAAAGAGAAGTTGATGATTTAGTACAACTGAGGAGTAAGTCTGGGATGCTAGATAGATGGATTGACAAGATTAATCAGGAAGTGGCTGAAGTGTTGGTAGATAGTTTTGAAATCCATAAAACATCACTTGAGTTGATAGAGGAAATGGGTAATCATACTGAAACTCTAGGAGAACAGGAGGAAGAATATAGGGGGTATGTTCAGAAGTTGAAAGATATCAATAAGTTTCCAAAATCAACTCTTCTATAGCAATCAATCCTCAAAGAAGATAATGCAGATTTCTTGGAAAAAGCCTCAAGCATAATCTGGTTTAGGTTTGATTTCATATATAAACATAGGAATGAAATTCAAGATTCTAGTAAAGACTTGAATGAGAAGCTTGATGAACTAGAAGTTGTAGTAGCTATTTTAGTCAATTCAGACATATCGGTTAAAGAAGGCATACCTTTAAATCAATTGAAGGAGAAATGGAACAACAAATTCTAGGAGGTCATGCAAAAAGAAGATGATGGAGAGGATTTACTGTTGGATAGAATGATGGATATTAAAGAAGAGGTGAAAGCTTCCAAGAGAGATGTGACCAAGTTGAAAGACATGCAAGAATTTTCCTCAGCAGAGTTGAAAAGAATCAAATTTCAAGACAGTTGGATTAATGGGCCTGATGTGGACATCCTTCAACAAGTGTTCTCCAGCTATGATGAATATCTTCTTGAGAAAACAACACAGTATTGAGTTGGTAGCAAAATATTCTATTTTGGGCACATGACTTCCCCTTTTCTATTCTACTTCACAAGGAAATCAACCTTTGAACTGAAGGTTTTCATCAACTAGTCCTGTCTCTTTTTGGGCATCAGATTTTGCACAACAAGGCAATCAACCGTTGAACTGAAGATCAACTAGTCTAGTTTCTTGATGCAGTTTTGTTTCCTTAACTAGTGGATCTCAATTTTTGATTGAGAGATATTTATGTGTAGCATGTCTATATATACTTTTGAGCTCCATGTTGTAAAGGTTTGCTGATTGAAGTAGAATTAGCCAGCTGATGATAGTAGATAGGATTTTTATAGCTTTGAGCAAAGATATTTTTTAAGTTCATGTTGAATTTAGGTACACTTTTTATACAGTTTGGTGTGGGAATTGAAATTCTTGGATGAGGTTAATGAACCATAATCGGTCTATATGCCAGTGAGTTTTTTGTGCATAATTTTTTCTTATTTCATGTGAATCAATAGAGGAACCAGATTTTAAAGATTATTTCATTAAATTGTCTATGGATGGAATCGTTATATGTCTGTTGATCTATATTATTGGCGATGAATGAGGAGTTTGTTTTGAATCTTGTGGTATTTCAATGAATGGTTATGGTAATTAAATTAGGCACTATGAATGTATGCAATGGTATGGATTGTTTTGAAAATTGCATCATGTTATGGTTTTGATCTGTTAAGAAACACTCATTTTTAAGAATATATGTCTCGATGTTAAATAATTTTGTTCATGTTTTATTGATTTGTGCCTTGATCTATCCTTTTACTATTTATTGAAACCCCCCCATTAAACATAGATTGATGAATTTGATACAATTTGTATTCCTTATCACTAGCAAAGGCCCCTTGAATATTATAGTTGCATTGGCCAATTGAGTGACATCAGACAATTGAGAACCAACTACAAGACCTTGGAAGTTAGGCTACTATATGTTATCTTTCTTTTTCAAGAGAAATACATTAGAAATGTTTTGTTTTAAGTTGTTTGTGTGATTTTGACCATCAACATGAGGGTTGAGGGCTAAGGGTTTAAGGGTTGAGGGCTGAAAGGTTAAGGGTTGAGGGATTAGGGTAGAGAGTTTATTTGGGTAGAGATTTTACATCACCGAGAGACCCCATTTCGTGGACCCACTTTTTCAAATAGGCCACTACACTACCAATTTTATGAAATTGGCAAGCCAGTGCGCTCTCTAGCTTACCAATTCAGTGAAATTGACAACCTAACCTGGCCAATTTGAAAAAATGGGTCCAAGAAATGGGGTCTCCTAGTGATCAAATAGGCCAAGTTAGGTTGCTAATTTCACCGAATTGGCAAGCTAGTGGGTGCCCTAGCTTGCTAATTAAGTGAAATTTTAAATGTAGTGGCCTATTTGAAAAATTAGGTCCAAGAAATGGGGTCTCTCAGTGATGTAAATCACTGGGAGACCCAATTTCTTGGACCCATTTTTTTCAAACTGGCCAAGTTAGGTTGGAAATTTCATTGAATTGGCAAGCTAGTGGGTGCATTGGCTTGCCAATTCAGTGAAATTGGCAATGTAGTAGCCTGTTTGAAAAAATGGGGTTTCCTAGTGATGTAAATCACTGGGAGACCCATTTTTGCTTGCCAATTTGGTGAAATTGATAATGTAGTAGCCTGTTTGAAAAAATGGGTCCAAGAAATGGGGTCTTCTAGTGATGTAAATCACTAGGAAACCCATTTCTTAGACCCATTTTTTCAATTAGGCCAAGTTAGGTTGCCAATTTCACTAAATTGGCAAGCTAGTGGGCCCACTAGATTGTCAATTCAATGAAATTAGAAATGTAGTGGCCTATTTGAAAAAGTGGGTCCAAGAATTACATCACTAGGAGACCCCATTTCTTGGACCCATTTTTCAAACAGGGCAAGTTAGATTGCCAATTTCACCGAATTGGCAAGCTAGTGGGCCCACTGGCTTGCCAATTCAGTGAAATTGGCAATGTAGTGGCCTATTTGAAAAAATGGGTCCAAGAAATGGGGGCCATTTCCCTCTCTCCCTCTCTCTTAGGTCTCTCCCTCCAACCCCCTCCCCATCCCTCAAGTCTTTCCCTCCCACCTAACAAGATAATACTCTCTCTCTCTCTCTCATGTCTCTCCCTCACACCTCCTCACCCTCTCTTAGGTCTCTCTCTCTCTCTCTCTCTATCCTAAAACTTGATCCCTATACCCTATAAACTTAACATTAAACCTTCAACCCAATACCCTCAACCCTATACCTAATATCCAAAACCCTAATCCCTATACCCTATAAACTTAACCTTATACCTTCAACCCTATACCTTAAACCATAAACCCTACACCCTAATCCCTAAACATTATCCTTGAACCCTTAACCCTATAATTAAATGCTAAATCCTACATTAAACCTTGTACCCTAAAACTTTAACCCTAAACCCTCAACCCTCAACCCTATACCCAATATCCTAAACCCTAATCCCTATACCATAGACACTTAACCCTACACCCCCAACCTTGAACACTATACCTCAACCCTCAACCCTATACCTCAAACCCTAAACCCTACACCTTCAATCCTCATCCTTATACCCTATACCATCAACCTTATAACCTAAGCCCTGAACATCATCCCTCAACCCTATGCTTAAACCCTAAACCCTACATTCAACCTTGTACACTAAACCCTAAACCCTAAACCTCAATCCTAAACACAATACCCTCAACCTATACCCATTATTATAAACCCTAATCCCTATACCCTATACACTTAGCCCTATACCCTCAATATTGAACACTATGCATCAACCCTCAACCCTATACCTTAAACCATAAACCCTACACCCTCAAGCCTCATCTATATACCCTACACCATCAATCTTATACACTGAATCATAAACATTATCCCTCAACCCTATACTTAAATGACAAACCCTACACTCTCAATCCTTAACCTTATACCTTATACCCTTAACCTTACAACCTAAACCCTAATCCCTATACCCTATACACTTAACCTCATACCCTCAACTCTAAACACTATACCTCAACCCTCAACACTTAGACTTATACTTAAATCCTAAACCCTAAACCATCAACCCTAAACCTAATATCCACAACCCAATACCCTAAACTATATACCCAACATCTTAAACCATAATCCATATAAGCAATACAATTGACGTTATACCCTCAACCCTATACCTTAAACCCTAAACCATCATCCCTCATCCCTCATCCCTATGCCCTATAACCTCAACTTTATACCTAATATACTAAACCCTAATCCCTATTCCCTATAAACTTAACCCTATAACCTCAACCCTATCTAGTTAAATACTAAACCTTACACCCTTAACCCTGATAGGGGGAGGGAGGGATTGGGGGGAGAGAGAGAGAGTTTGGGGAGGAAATAGGAGATAAAGATAAGAAGAGAGGGAAGGAAAGGTAGAGAGAGATGAGAGATAAAGAGTAGATAAGGAAGGACAGATGGATGGATATGTATGGAGGGAGAGAGAGGGAGGCAAGGGAGAGGTGAGATAGAGAGAAATAAAGAGAGAATGGTAGGGAGTGATAGAGGGATATGTCAGTAGAGAGGGATAGGTGAGATAAAGAGAATTAGAGAGAGATAAAAATAGAGGGGAGGGAAGGTGGGCGAGAGAGGGGAGAAAAAGAGAGGTGAAGATGGATAGGTGAGATAAATATAAGTAGAGAGATAATGGTGACATAAAGAGAAGGAGAGAGTTACAAAGAGGGAAAGAGAGAATTATGAGATAGAGAGGAGAGAGTGAGAGAGAAAGAGGGTGAGGGAGGAGTGAGAGAGAGGTAGAGGGAGGGAGAGGATAGGTAGAGAGTAGATATTGGAAAAGTTAGGGAGGGAGACATCTAGTGAGAGAGAGAGAGGGATAGGGAGATAGATAATTAGAGAAAGGAGATGTAGAGAGAATTAGAGAGAGAATAAGGTAGGGAGAGAAGTGAGATAGAGAGGAGTAGAGAGAGTGGTAGGGAGTGGTGGATGGAGAGGTAGGTAGAGAGGGATTAGGGAGATAGAGAGTAGAGTGGGAAGGAGAGTGAGATGTATGGAGGGAGGTGAGAGAGAGAGAAATAGAGAGAGTGTGGTAGGGAGTGATGGAGGGATATGCGGGTAGAGAGGGATAGGTGAGATAGAGAGAAGTAGAGAGAGAGAGATATAGAGGTAAGGAGGGAGGGTGGGGAAAAGAGGGGAGGAAGGGAGAGGTAAAGAGGGATAGGTGAGATAAATATATGTAGATAGAGAATGGTGACATATAGAGAAGTAGAGAGTTACAAAGATGGAAATAGATAATGGTGAGATAGAGAGGAGAGAGTGAGAGAGAAAGAGGGTGAGGGAGGAGTGAGAGAGAGTGAGAGAGAGAGAGGTAGAGGGAGGGAGAGGAGAGATAAAGAGTAGATAGGAGAAAAGTTATGGAGGGAGACATCTAGTGAGAGAGAGAGAGGGCTAGAGGAGATAAAGATAATTAGAGAGGGAAGGAGAGGTAGAGAGAGAAGTAGAGAGGGAATGAGAAAGGGATGGAGAGAAGCAAGATACAGAGGTGTAGAGAGAGTGTTAGGGAGTGATGGATGGAGAGGTAGGTAGAGAGGGAAGGAGAGGGAGAGGTATGGAGGGAGAGAGTGGGAGATGAGATATAAAGTAATAGAGAGAGTGGTAGGTTGTGATGGATGGAGAGCTAGGTAGAGAGGCATAGGGGAGATATAGATAATTAGAGAGGGAGGGAGATGTAGTGAGGGAGAGATAGGTAAGATAGTGATAAATAGAGAGTGGTGGAAGGAGAGGTAGGTAGAGAGAGGGAGAGAGGAGATAAAGATAAGTAGAGATGGAAGGAGAGGTAGATTGAGAGGAGAGATAGAGAGAAGTAGAGAGGGAATGAGGGAGGGAGGGAGAGGTAGGGAGGGAGAGAAAGGTGAGATAGAGAGGTGTAGAGAGAGAGTGGTAAGGTTTGATGGATGCAAAGATAGGTAGAGAGAGGGATTGGGAGATAGAGAGTAAATGGGGAAGAAGAGAGGGACACTGAAGTACGGAGGGAGAGAGAGGGAGGTGAGAGAGAAGTGAGGTAGAGAGAAATAGAGAGACTAGTAGGAAGTGATGGAGAGGTAGGTAGAGAGATAGAGAGAGATATATGGAAGGAGGGAGATAGAGATAAGTATAGAGGGAAGGAGGGAGGGAGAGAGAAGTGAGGTAGAGAGAATTAGGGGGCAAAGGATAGAGAGAGAGAGAGAGAGATGGACAAAGAGACAAAGAAAGAGACAGAGAGAGTTCTTGAGATCAAGGGAGAGAAATTAAAATAAAGGGATAAAGATAGTGAGAGAGAGGTTATAGTGTAAGGGATAAAAATGAGTGAGATAGAGAGAGAAATAATACAACTTGCTAATTACTGAAATTTGACCTCTTGATTACTAAAATTTGACTAAGTCTGAAATTTGTGAGATCTTCCAAAAACTAGAATTTTCATTATAACTCCTAGAGATCTGAAACCACTCTCACACATATTGAAACTATATACATGAAATATAACTAAGAGCCCTCAAATATAACAAGAATAAAAAAAAAAGAGAAGAAAAATAAATTCGATGTAGATCAAAATGCGAGCACGTTAGAACGCGCTCACATTTTGTCAATGCATTCACAAAACACAAAAGCCATGTCAAAACTAGGATATAACATGAGCACATTATAATGTGTGTGCATTATAATGCACACACGTTATATCTTTCTTTGGGAATCCTCAAGTCTTGGACTTGGTATTTTACTTGGAATACCAATCCAAAGGCTTGGAGGGAATTCCAAACAACCAGAGACATGTTTTTGCAAATTCTACAATATTTAACATAATCACATTTTCTCTCACCATCAAGACTGCATGTGGTTCAATGTCAAAAAAATTGAACACTTGGGTAATATTAGGTTCTCTCTTAGCTATCCAATTATGTAATTTTTTTCACTTTCTGACAATGTTAATCCTTTCATCTATAATTTCTTTTATTTGTGTGTCTCTTTTTTGGAAAAAGTAGTGTTTGGTGTTTTTTTCATTATAAATTAACTATTCATCGAAACTTCAAATAAATTACATTTTTAGAAATGAGAATCCATTCTACAAATTGAAAAAAATCAATTAGTTTTCAAAATTTGTAGGGGTAGCATGGCCAAAATTATGTTTTCCAAGAAGTGTCCACTTAGAAAATTACTAAAAAATCAAATATTCAGTAAAAAATTATCAAAAAAATTGTGCATCAACTACATACTGTTAGCTAATTTCTAACTGAAACTATTTTAAAAATACTAAAAAAAGGTTCACCGTGTTAGCGATGTAAAAGAGTTGTTATGTTATGTTTTTCTAACAAAAACAACACCAATTTATGTACGTCCCTCTTTTGAACCCCTTAATCTCAACCATTTTAAAAATAAATTAGTAATTTAGAAAGTAGACCTGAAGCACTTTGATCCTTTCTTTTGTTCCATCTCAAAATTTTGAGTGTAACTATCCTCAATTTCATGTCCAACATCAGCATTTCCTGATTTCAAAAAAAAAAGTAGTCACTTAAGCCCCCTTTTTGGGAACCATCCTTTTGCACTTACCCACCTGCTTTGAACAAAACCTTAATTTCCCCTCTTTGGTCGACGAATTTGATAATGCTTAGAGTGCACATTTTATGATCATATATGGATAGTTGAGGTTTTACCTTTCATACACTAGCTAACTCGTTACCCTAACTGGATAACTCTCTATCCCTCTGAGCTCTCTCTCTCAGGTCTCACTCCCTCCCACACCACCTAGAATACTCTCTCACTCCAATCCCCTCTCTTGGGTCTTGTTCCCTCCCACCTAGGTACCTAAATAAATCTACCTCACTCCAACCCCCTTTCTCACTCTCCCTCTCTCTCTCTCTCCCCCTTTGGTCTTTTTTTATCTCTCAGTCCATCTCCCTCTCTTAGGTCATTATCTTTCTCTCTCTATCTCTCTCTCTCTCAAGTCTCCCCCTCCTACCCCCTCTCCCTCTCTTAGGTCTCTCACTCACTCCCTCTATCTCTCCCCTATTCCCTCTCTCTCACTCACTCTATCTCTCTCCCTCTCTCTCAGGTATCTCCCTCCTGTTGATGGTAAAAATGACACAAACAAAGTTAAACATAATATCTCTACTCTATTTCTCCTAAAAAAGAAAGACAACATTTAGTAGCCTAACTCCCAAGGTCTTGGTAGTTGGTTCTCAACTATTTGGTGTCACTCAATTGGTCCATGCAACTGTAATATTCAAGGGGCCTTTGTTGGTAATAAGGAATGCAAGCAATGACTTATTCATCAAACTATTCTTAATAAAAAGGGGTTTTAAAATAAAATAAAAAGATAGATCAGGGCATACATCAATAAAACATAAATAAAACTTATCTAGTATCCAGACATATATCTTCAACAACGAATGTTTTTTTTTTCCAACAGATCAAGAAAACCATAGCATGATACAATTTACAGAATAGTCCATACTATTGCATGCATCTAAGGTGCTTAATTGAACATCACAATCACACATCATAAATATTTCAAAGATTCCAAAATAACACACTCTCATTCATTGCCAAGATCATAGATTAACAGACTTTCAATAAAATCAATTCACAGATAATATAATGAAATAATCCTTAAATTTGGTTTCTTCTAAGGATTTTCACTACAAAATAAACACTCATGCTTTAGCACAATCACTGGCATATAGATAGTCTATGATTCATAAACCTTATCCAATAAATTCAAGTCCAACACCATATTGCGTAAAAAAAAAACCTATATTTATATTCAACTATAAATAAAATAACAAAGTATCTCTATAAAAACTACGAAAAAATTATACCTCCTACTATTAGTTGGCTAATATTATTCTCATCAGCTGACCCTTACAATATGATACCCCAAAGGTATTTATAGATGTACAAAAATATGAAGTCCTTTCTATCTTAAGTCGATCCACCTTTTTAGGAATCTGTCTTCTTGGAAACTTAGATCAATTTGATCTCTAGTTTCCACCTTGATCATTTAGTTAAACTGGAGAGAAGAAGATAGAAAAGAAAAGAAATCCATGCACCTACAAAACTTCCAGTCATGCATGTGGAGGAGAAAGGAAAACCATGCGTGCATGAGACTATCAATTATGCATGTGAAGTTTTCTCTATAATGTACTCATCATAACTGGAGAAGACTTGTTGAAGCATGTCCAAATCTGGCCCGTCAACCCAACTATCTTCAAAACTTGATCCTTTCTAATTCCACAACAGCAAATCCTCTCATGTCTTTTAGCTTTGTTAACTCCCTTTTAGCTGCCCTAACCTCTTCTTTAATATCCATTAACCGATCTAACAGAAAATTCTCTCCATCATCTCCCTTTTGCATGACCTCTTTAAGCCTATCATCCCATTTCTCTTTTATTTGGCTCAAAGGTAGGCCCTCCTTTACTGGTATATCAACATTTACTATAACAGTAATAACTGCTTCTAACTCCTCAAACTGTTCATTCAAATCCTTGACAGAATCTTGAACTTCATTTTTATGCTTGTATAAAAAGTCAGATCTAAACCAGAGTACGCTGGAGGTCTTTTCCAAGAAATCTTTGTTGTCCTCTTCAAGTCTTGACTCTACTAGAAGAGTGGACCTCGGCAATTTATTAACCTCTTTTAGCTTCTGGCTATATCCTTTGTACTCCTCCTCCTGTTCTCCCAATACTTTGACATACTGATTCATCTCTTCTATTAACTCCTCTGTCATCTTATGAACCTCAAAACTATTGTCCAGCACGTCACCTATTTCATGATTTATTTTATCAGTCCATCTATCCAACATCTCTACCTTACTCCTTACCTACACCAAATCATCCACCTCTTTCTTGCTAAGCAAAATTTGTGTTTCAATGGTGGTAATTTGTTGTGACCTCAGAGCAGAAACACTCTTCAAGAAAGTATGCAATTGATCTAATTGAGCCTTAAGCTCATCCTTTTTATGTTTATCCTTCATCATTCTTGATTTAGTGGATGAAGCTACCACATCTATCAAGTTCATTTGTTGATCTCTTGTGGGTCTCCCCAAGTTAACCATTCCCAACTGGTAATTAGTTAGTTGCATGTCCCTCACATCCTTTTCCACCATCGGTATTGCACATTCAACAACAATCTCCCCTGCTTTAGTAAGTCTAGTGGAATATAGGATTTTGTTCTTCTTCTTGGGCCTTTCTTTTTCATTCTCCTTCATCATATCATCCCAATTGAGAGGTTGTGAGGGTGTCACTGATTTCTTTTGAAGATCCAATTTCAACCAAGTGGGAGCACTTGGAGTAGTGGTCATTATAATTGAAGAAGAAGTAGTAGTAGTAGAGGGTTGTGGCACATTAACTTTAGGTTGAGAATCAACCCCTTGTACCTCTTGTTGTTCTTGCTCCACATTTGTCTGTGCAAGCTATTCAGCTTCCTCCCTATCCTTCTATTCCTGTATCCTCTTGTCTTCTTCTTCCTTCTTCAATTTTTCTTCTTCTAATATTTTCTCCTCAAGTTCTCAGTTTTTCTCTTCTTCCAATGCCTTAATTCTGAATGCATCTTCCTTTTCCTTTTGTAGCTACTTGATTAGCTCCTTGACATCTTTCTCTTTTTGCATACATTTTGTTTCCTCTTTCTTTTTATAGGCCTCTTCAACCAACTTCAATTTGGCTACAAGGACTTCTCTTTCCCTCTATTGCTTTGCCTTTTCCTCCTCTAGATCATTCTCTTCTTTAATCTTTGTTTGGTTTCTATTTGTTGTTGTTGAAGCAAGGCATCAACTTGTGCCTTAACATCTATTACCTTTTTCTTTTCCAAAGATTCTGCATGTGCTTGAGCATCCGAAGCCTTCTTTGCTTCCTCAAACATTGCCCATTGATCTTCCTTTGTTAAAATATGTTCAATTTCCTCCTCTAGAGGCATCTTTTCTTATGCATCTTTCTCTGATAAGATCTCATCCGAGTCTATTTCAACATCATGGATCTCTAGCTCTACTCCTTTTCCCTTTAATGCTTCATCTATACCATGAAGATTTCCTTCAGGCATCTCTCCACTTGGTTGCTCTGTAAGAGGGACTTGAGTAGATGACTCACACATTGGTGGTGTTGAAACCACAGATCCTATTTGGGCATCCTCTTCTTGTACTCCAGGTAAATCTTGAGTAGAGGCTTCAAGCTTGATCTCTTCAATGTCAGGAGGGAAGAACTTTAAAGGCTCTTTGGAAGGAAATTTCCTCTTGATTCTTTTATATCCCTTCCCTTTCTTAGGAGTTGGTCCCTGAGGAGTTTTGGTTCTTAGAACAACCCAGTGGATACTCCTATCCAAGACCGGTCTCCCTATTTTCTTGATGCAATGGTCTCCTCACCATCCCAATCTACTAGATCCAAACTTTTGGTGCCAATATTCAATGCTTCATATGATGGATCCAACACAACTCCATAATCCACTAATGTATCAGAAATGCCATCTTTGATCCCAAATTCTACCATGAGTGAAACATGCAACCTCTCATAATTCCTTCTCCTAAGGTCATACTCATCCTGAAGATCACTCTAGAAATCCTCTAATAGATTGAAATGTTTTTCAAAAACTTAAGGCAGCAAAGAATTCATTTTCTTCTTTGGATCAAAGTGATTTCGAGTAGTATACAAATCCAACTTAAAATGTATTAACTCACTACAAACCACCTTAGCTCCCACAAGGTGTGGGTAGCTGTATTCACCCAATTGCATGGGAAATTTATGACAACCTATCTTGTGTTTTAACCCAAATCGGGTATTGACCCCCAGAGCTTGATAGAAAAACTCCATCAAAACCATCCTGTTGCTGCAACACCTTGGAAGTAAGGGGGATGACCTTCAAATTCAGCCATTCTGAAATAAGTGAACTTGGGGTATTCGATATACTGGCATCCCCATTCTGTGATAAATGCCATGGCTTCCTGTCTCAATCTGTATCTTGCATCTCCATTAAGTTGGTTAATGATTACATATAGGAATGCATCATTAAATCTCCTAAATTGTGTTTCAGAAACTTGTAGGGATAACTGATCATAATGATTCCATACTCTCTTTTGTCCATCAGCTTCTCCCAATATTCCCACTCTGTTCAAACCTAGAAAGATACCTCCTCTAGCTACTGCATAGACAACATAAGAATTCATGAAAAAGCTCTTGGTTTCCCTTATTCTAGTAAATTTGTCATGAATAGTATCTGAGACAATCATCGACCAGTCAAACTACTGCTTGCCATTAAATATTTTCTAAATGAAGGGAAACATCCACTCCTTGAAATGAAATGCATCCCTCTTCCCAAAGGCTCTAGACAACATCATTATCAGGTCTGATACTTCCTTATTAAATTATGTCCTCTTTGGTTCATCATGAAGCTTGGTCAAAGACTTCTTCTTAGTTCTCAACCACTTCTTGTTCAAGTGAGCCTTGTTGGCCTCCTTGTATTTGCTATATATACCTAAAGCATCTGCCTAATTTAACTATAGTGGGTTCTTTGGATCAAGGAAACTAAACATGTGCTGAAACATTTGAGGAGTTAGATAAATGATCACATTGTCCTATGAATCCATACATTGCCTAGTGGCTGAATTGTAAGCTCCTGTTGCTGTCATAATCAACTATGGGCACTAGATAGATAGAGGAAATACAGTGATGTGAGCCAAGCCAGACTCAACTATTCTTCCATTTTTTCTTGTCACATCCTCAATGAATGATTCTGAATATAACTCCTCAAAATTGAATGGGCCTAGATTAGTGTCAGTTATATCAGACCAATTAGATTCCACTTTGCTTGCAGTGACAACAAGACCCCTATGGTTATACGTCAAGGTATAAGGTAACTGCTCCAGTTTAATATTCTTAGGCTTAGTTGCTGCCTTTGAAGTTTATAAAGGCTGATTCCTTTGGGAAGCTTCTCCTGATACAACTGACATTCTTTAGCTTCCTACAACAAAACCTCAATTTAGATCCTTGAATAAATATCACAAAATATGCTTTAAAATATTACCCTTCATATATATACTGGAGGCGAAACTAGGCAAAAAACATTCTAAACAGTCTCTTTTAAAACACTATCGGGATTGGAGCAAAAACCATCATTGAGATTACAGTAATAAAAAGCGGGGCCGGAGTTGGAATTGTAATGGTAACTGGAATCAGGATCAAAATGGAAACTATTTTGGTTTCATGAAGATTTTCTAATTTCACATTCAGTTTCGGTACCGATTTTGGCTAGGTCACTATTATTTTGGGAGCCTGCTTCTAACTATAAGTGGAGTCGGAGATGGGATGGAAATGGAATCAAAACTTACTAAAAAAACATGTTCAAAGTCTAAATCGATTCCAATCCCACTTTTGCCTAAAATAACCATGACGTCATAAGTGATTTTAATAGTTCGATAAATAACTTCAAGATTTAAGGACTAGGTCATACCAAAATGAAAGGGGTTTAAAAATAACCTAAAAATACCATCCCCATATGACCGAGAGGTGACTGTACTATTTAGGGCATCATATTTAAAGTAGGAATGTGTCAAAACCCTAAAATATAAACCGTTGATTTCAAATAACTAGGGCACAAATCTATCCCCATTTAAAATAAAGAGATCAATGCACAAAAGGATCCTAAGTAAAACAACAATTTACCAAACCCTACTCACTATAAAACAGTAATTAACCTATGCATTTTAAAAAATAGGGCACCATGATGCGGTCATGATTAAAACATTAAAACGAATGTGTTAAAAACAAACAGACAAGAAACAAAACCATAAAAAGCAAAATAAGAATAAGAAAACCAAACAAAAAAAAGAAAGGAAATGAATCACATGAACTCACGGAATATCACGAATTCGCATTAAACCAAAAAATTTGAAATGAATAGAAAAGGAAAACGCAAAATACAATGAAAGAGGAGAATAGAAAACCCTACCTTGAACGCAAATAAATAGGTTAATTCCCTGTAGCAATTTGAGCACATCTGTCTCTCTTTCGATCAATTCACTCGCACAAATGCTCCATTGCAAATTTGGTTCACTCTTTGATCTTTTAACAATAATGATCACAACTACCCGTTAATCTTTACTTAAGGTAAAAACTTGGAGTTTCACACATGCATGGAACCTCTAATTAATGCCATAAATGTGGTAGAGTGGAGTCGAAACTGCAGAAGGAACTGACACATTACTGTTGTGCGACTTTAGTAAAGTCAACAACCACGAATGGAGGGAGTGGAATCGAAATGAAACATGATTCAAAAGCTCATCTAACTTTCCAACTTGGTTTTGATTCTAGTTCCAGTTCCGTCAACAAAGAAGAAAGAAAAACAAAACATCAAAATAAAACAAAAAGACCGAAATGAGAAAACTAAACACAAAAACCTAAGTTAATAAGAAAGACCAAAAAGCGGAGGCGAAAGTGGGATGGTATTTGATTTTAAAAATTTGAATAAATTCAGACTTAACTTCCACTCCGGCTTCGGTTCTGACAAATACAAAAAAAGAGAGGCCAAAAGAAGACTGTCGGGATGGGGATTGGAACAATTTTTGAAATAAGTTTTAAAGCCCGATTCGGTTTCAGCTCTAGTTCTGACAAAGTAAACAAAAGAAAAACAAAGTGTTGGAAAAGAAAGACTCCAAACTTTGTTTGACAAACAACTAAGGAAAAAAACATAAAAGGAGACCCATTTTGACCAAAGAAAAAGATGGGTTTGTTATGCAAGGCATAACTCCTCCTCCCTCTCTCTCTCTCTCTCACACACACCCCTCTCTCTCTCCCACTCCCTCTCTCTCAATCCCTGTATCTCTCTCCCAGTCTCTCTCCCTCTCTCTTAGGTCTCTCCCTCCCACCCCCTCTCCCTCTCCCTCTCTCAATAATCTCCCTTAAACCCTCTCTCTCTCTCTCTCTCTCTCAAGTCTCTCCCTCCCAGACACTCTCCCTCTCTCTCTCTTTCCCACTCCCTCTCTCTCTCACTCCCTCTATCTTTCTCCCACTCTATCTCTCTCCCTCTTTATCAAGTCTCTTCCTCCCTCCCCCTCTCCCACTCTCTCTCAAGTACCTCCCTCCTATCCCCTCTCCCTCTCTCTCTCTCTCTCTTTATAAATTCTCTTGTGCCTACCCCCCCGCCCCCTCACTGTGACTCCCTCTATCTCTCTCCTACTCCCTCCCTTGCTCACTCTCTCTATCTCTCTCCCTCTCCCTCTCCCTCTCCCTCAAGTGTCTCCCTCCCACCACCTCTCTCTCTCTCTGGGTCCCTCTCTTTCTCACACCTCTATCTCCCCCACTCTCTCTCCCTCCTCCTACCCCTCTATCTCCTATTTCTTCACACTCTCCCTCATTCTCCTCTCCACCCTCCCTCTCTCTCCCTCTCTCTCAAGCATTCTCCCCCCCCCTCTCTCTCTATCTTCTCTCTCACTCCCTCCATCTCTCTTCCATCTTTCTCTCACTCCCTCCATCTCTCTTCCATCCATCTATCCTGAGCTCTCCCTCTCCCTCCCACTCCCTCTCCCTCTCTTAAGTTTCTGTCTCACTCCATTTATCTCTCCCATCCCTCTATCTCCCATTCCCTCTCTCTCCTAATCTCTCTAGACTCTCCCTCCAACCCCCTCTCTCCCACTTTGTATCCCTCTCCTTCTCTTTCATGTGTCTCCATCCCACCCTCTCTCCCTCTCTCTCTCTCTTAGGTTTCTCCCTCCCACCCCCTTCTCTCTCTATCAAGTCTCTCCCTCCTAGCCTCCCTCTCTCTCTTACTATGTCTCTATGTCTCTCCCTCCCACACCCTCCCTCTCCCTATCTCTCAAGTCTCTCCCTCCCTCTCTCAAGTCTCTCTCTCACTCTCTCTCACTGACACTCTCTCTCTCTCTCTCTCTCTCTCTCTCTCTCTCTCTCTCTCTCTCTCTCTCTCTCTCTCTCTCTCTCTCTCTCTCTCTCTCTCTCCCTCCCTATGTCTCTCTAAATCCCCCTATCTCTCTCCCATCTCTCTATCTCCCACTCCCTCTCCCTCTCCCTCTCTCTCTCCCTCTCTCTCTCCTCTCTCCTAGGTAGGAGAGAGAGACTAGAGAGAGTGAGAGGGAGTGAGAGAGAGAAAGAGGGTTGAGTGTTCAATGTTGAGTGTTTAAGGGTTCAGGGATTAGGTTTGAGGGTAGAGGGTATTGGGTTGAGGGTAGAGGGTAGAATCTTTAAGGATTTAGGGTTTGAGGGTTGAGGGCTTAGGGTTTAGGGTTGAGTTTTTAAGGGTTTAAGGGTTGAGGGTATAGGGTTGAGATATTATGATAGAGAGGGAGGAATGGATGGAGGGAGAAGTGAGATAGACAAGAGAGAAGAGGAGGGAGGGAAAACTATAGATGAGGGTTGAAAATTCAAAGTTTAGGTTAGAGGATTGATAGTTGAGGGCATAGGGTTGAGGGTAAAATTTTTAAGGGTTTAGGGTTTAAGGGTTTAGAGTATAGGGTTTACACTTTAAGGGTAGAGGATTTAAGGGTTTAGGGTTCAAGGGTTAAGGGTTGAGGGTTTTAGGGTTTAAGGGTTGAGGGTAGAGGGTTTAGGGTTTAGGGTTTAGGGTTTAGGGATTAAGGGTTAAGGGTAGATGGTTTAGGGTTTAGGCCTTATAGTTTAAGGGTAGAGCATGTAGGGTTGAGAGAGAGAGAGGGGGGGGGTTGAGGGTAGAGGGTAGAGGGTTTAATGGTTTAAGGTTTAGGGTTTAAGGGTTTAGGGTTTACAGTTTAGGGTTTACGGTTTAAGGGTAGAGGGTTTAAGGGTTTAGGGTAGCTAGTAGAGGGTTTGCAGATGAAGACAATGTAGGACATTTTTATATCATGATTGCAGATGAAGATAATGAAGGACTTGTTTATGGGTTTATGGTTTAGGGTATAGGGTTTATAGTTTAAGGGTAGAGGGTTTAAGGGTTTAGGGTTTAAGGGTTAAGGGTAGAGGGTTGAGGGATGAGGGTTTTAGGGTTTAAGGGTTGAGGGTTGAGGATAGAGGGTAGAAGGTTTAGGGTTTGTGGTTTAGGGATTAAGGGTTAAGGGTAGAGGGTTTAGGGTTTAGAGATTATGGTTTACAGTTTAAGGGTAGAGGGTGTAGGGTTGAGAGAGAGAGTGGGTTTGAGGGTAGAGGGTAGAGGGTGTAGGGTAGAGGTTAGAGGGTTTAAGGGTTTAGGGTTTAGGGTTTAGGGTATATTGTAGAGGGTTTAAGGGTTAAGGGTATAGGGTACATGCTTTAGGGTTTAGGGTTTATGATATAAGGGTTTAGGGTTTAGGGTTGAGGGTAGAGGGTTTTGGGTTTAAGGGTTGAGGGTTGAGGGATTAGGGTAGACAATTTAGTTTGGTTTAAAAGGGTTTAAGTGATGAGGGTAGAGGGTATTTGGTTTAAGGGTTTAGGGTTTAGGGTATGGTTTCTAGGGTTTATAGTTTAAGGATAGAGGGTATAAGGGTTTAGGGTTTAACCTAGTTAAGGGTTGAGGGCTGAGGGTTGAGGGTTGAGGGTTTTAGGGTTTAAGGGTTGAGGGTTGAGGATAGAGGGTAGAGTGTTTAGGGTTTAGGGTTTATGGATTAAGGGTTAAGTATAGAGGGTTTAGGGTTTATGGTGTAGGGTTGAGAGAGAGAGGTGGTTTAAGGGTAGAGGGTAGCAGGTTAGGGATAGAGGGTAGAGAGCTTAAGGGTTTAGGGTTTACAATATACGATTTAATGGTAGAGGTTTTAAGGGTTTAGGGTAGATGGTAGAGGGTTTAAGGGTTAAGGGTATACAGTACATGGTGTAGGGTTTATGGTTTATGGTTTAAGGGTTGAGGGTTAAGGGTAGAGGGTTGAGGGTAGAGGGTAGAGGGTTTAGGGTTTAAGGGTTGAGGGATTAAGGGTTAAGGGTTAAGGGTAGAGGGTTGAGGGATGAGGGTTTTAGGGTTTTAGGGTTTAAGGGTTGAGGGTTGAGGATAGAGGGTAGAAGGTTTAGGGTTTATGGTTTAGGGATTAAGGGTTAAGGATGGAGGGTTTAGGGTTTAGGGATTATGGTTTACATTTTAAGTGTAGAGGGTGTAGGGTTGAGAGAGAGAGGGGTTGTTGAGGGTAGAGGGTAGAGGGTAGAGGGTTTTGGGGTTTAGGGTATAAGGTTTAAGGGTAGAGGGTCTAATTCTTAAGGGTATAGGGTAAAGGGTTTAGGGTTTAAGGTTTAAGGATTGAGGGTTGATGGTTGAGGGTAGAGGGCTTAGGATTTAATGGTTGAGGGATTAAGGGTTGAGGGATTAGGGGTAGAGAGTTTAGTTGGGTTTAAAAGGGTTTAAGGGTTGGGGGTTGAGGGTATTGGGTTTAAGGGTAGAGAGTCGATAGTTTAAGGGTTTAGGGTTTAAGGGTTTAGGTTTCAGGGTTTATAGTTTAAGCATAGAGGGTTTAAGGGTTTAGGGTTTAACCTAGTTAAGGGTTGAGGGTTGAGGGTTTTAGGGTTTAAGGGTTGAGGGTTGAGGATAGAGGGTAGAGAGTTTAGGGTTTATGGTTTAGGGATTAAGGGTTAAGGGTTAAGGGTAGAGGGTTTAGGGTTTAGGGATTACAGTTTACAGTTTAAGGCTAGAGAATGTAGGGTTGAGAGAGAGATGGGGTTTGAGGGTAGAGGGTAGAGAGTTAAGGGTAGAGGTTAGAGGGTTTAGTGTTTAGGGTTTACAGTTTAAGGGAAGAAGGTTTAAGGGTTTAGGGTAGATTGTAGAGGGTTTAAGGGTTAAGGGTATAGGGTACATGGTTTAGGGTTTAGGGTTTATGGTATAAGGGTTTAAGGTTGAGGGTTGAGGGTTTAGGGATTAGGGTAGATAGTTTAGTTTGGTTTAAAAGGGTTTAAAGGATGAGGGCAAAGGTTATTTTTTTTAAGGGTATAGTTTCTAGGGTTTATAGTTTAAGGATAGAGGGTTTAAGGGTTTAGGGTTTAACTTGGTTAAGGGTTGAGGGTTGAGGGTTTTAGAGTTTAAGGGTTGAGGGTTGAGGATAGAGGGTAGAGTGTTTAGGGTTTAGGGTTTATGGATTAAGGGTTAAGTGTAGAGGGTTTAGGGATTATATTTTATGATTTAAGGCTAGAGGGTGTAGGGTTGAGAGAGAGAGAGGTGGTTTGAGGGTAGAGGTTTAGGGGTAGAGGTTAGAGGGTTTAAGGGTTTAGGGTTTATAGTTTATGATTTAACGGTAGAGGTTTTAAGGGTTTAGGGTAGATGGTAGAGGGTTTAAGGGTTAAGGGTATATGGTACATGGTGTAGGGTTTATGGTTTATGGTTTAAGGGTTGAGGGTTGAGGGTAGAGGGTTGAGGGTAGAGGGTAGAGGGTAGAGGGTTTAGGGTTTAAGGGTTGAGGGATTAAGGGTTAAGGGTTGAAGGATTAGGGTAGAGAGTTTAGTTGGGTTTAAAAAGGTTTGAGGGTTGAGGGTAGAGGGTAGATAGTTTAAGGGTCTAGGGTTTAAGGGTTTAGGGTTTAGGGTTTAGGGTTTATATTTTAAGGGAGGGTTTAAGGGTTTAGGGTTTAACCTAGTTAAGGGTTGAGGGTTGAGGATAGAGGGTAGAGGGTTTAGGGATTAGGTTTTAGGGATTAAGGGTTAAGGGTAGAGGGTTTAGGGTTTAGGGATTATAGTTTACAATTTAAGGGTGGAGGGTGTAGGTTTGAGAGAGATAGAGAGGGGCAGTTGAGGGTTGAGGGTAGAGGGTAGAGGGTAGAGGGGTTTAGGGTTTAGGGTTTACATCTTACGATTTAAGGGTAGATGATTTAAGGGTTTAGGGTAGATGGTAGAGGGTTTAAGGGTTAATGGTATAGGGTACAAGGTTTAGGGTTTATGATTTATAGTTTAAGGGTTGAGGGTTGAGGGTTGAGGGTTGAGGGTTTAGGGTTTAGGATTTAAGGGTTGAGGGATTAAGGGTTGACGGTTGAGGGATTAGGGTAGAGAGTTTAGTTGGGTTTAAAAGGGTTTAAGGGTTGAGGGTAGAGGGTATTGGGTTTAAGGGTAGATGGTAGATAGATTAAGAGTTTAGGGTTTAAGGGTTTAGTGTATAGGGTATAGGTTTTAGGGTTTATAGTTTAAGGGTAGAGGGTTTAACTTGGTTAAGGTTTAAGGGTTGAGGGTTGAGAAATTTATAGTTTAAGGGTTGATGGTTGAGGATAGAGGGTAGAGGGTTTAGGGTTTAGGGTTTAGGGATTAAGGGTTAAGTGTAGAGGGTTTAGGATAGGGATTATTGTTTATAGTTTAAGGGTATAGAGTTTAGGGTTGAGAGAGAGAGGGGGGTTGAGGGTAGATGGTTTAGGGGTTTAGGTTTTAGGGTTTAAGGGTTTAGGGTTTAGGGGTGTAGGGTTTATGGTTTAAGGGTAGAGGGTTTAAGGGTTTAGGGTAGATGGTAGAGGTTTTAAGGGTTAAGGGTATAGGGTACATGGTTTATGGTTTAAGGGTTGATGGTTGAGGGTTGAGGGCAGAGGGTTGAGGGTTGAGGGTTGAGTGTGTAGGGTTTAATTGTTGAGGGAATAAGGGTTGAGGGTTGAGGGATTAGGGGGTTTAAAAGGTTTTAAGGGTTGAGGGTAGAGGGTATTGGGTTTAAGGGTAGAGGGTAGATATTTTAAGGGTTTAGGGCTTAGGGTATAGGGTTTTTTGGATGTTCTGGTTGAGTTTCTAATATGTGGTTGTCATTGATATCAACACTATTAACATTAATTTCTTTAAGACTATATATGTCAAGGATATTGAGAAAATTGTAATAAATTATGTTACTAGTTGTGTGTGAAGCAATGAAGATCAGTATGGCAGAAAGTTTTAGTATGTTGATAGTGACATGTTGCAGATTAAAGGGTTTGTTCTCAAGCCTATCTAGTTTATACTCCATAAGTTTCAGAGGTGCGCATGAAGATTTGAGCAAGTTATAAGTTTTTTTCTTTTCTGACAGCTATTATGTTACCACAAATAGTGTTCATGGAAGAAGATAATGTGATTATGGTAATCTAAGTTGTTGTGTATGTTCCTATGGTGTTTGTGGATGTTTCTAGATCATGTTCTAATTGTTTTGCACATCTGCATTGATCATTGTGCTCGTGATCCGAGATTTTCTCTTGTGTGTTCATGTTTTTCATGTTCATGGATGACAAGGTATTTAAAGCATGTTGTGGATCTTCAAGGAAGAATCTTTGATTTTTTTTTTGTGTTCAATAACATTGTTTTCGGTATCTAATAAGTTGTGGCTGACTTTGGTTGATGTGCATTGATAATATTTATTGTTTTGGGTTGACAGTTTGCATTCATTTTATTATTGTGTTGAAGCCACCATAAAGCAATGTAATTTCTTGTTGCAGATATATATAAGTGATTGTTTCTTCATTTCAGAAGTATTTGTGAAGTGTATGATGTGAAGTGTGTGAATCCTATGTGAAAAAAGGTTCACATCATTTGAAGGCAGAGTAGAGTGTGAAGAAGAGTGGAAGAAATCGAAGAAGTGTTATGTTTTTAATCGGAACTATACTTAGGCATTAGCAGATGCTACTTTCTTAGTTCAAAATTTTCAAATGGATTTAATCTGAATATTTTTTGTAAGACAACGAGTCTTCCTTTGAGTAGTGAGCTCTAGGTAGTGTGCCTAAATGCATGTGTATTCCCCTTATATTTTTATTATACTTTTAATAGGGTATAACTTGTGGATTAACCTCCACCCTGGTTTTTCCCCTAACAGGGTTTCCATGCAAAATCTTGGTGTTATGTGTGGTTATGATGTGTTGTTGATTCATTATTTCACTATTATTAATTATATCTAAGATTAAAAGTTAATAAGTTTAATAAGTTTGAAAATCTGTGACAACTAATTCACCCCCCCTCTCAATTTTCTGCCCTTGTGTTGCCAATAATTGGTATCAGAGCTAGTTCCTTGGAAGAATTTAAAAAACTTGAGGTGATCCAGGATGGAAACATACAAGAAGGATAGTCGAAGATTTTATGGAACAAATTATTCTTTGTGGAAGACTTAAATGGAGTGTTATCTGAGATGCATTGGTGAATCCTACTCAGACATTACATGCAATAGGTATGTTATCCCTTTGAATGGTCCTACTACTACTAATGAGATTAGGGATGTTGAATATAACATCAGGGCTAAGGAAGCATTGTTGAGTTCTTTGATTGATTCTCATATGACAAATGTTATGGATCTTAAGACTTCTTATGATATCTTGAAATATTTGGAAACTTTATATGAAGGTGGAACTAATGTGGAAATGGCTAAGCTGCAGTGTCTGAAAGGAAAATATGAATAGTTGAAGATGGGTAATGATGAGAATATTGTTACTTTAATGCAAAGAGTGAATGAACTTGTGTTTGGTATCAGATTTGTTGGTGGATAGGTAGATGAATCAGAGATTTTTACTAAAGTGCTTAGATCCTTGCCTCATGCATACAAAATTAAAGTTGTTTCCATTAAGGAGCTTTGAGCTGTGACAAATATAACTAGAGATATGTTGGTTGGTAAACTTACTACTTTTAAGTTGAGTGAATTTGGTGATGCCCTTCCTAAGACAAAATCTACATTTAAAGCTACTACTTTCGGGAGAAACAAACAGAGATATGATCCAAGTGAAAGTTATTCTAGACAGGTATTCAGTTATGAGGAAGAAATGAGATAGATTGAAGAAGAAGAAAGAGAACTGAATGAGCTTGAAGTAGTTATTGTCAAAAAGGAAGCCAAAGGAGAAGGTAAGTATAAAGGAAATTTTCCTATTAAATGTTTTTCTTGCAATGAGATAGGTCATTTTGCATCAAGGTCTCTTGAAAGAGTTCCTAAGCCAAGACCTTACAAGCCTAAATTTCAAAAGAAGTGTTACTATGCTACTGATGAAGGTGTGACAGATGATGAATCTCACTAAGGGAATGGAAGTGAAGATGAGTTTGTGTTTATTGCTATAAAAGAAAATAATTTTGTGTCTATTGAATTTGTTAGTTGTACAAATGTGGAGAAAGCTCTAGCTACTTGAGTTGAAGAAAAAGATAAATGGGTTATTGAAATGGTTGCTCACATCACATGACAAGTGATAAGAGTAAATTTGTAAGCCTAGAGAAGTATGATGGTGGTGTTGTAAGATTTGGTGATAACAATTGGTTGTCGCCCACAAAAGGATATAAAATTCATGGAAAATCCTAACTTGGGAATTGGACATTCCAGTAGGTGACTAAAATCTTCTTATGGTCGTTCATTTACATTGTCAAACCAGGGAACGTGTACTTGAAATGGAATGGCACTGTATGTACACTAAGAATTGAACTCAAAACTTCATCAGCTTTTATTCATAAACTTGGAATCATATACATTGATCATTGTGCTTGTAAGAAAACTAACACAAAACTCTACTTCTCATTATAATACTAATCTGAACATACTCTGTTCTATTCTCTTGTTTCTAGTCTAGTCTAATCTCATCCAATCTAATCTGTTCACTCATGTAGGAGGAACACTTAGTTATAGAAAAGCAACTAACTACCTAACTCTAATAGAGAAAGAAGTGGACATAAATGCTTCCTAATACCAAGGAAAAGACTTCTCGTAAATGAAAGCATATCTATACAACTAATTCAAAGAGAATCTAGCATTCCGCTCTTCCTAGATTGATGGCCATTTAGATTTCCTCCCAACGACCCGGACAGAGAGACTTCGCTGGAACAACTTTCTCAATGTAGTGCTGGAAATGGACTTTACTATAGGGTTGAGATATGTTGTGCTTTGACTTGTTCATGCCTCTTTCAGCAACCTATGAAACACATGGCGACAGAGGTGAAAGAAAGCATGTATATAATAACACAATACACAATCATTAATCACACACATTAAATCCATTTCATTTATCCAAAAACCACATGCATCATATAACTCAATTCAGAGGTCAAACATGGCAATGAATACAGACACACAAAGATGTTAAGCTGCAGGAATATAGGAATGTGTTGCCACAGGATATTACTCGATTTTAGATAAAAAGTTTTTAATTAAAGAGTTTAAGCAACCATTAGCAAAAGAGTAAGGGTATTTAAAAATACATCATGATATTCAAATTATGAGCATATTTCGGGCTCATCATTTGCCCCCTACTTATCCTAATGATGGTCCTCTAGCATTAAGCTTTCTAGTTGTTTCTCTAGAAATCAGTAGGAGTAGCATGGCCCTGCATTGAAGTTTAAAACTTCTAGTAGAAGACTCTATAATTTTGCCATCTTTCATACTTGCGAACTTTTGTATCTTTATTAAAATTTGTATCCAAATAAGGGTACAGTGGCCACATCAAAACTGGAGGTCGAAATGTTAATGGCAACCATAATTCAAACCTTTCTTGGAGACCCAGTTGTATATACCTTTTTGACCTTCTGATGGCTGCTCTAAAGTTCAGAGGGCTATGAGGCTCAGATTTTCTCAGACTAATAGTCAGTTTCTCCCATCTTGTTTTAATTCTAGAAGATGAAAGCTTCCAAAAAAAAAATGTTTGGCCTTTAAATTCATCATACACCTGCTTCCTGAGATCAAATATTTGTATTCTTGCTACATGATCATAGAATCCATATGCAACAGTAAGCCAAGTTCTCAGAACCGTTTGGGGATCTGAGATTTCAGGTCATAGGGGAATAGGTTCTTTCCTTTCAGCCTCTTCATAAGCCTCCAATTGCTTCCCATAGTTAGTTTCATTAGCCACCCAAGACATAAGTGACCTCACATGAATGTCACCAATGTAGAGAAGCGGATTCCATTCTGTTTCAAAGGGGATTAACAAACCATGCAAATAAAATTTACATAAATAATTTCTTAGCCAATTGGGTGCTGTTTGATATGCATCATAAAATTCTTTAGCTGAGTGAATGCCAAGATCCAAATTTTTGGAAATTCTCATTAATTGGAACCAAAAAAAGTGCTCTTTAAGGCACATTGCATATACCCTAGGTGGTGGTCTACATTCCATAATTTGTCTAGCTACGTTCATCATTTCATTCATTTTCTCCTTCATTTCCTGGATTTCCTGTTTTTGTCTTTCAATTTCTTTTTTCAATTTCTTCTTCTCTTCTTCCCAAAGACTTTGTTTAATTTTAGTTCTAGCCAAATGGCAAAAACTCAAAGTCTGAAGTGTAACAGGCCTCTAAGTAATCTTAAGATATTCTAAATATTCAATCAACAACGTTATTTTATACACAACCAATGCATGACAAGGTTCAGAGGGCAATGGTGTTTCATTGAATACTTCAGTTTGTTTAGGTTGTTCTTCCTCTTGCTGCTCAGGAGGAGATTATGCTTCTCCTAAAATTTTCTCAACTGCATCAGCCAAATTATTAAGACTTGGAATCCTCCTTTCATTACTACAACCATGCTATTCTTCCTAAACTTTCTCTATTTCAGTTTGCAATTCCTCAGGAATAACAGAGGAACTGTGTGGAACATTCTCAGATACACTCTGAGAATTATCATGACTGGGCTCCTCAAATTCCTCAAAAATGACTATAATTTCTGGTGGAATGGAGGTTGAGGTAGCTTTACTCTATTTCCTTGTTGAAGCTATTTTTGGCAATGTAGCAGTCGTAGGAGGCTCTTTCATAGCTTTCCTATTTCTAACTTTCCTAGGGAATTCAGACTCAGCAGGAGAGGATAATGATGAAACTGTAGTGGCAACAGATGTTGTTGCAGGGAAAATTGGGGTAGAATTTTTTTGCTTTTGTGTATGAGGGCTTGTTTCTGGGGTTTCTTTAGCCCTAGATGACTCTCCTACCTTCGTTTTCCCTTATTTTATTTTTTTCTTGTAGCAGACCTAGTTTTTACTTGGGTAGAGGGCTCTGGTGTGGAGGCTACAGGACTAGGTGTTGTAGGAGTAGATGATTCTTGCTCTGCTTCCCTACTCATAGATTTTACTCCCTTTTTTTTTTCTTGGGATGTGCAGGGAGTGCTCTAGGAGGTTCTAGAGGTTGCAATCCTTTGTAGGAAACAAATTCTAGCCAAGAAAGGGGTGATACATCCGTCAGGGAATGCTCAATCAATAATTTAATGAGGGCATGATGGGTGATAGACTTGTTCATACCCTTTTGGGTTTCATGGGCACTACGTTCCAAAAGGTTTAACAAAATGTTTGGAACATTGACAGCTAAACCGTGCCTGATATGACTCAATAGTTTAAAATGATAAGAATGCAAATAGGAAAAATGTCCCTCACAAGTCAAATACCTAATTATGAAGGAGGCATATTCTGAGTATGGATAAGGTAGTGACAGCCATTTGCATCCTTGTTTGGAAACCTCTAGGGGTCCATCTGTTTGCATTGTGAATTCTGCCCTAGAAGAGATAGTGTCCCTCCCTGAAGGAAAGTTATCTCCTATCGTCAGAAGCCCAGTCACTTCAGCAATCTGCTCTTCTGTAATGACTACTATTAAACCCCATACTATAGCTTCTCCCTCTAAAAGAGTTCTCAAAAACTCACCTGCAACTTCCTCATTAAAGGAATCTATCCTCAGAAAATAATTCAGCCATCCACAAATACTGAATGCCTGAACCACTTGAGGATTTTGTGTTAAGGCTTCATGAGATGCTGGCTCATGTCTTACTAGCTAGCCACCCATATTCACAAATTGTCCCTGCTAAAATTCCTAAAATTCAACTTCTAAAAATTTGAAAAACACTTTTTCTTCACTCTGCTTCTTTCTTTTCAGCTTGCTACCTTTCTTTACTTACCAAGAATGATACAAAAGATAATTGCATGCAATGATTTTTTTAGAAACTACTCAAATTAAGTAGATAACTTGTTGATTAGAATAAAATCACATAGTCATTCTTAGCAAGTACAAAAACTATTTTTGACAGACGTGGCAATGGCAAAAGAAAAAGTTTTGAAATAGATTATCCTCACCCCCTACCTAAAATTTAGCATGCATCCACATATGTGCGAAAGGATAGGCGAAAAACAGGTAGTACTGACTGATAGATACATTGAAATCAATGAATAAATGAAATAAATGAATGATGTGACAATAAAAGATATCGCATACCTTATAATAAATGCTCGCAGATGTTGGGAGATATCACAACACAACTTGAAATGACCACTAGAACATAAAACATAAATGAAGGTGGTACAACAGGATGGGTGACATGGATGGGTGATGGATGAGAAATGGAGAAAGTGGTTTCCTTAAAAAGAAAACCTTTATTATGGACATGCAACATAGTTTTTTAAAGAGATGCTATAGGAGAAAGGCCGAAGCCCTTCACTGCAGGAAGATCAATGGCTGCATCTAAAACAAATTGCTTCATAAATTCTTCTTTGGATGTTGGCTTATGAGACAACCGAAGATGATGTCCATTAACCAGTAGCTTGAATCAGACAGGATATATTGTATCCAACTGAACAAAACTATTATCAAACAAATTTTCTATTTCATAAGGACCAAGCCATCTTGTGGTGAGTTTACCTTGATTTTCCTTGTACCTAGAGTCATAGAGCAGCACCCAATCACCAATAGAGAAATGCTTAGTTCTGATATTGTGCTCATGCCATTTCTTCCTTTGTTGCTGGATAGCTTTAGTATGTTGCAAGGAAAATTTCCTTATCTCATCCAATGCATTCAGCTATAGGAGGCATTCCTTTTGGGCTTCTGTAAGATCAATGTTAAGTTGAAGAGCAGTCCTTAAGGTCTTATGATCAAACTCTATTGGCAACATGGCAGTATTGCCATAAAGTAACTCAAAAGGGGTAAAACCTGTAGTTGTTTTCCATGTTGTCCTATAGGCCCAGACTACTTCTGGAAGACGACTGCTCCAATCTTTCTTGTGTAACTCTACTATTTTAATAAGGATTGACTCTAATTCTCTGTTATTAACCTCTGCCTGACCATTGGCTTGAGGGTGATAAGGGCTTGACTTTCTGTGCCTGATCTTGTAATCATTCATCAATGTAGTGATTAAGTTTGATGTAAACTAAGCTCCTTGATTAGTAACAAGTTCCCTTGGGACTCCAAACTGAGTAAAAATCTTCTCATACAAGAACTCAACAACTTTATTATCACGAGCATGTGTCATTGCTTTCACTTCCACCCACTTGGTTACATAATCAGTGCAAACCAAAATGTATGATTTCCCATTGGATGGAGGATCAATAGGCCCAACAAAATCTATGCCCCACTTGTCAAAGGGACTGACTACCACTTGAGGATACAGGGGCATTTCATCAGACCTTGTTGATCTCCCCATACATTGACATCTGTCACATTTTCTGGTGTAGGCTACAACATCCTTGTGTAGTGTGGGCCAATAGTACCCTTTGTTAAGCACTTTCATTGATGTTCTCTTGGATGAAAAGTGCCCACCACATGACTAATCATGAAAAGCATGCAAAATTTCATAAGTCTCATCTTCCCTAACACACCTTTGCATGACTTGGTCAAGTCCTATGTAAAATAAACAGTCTGCAATCCATAAAAAGTTAAAACTTTTCTCAATCAACAGCTTCCTATCCTTTGGTGAGAAGTGAGCTGGGATCTTATTGGCTGCTAAATAATTTGCAATATCTGTATACCATGGAGTTTGAGCAGCAATAGAAAATAGATGTTCATCAGGAAAGCTATCATCAATTACCTCAAGGGTGGCATGTATAGTTGTTTGTAGTCTTGACAAGAAATCAGCCACCACATTTGCTCGGCCTGGCTTATCAATAACTGTGATATCAAATTCCTGCAACAATAGGAACCATCTTGCTAATCTGCCAGATATGGCAGACTTATTCATGAGGTACCTTAATGTTGCATGATCTATATGAACAAATATTTGGTAACCAGTGACATAATGTTGAAACTTGTTCAGGGCATACACAACTGCTAGCAATTCTTTCTCTGTGATAGTATAGTTTAATTCAGGGTCTTGAAGGTTTTTGCTAATGAAATATATGGCATGCTCTATGGAATTCTTTTTTTGTCCTAAAACTACCCCTATGGCATAATCAGAAGCATTTGTGTGTATATGAAAGGGAAGACTCCACTTTGGTCCTTGAAGAATAGGTGCTTGAGTAAGTAAGTTCTTAAGCTATAGAAAAGATTTGTCACAGGCCTTAGTCTAGTTAAATTCACAATCCTTAGTCAGTAAGGCATACAAGGGATTGGCTATTTTTTTGAAATCTTTGATAAATCTTCTATAATATCTAGCATGTCCTAAGAAGCTTCTAACATCCTTTTGTTTCATAGGTGTTTGCAAAGTTAGAATGACTTCTATTTTTGTAGGATCAAATTGAATTCCTGCTGGAGAGATCTGATGGCCTAAAACAATTCCTTCTTGCATCATCATAAAACACTTATCACTATTCAAAGACAAATTGCGCTCCTTACATCTTTTCAACACTTTCTCTAAATTTTCTAATGCTTCTTCATAAGTAATTCCATAAGTGGTAAAGTCATCCATGTAGATCTCCATAGAATCATGAGAAATATCAACAAAAATACTAATTACTACCCTTTGAAATGTTGCAGGTGCATTACACAGGCCAAAAGGTAAGACAGAGTAGGAAAAAGTTCCCCTTGGACAGGTAAAAGTTGTTTTATCTTGATCCCAGGGGCAATTCTAATTTGATTATACCCACTATATCCATCCATAGAGGAGAAATAATTTTTACCAGATAATGAGTCTAACACTTAGTCAACAAATGGCAGTGGAAAGTGATCATTTTTAGTTGCAGTATTCAGTTCCCTATAGTCTACACAAACTCTCAATTTTCCACCCTTTTTAGGAACGATCACCAATGGAGATACCCATTGACTGTCTGAAATAGGGGATAAAACCAGCATCGAACAATTTTTGGAGTTCATTTTTAACTATTTCCCTAAGTGTTAGGTTTATCTTTCTTTGAAGTTGCCTAACAAGTGAACAATCTTCCTTAATGTAGATCCTATGAGTACAGAGTTGAGGATCTATTCCCTTCATATCCCCATAGTCCCATGCAAAAGCTTTGTGTTGATTTTGCAACATTTTGACTAGGGTAGTTTGTTGAGATTGAGACAACTTATTATTAATATGCAGATAGCAGCTTGGAGACAATTCTATTTTCTTTGTAAGATCATTCATGGAGGTGACTGATAAAGGTGGTGTCTATATTTCTTGTGGAAGCAAATGTTGAAAAATTGTAGGAAATTTTGGTGGCAGGCTCTGAGGATTCAGTTGTTGCATGAAGTATTGCTGAGGATAGTTATCTAAAATAGATGGGCTACTCATATCAGAGTTGGACTGAGAAATTTGTAAGAGAAGGTCATCCTCACTCTGAAGTTGGGAAAATGGATTAGTTTGCAGCATCATTAGCTGAGCCAATGAAATAATTTCTTTAGTTTCCTCACCTAAATCTAGCCAAATTGGCTAAGGTTGGGTAGGTGGGTATAAAGCCAATTTCTTTGTTGAGTGACCATCAGAAATTGTCATGTCTCCTAAATGGCATCCTATAAAAGCATCAGATGTGGCTAACCATGGTCTACCTAGGATGATAGGATATCCTCCCAAAGTTGCCTTAGTGGACAATATGGTGAAATCTGCTCGGTATTCCCAAGACTCAAGATTGACAATTATATGTTCTGCCATGCCATCAGGTGTTACTGTGGAACTATCAGCAAGCTGTAGGATGGTAGGTATAGACCTAATGGTTAGGATATTCAAATACTCCATAGTATGCTTGGTCATTACATTGATGGTTGCACCAAGGTCAATCAAAATATTCTTTACTATCTAACCATTAATATTTATTTGTACCACAAGACTCCCAGGGTCAGCATATTTTGGCATGATTACCTTCCCTAGCATAATATCTACCAAATGTCCTAGAACATGGATAATTTGGGGATCCTTTTTCTTTCTTTCGGGTTTCTTCAAATAGGCCTCCTTAATGGCTTTCCCATAAATTGGAACATCTTTAATGGCTTGAAAGAGGGGAATTTGAATGTGTACATTCTTTAGCTGATCCAAAATATCAAAGGTAGGCTCTTCCATAGACTTGGGTGCAGAGAATTTCAATCTTTGAGGAAAAGGTGGTTTGGCTTGATGCTGCAGGACAGGCTCCTTAGAGACACTATTTGATATAGCTATATGTTATGTAGGACCAGTAAGTTGTTCAGAGGTAGAGTCTGGAATATCAATAATTACTGGTGGTTGTGGAGTAGGGAGAGTGGTTCCAGACCTAAGATGGATATAATTAATATTTAGGGCATAAGCTAGATATTGATTGGCTTCGGCAAAATACATAGGTTGTTGTTGTTGCTTCTACTTACTATTAGGATTTGGTAATGGTTGAGCAGGCATAGGCATTTGTTTAGGAGGGCCAGTATTTGTTGCAAGTGCCACAGGAGGTGGCATGAGGGCCGGAGGTTGTGGTTGTTGAAACTGCGAGAATCCAGGGGATTGGCTCTACCATTGTTAAGAACCTCTCCATTGATGATTCTGCTACCAGTTACTTTGGGGTGGAGTCCATTGTCCTTGTGGCTATTGCCAACCTCCTTGAGGAGATTTCCATTGAGGACTCTAATAGTTAGGCCAGTGTGGTTGAGAGGTATTCCAAGGTGGTGATGGACCATATGTAGGTTGCCATTGGTTATTGTAATTAGATTAAAGATTACCAAAAGTCAAGGGGTCTTGAGGCATACCTTGTCTTTGAGCCCATGGGAGCCTTTGTGCAATGAAGAATAATTGGTCATCATCACCCTCTACTACCTTAAAATTAGTAGGTAATTGCTTAGCCTCCAAGTTAGCCACCATCTTACATTTGCAGACACGTTTCTTCTGTCGGCAATGTGGACGAAACTCAACCAAGATTGCTTCAACTTCCTCATGTTTCTTTCGAGCTTGCATAGTATCCAACTGTGTAGCCATGTTGTTTATGATATCCTACTTTAAATCATATAGAAAATTTGAGATCTCCATCCGTGAAACTCCATTAGTAGAAGACTTTCCCACTGTAGCCTAATGACCTCTACCCTTCTTGACATTTGCTCGAGAGTAGTTGCGACATATGGTCTTAATATCATCCCAAGGCACTTGGGTTATATCTCCTCCTCCCATCAGATCTAGGGCATCAATACAGGAATCATTGATTGCCCTCAAAATAAGTAGTTTATGAGATTCTTCATTGAGAGTATGGTCTGAATTCTTTCTCAAGGAAAACAAGAACCTTGAGATATAGTCTTCCAAGCTTTCTTCCTCCTTTTTCTGAATTCAAAATATATCATCACCCTTACTACCACTCTTACAATATTCCTTGTATTTCTCAAGAAATTTTGTTTGCATGACTGCCCAACTATCAACAACATCCCTTCCCAAACTCATAAACCATCGGAGAGCTCCCTCCTTCAAAGTAGTAGGAAACAACTTCAACTTGTGAACATCTGAAGTGTAATCATAGCTTCGATAGAGGATGTCAAACTCAAACAAGAAAGTGTATGGGTCCTCTGTAACTAGTCCATAGAACTTGGGAAGTAATGAAGAAGAAATATTTTTGAGGTTATCATTATCTTGCTAGGCTATGATAGGGAATTCAAAAGCAAGAGGTTGATTAGGTGGATTTTGTGCCATATTTTCTTGATAGAGTATCAAAGCAAATGGATTTTCTTGAGTTTCTTCATCAGCTAGGTCAAAGGGAAATTCAGCAAGTAGGTCTTTAGCAAATTGATTGATATCTTGATCTTTGCCTTCCTCAAATAGATTATAAGTTGGTTCAAAATCATTATTAGTGAATGGAAGGTTTGGGAGGAAACTTCCTAGAGCATCTCTTCTTCTATGCATGTAACGGACTTAACTAAAAATTGAAGGATTTGAAAATTCTTGAATAATCACACTAAACTACTACTAACAATGACTATGATGGGTTCCTAGCTTGACACCATCCCCGACAATGGTGCCAAAAATGGTTGTCACCCAGAAAAGGATATAAAAGTCATAGAAAATTTTAACTTGGGAATTGGACATTCTAGTAGGTGACTAACCTCATTTTTATGGTCGTTCATTTACATTGTCAAACTAGGGAACATATACTTGAAATGGAGCAGCATTGTATGTGCACTAAGAACCAATTTTAGCCACAATTTACTAGAAATAAATGCTTGAAAGGAAGTCTACCTCTGATGCAAGAATGTAAGGCAAAGTCTTCTTAACTTAAGAATAACTTAATTAAAATAGAAATCATGACAACTATTACTGAGAAACAAACCATGAACTTGTCTTATGCTGCAGGAACAAACATAGGGATGGATTCATTATGCTGCAAGAACAATATAAGACTGAGTTTGCACTGAAACTTTTGAGAATGAAATTCTAACTTATAAACAACAAGAAATAAACAACTAACTACAGATACTCACTAAGTGGGCTCCCTTAGCAAGCATCAACCAGTTTATGCAAGAATTGAACTCAAAACTTCATCAGCTTTTATTCATAAACTTGGAATCATATACATTGATCAATCTGCTTGTAAGAAAACTAACACAAAATTCTGTTTCTCATTATAATACTAATCTGAACATACTCTGTTATGTTCTCTTGTTTCTAGTCTAGTCTAATCTCATCCAATCTAATATGTTCACTCACGCAGGAGGAACACTTATTTATAGAAAAGCAACTAACTACCTAACTCTAATAGAGAAAGAAGTGGACATAAATGCTTCCTAATATTGAGGAATAGACTTCTCATAAATGAAAGAATGTTTGCTCAACCGATTCAAAGAGAATCTAGCATTCCACTCTTCCTAGATTGATGACCATTTAGATTTCCTCGCAACAAACTGGACAGAGAGACTTCATTGGAAAAACTTCCTCAATGTCGTGTTGGAAATGGACTTTACTGTAGGGCCAAGATCTATTGCGCTTTGACTCATTCATGCCTTTTTCAACAACCTGCGAAACACATGGAGACAGAGGTGAAAGAAAGCATGCATATAATAACATGATACACAATCATTAATCACACACATTAAATCCATTTAATTTATCCAAAAACCACATGCATCATATCAGTCAATTGGGAGGTCAAATCGGGCAATGAATATAGACACATAGAGATGTTAAGTTGCAAGAATATAGGAATGTGTTGCCATAGGATACTACCCAATTTTAGATAAAAAAATTTTAATTAAAGAGTTTAAACAACCATTAGCAAAAGAGTAAGGATATTTAAAAATACATCATGATATTCAAATTATGAGCATATTTCGGGCTCATCAACAATGGTGGTATAATGTGTGGTAGAGGATGCATTTCTTTTGATGGTAAGCATAATACTGATGATGTTCTTTATGTTGAAGGCTTGAAGCATAATCTTCTGAGTGTTGGACAGATGGTTGATAAGGGATACAATATTTAATTCAAATATGGAAAGTGTAGCATATTGGGAAGTTTTGGAAATGTGATTGCTTTAGGTACTAAAACAAAAGTTAACATCTTTCATCTAAATGCTGGTAGTAAAAGTTGTCTGGTTGCTCAAGTTGATGAAAGTTGGTTGTGGCATAGAAAAATGTGTCATGTAAAATTAGACAATATTATCAAGATAAGTTCATCATAGGAAATGAGAGATGTTACTAACTTGGTGAAGCCTACTAATGCCATGTGCAAAGAATGTCAGTTGGAAAAAAAAACTAGAATTTCATTTCACAACAAACAAGATTTTTCAAATAAATTGTTGGAACTTGTGCATACTGACTTGTCTGGTCCTACTAGAATCATAAGTCTAAAAGGTTACATATACTTCATGTTTCTTATTGATGATTACTCCAGGATAATGTCGGTTACTTTTTTAAGGGAGAAATCTGAAGCTCTAGAAAAGTTCAAGATCTTTAAGGCTTTGGTTGAGACAGAGATAGGTCTAAAGATTAAGTGCCTGAGATCAGATAGAGGTGATGAATTTACTTCTGGTGAGTTTAATTATTTGCACTGCAGACCCCTCAACAGAATGGAGTTATGGAAAGGAAGAATATGATAGTTCAAGATGCTGCTAGAACTATGATGTTGGAAGGAAATGTCCCTCATATCCATTGGAGAGAAGTTGTGAGTGCTACTGTTTATATCCTTAATGAGGTACAAATCAAAGGTAATACTGGTAAGACTCCTTTTCAGCTATGGTTTGGTCATAAGCCTAATGTTAGATATTTAAAAATCTTTGGGAGAAAATCCTATATTAGGAGAGATGAAGATTTAGGAAATTTTTATGCTATAAGTGATGAAGGAATCTTTCTTGGTTATTCTACTAAGAGGAAGGAATACCGGTGTTACAACAAAAGACTAAAGAAAATGGGTGAAATTGAAAATGTTAAGGTTGATGAAAACATTGCCAGACCCTCCAAAACCTATGGATATAATTTTGATGATCAGAATGATAGTACAAACAAGATTCAAACTTCAAATCAAGCTCAGATCATTCTAAGATCAAGAAGAAGGAGAAACTAGTGAAAGTATAGAAGAGAGACCAAAAAAGCCTGAAATTCAAGAACACTCTAAGAATCCAAGGTATGTGAGATTAAATCATTCAAAAAATTAGATAATAGGAGATAAGAACAAAGGTGTCTAGACTAGGAGAAGAATTGCAGAAGAATATTGTTTAATTTCAAAAGTTGAGCCAATTAATGTCAATGAAGCATGCAAAGATGAACACTAGATTGAAGCAATGAAAGAAGAACTACAAAAAAATGAGAAAAATAATACATGGATTCTTATTCCTAGACCTAAAGACAAAAATTTAATTGGAACTAAATGGGTCTTTAGAAACAAACTAAATAAACAAGGTGAAGTTATCAGAAAAAAGGAGAGATTGGTGTGCAAAGGATACTCTCAGATGGAAAGAATTGACTTTGAAGAAAAAATTTCTCTTGTTGCTAGAATTGAAGTTGTGAGATTGTTTCTTGCTTATGTTGCTTACAAAAACTACAAAGTTTATCAGATGGATGTCAAGTCAGCATTTCTAAATGGTGAATTAGAAGAAGAGGTGTATATTGAGAAACTTGATGGATTTTAATTGGTTGACTAGGGAGATATGGTTTGTTGGTTGAAGAAAGAATTGTATGGACCCTAACAAGCCCCTAGAGCTTGGTATGCCATATTGGATAAATACTTGTTGAAGCTTGGATTTAACAAAGGTACTGTTCATAATAATTTGTATTTCAAGATTGATGATGATAAATATTTGTTTGTGGAAGTCTTTTTTGATGATATTATTTTTGGAGGAGATGATGATTTGTGCATGGATTTTGCTAATGAGATACAGAATGAATTTGAGATGTTAATGATTAGAGAGTTGAAATTATTTTTGGGATTGAAAATTACTCAGGTAGATAAAGGGATCTTTATATCTCAGTCCAAGTATGTGAGAGAACTACTAAAGAAGTTTGGTATGGAAGATTCAAAGACAGTAGGTACACCCATGGTGACCAGATGTAAGTTGACACAAGATGATGATTATCCGAAGGAAAATCAGACTAGATACAAATCAATTATTGGTGGATTGCTATATTTGACTCAAACTAGACCTGATATCATGACTGTTGTATGCATTGTTGCTAGATTTGAAGCCAATCCTAAGGAATCTCATGTGACTGTTGTGAAGAGAATTTTCAAATACTTGAAGGGAATAGTTTATTTTGGTCTATGGTATCTTAAAGATGATGATCTTACTTTAATTTCCTTTACTGATGTTGATTGTGAAGGAGATGTGAATGGAAGGAAAACTACTAGTGGTGGTGCATTCTTCTTGGTAAAGAAGTTGATTTCATAGTTAAGTAAGAAGCAAAATGTTGTTTAATTTTCTACTGTAGAGGAAGAATATATTTCTACTGCTAAAAAATGTACTCAAGTATTGTGGATGAAGCAGATGTTGAAATATATCAAAGTTGTGTATGATTAACCCATTTCCATATTCTATGATAACTCAAGTGCTATAAATATTTCTAAGAATCCGATGTTGCATTGAAAGACAAATCATATATCTATCAAGTACCACTTTTTGAGAGATAAGGTGAGTGATAAGGAAGTCAAACTGGAGTATGTGCCTACTAACGAATAAATTGCAGACATATATACTAATAATTTGCCTAAGGATGCTTTTGAGTATCTTGGAGGGAAGTTAGGGGTGATTACCCCTCCTAATTAGAACTAAGATGCATAGTCTTTGCATCAGTCTGTGCATTCATAGTCATATCTTGATCCAGATTGATTTTTTGGTGGATACTACTCAGGGGGAGTTGTCAGATGATTCAAATATATGGTTTAGATCTTGTGTACCTTTTCCATTGATGTCAAAGGGGGAGAAGAGTAATGTGAAAAACTATGGAAGAGCTAAAATTAAGGGGAAGAAGAAAAATAAGAGAAGAGTAATGTGTAAAGAAGAGATTGTTGGTTGTGTTGATGGTGTGTTTTTCACATTATGTGTTGCCATCAATTCCAAAGGGGGAGATTGTTGGATGTTGTGGTTGAGTTTATGATATGTGCTTGTCAATGATGTCAACACTATTAGCAGTAATGTCTTTAAGACTGTATATGTTGAGGATACTGAGAAAATTGTAATAAAATATGTTACTGGTTGTCTATGAAGCAGTGCAGATCAGTATGGTAGAAATTTTAGTATGTTTATAGTGAGGTGTTGCAGATTAAAATGGTTTTTTCTCAAGCCTATCTAGTTTCTACTCCGTAATTTTTAGAGGTGTGCATGAAGATTTGAGCAAGTTATAAGTTTATGTGTTCTAACAGCTATTCTATTACTGTAAATGGTGTTCATGGAAAAAGATAATGTGATTCTGGTAATTTGAGTTTTTGTGTATGTTCCTATGATGTTCGTGGATGTTTCTAGATCATGTTATATCTATGTTGCACATATACATTGATCATTGTGCTCGCGATCTGAGATTTTCTCTTGTGTGTTCATGTTTTTCATGTTCATGGCTGACAATGTGTTTGAAGCATGTTGTGGATCTTCAAGGAAGAATCTTTGAACGTGTTTTTTGTTTGAGAACATTTTTTTGGGTCTCTGCTAAGTTGTGTTTGACTTTGGTTGATGCGCATTGATAATCTTTATTGTTTTGGGTCGACAATTTGCATTCATTCTATTATTGTGTTGAAGCCGACATAAAGCAATGTAATTTCTTGTTACGAATATATATAAGTGATTATTTCTTCATTTGAGAAGTATGTCTAAAGTGTATGATGCAAAGTGTGTGAGTCCTATGTGTGAAAAAGGTTCAGATCAGTCAAAGGCAGAGGAGAGTGTGAAGAATAGTGAAAAAAAGTGAAGAAGTGTTCATGTGCTTAACCGAAACTGTACTCAAGCATTAGCAGATGCTACTTTCTTAGTTCATATTCTTCAGATGGATTTAATCTGAATATTTTCTATAAGACAGCGAGTCTTCATTTGAGTAGTGAACTCTAGGTAGTGTGCCTGAATGCATGTGCATTTCCCTTATATTTTTCTTATACTTTTAATAGGATATAACTTGTGGATCAACCTCCATTGTGGTTTTTCCCCTAACAAGGTTTCCACACAAAAAATATTGGTGTTATGTGTGCTTCTGATGTGTTGTTGATTCATGCTTTCACTATTATTAATCAGATTTGAGATTAAAGGTTAATAATTTTAATAAGTTTGAAAATCTGTGACAACTGATTCACCCCCCTCTTAGTTGTCTACCCTTGTGTTGGCAATGGGGTTTAGGGTTTATAGTTTAAGGGTAGAGGGTTTAAGGGTTGAGAGTAGAGGGTATTGGGTTTAAGGGTAGAGGGTAGATGGTTTAAGGGTTTAGGGTTTAAGGTTTCAGGGTTTAGGGTATAGGGTATATGGTTTATAGTTTAAGGGTAGAGGGTTTTAGGGTTTAAGGGTTGAGGTTTGATGATAAAGGGTAGAGGGTTTAGGTATTAAGGGTTAAGGGTAGAGGGTTTAGGGTTTATGGATTACAATTTACAACTTAAGGGTAGAGGGTGTAGGGTTGAGAGAGAGGGGGGGGGGTAAAGGGTAGAGGGTAGAGGGTTAAGGGTAGAAGGTTTAGGGTTTTAGGGTTTAAGGGTTTACAATTTAAGGGTATAAGGTTTAAGGGTTTAGGGTAGAGGGTAGAGGGTTTAAGGGTTAAGGGTATAGGGTACAAGGTTTAGGGTTTACGGTTTACGGTTTATGGTTTAAGGGTTAAGGGTTGAGGGTTGAGGGTTGAGGGTTGAGGGTTTTAGGGTTGAGGGATTAAAGGTTGATGGTTGAGGGATTAAGGTATAGATTTTAGTTGGGTTTTAAAGGGTTTAAGGGTTGAGGGTAGAGGGTATTGGGTGTAAGGGTAGTGGGTAGATAGTTTAAGGGTTTAGGTTTTAACCTGGTTAAGGGTTGAGGGTTGGGGGTTGAGATTTTTAGGGTTTAAGGGTTGAGGGTTGAGGATAGAGGGTAGAGGGTTCAGGGTTTAGGGTGTAGGGATTAAGGCTTAAGGGAAGAGGGTTTAGGGTTTAGGGATTATGGTTTATGGTTTAAGGGTTTAGGGTTTAGGGTTTAAGGGTTAAGGTTAGAGGGGTGAGGGTTTTAGGTTTTAGGTTTTAAGGGTTGAGGGTTGAGAATAGAGGGTAGAGGGTAGAGGGTTTAGGGTTTAGGTTTAGGGTTTAGTGATTAAGGGTTAAGGGTAGATGTTTTAGGGTTTAAGGGTAGAGGGATTAAGGGTTGAGGGTAGATGGATTAGGGTAGAGAGTTTATTTGGGTTTAAAAGGGTTTAAGGGTTGAGGGTATTGGGTTTAAGGGTACAGGGTAGACAATTTTGGTTTAGGGTTTAGGGTTTATAATTTAAGGGTAGAGGGTAGAGTGTTGAGTGTTGATAATTTTAGGTTTTAAGGGTTGAGGTTTGAGGGTTTACAGTTTAAGGGTAGATGGTTTAAGGGTTTAGGGTTGATGGTGGAGGGTTTAAGGGTTTAGGGATTAGGGGTTAAGGGTAGAGGGTTTAGGTTTTATGGATTGGGGATTAAGGGTTGAGGGTAGAGGATTGGAGAAAATAAATTGGGAAGCAACTCCTTTTGTTTCTTCTTGTACAATATATTTCATGATCTAGGTTGCAAATGGGAGAATTATTTCCATGCATGTATTGCTACAAGTATTGACAAATGGGAATATTTTAAAGATGTTCTTCCATCACTATTTTAATATTCGTTATTGAATTAGTTTATTTTTTGATATACACAAATTGGGCTGATGCAAGAAGTTGGGTCCACAAAAAGTTCAAAAAGTGGAAGTGTTTTTGTTGTTTTTCATAATTTGTCACACTTGGACTAAAAATTTGAGGCACTTACACAATGAATTTTTAAAAAAATCAGTAATATGAAATTTTGAATTTTGAATCTAGTTTCTAAATATGTAAATTATTCAAATACCCAAATTGTAGAAATTAAATTTTGATAGGGATCTATAAAAACCACTTTTTAAAAGTCCCTGTTTTTTCCATACCATGCACGTGTACAGACACCACTTTTTGACCCAAATAAAAGTATTTTGCTAATTCCTTTTGAGGAAAGAGAGCTAACAACATCAAGATTGATGATGAATTTTTTTTGTAATTTTTTGTTGAATATATATTTTTTTATTAAATTTTTATTGGCTTTAATTGTTGTTTTTAAAAATCAACGTGTACGGACAACATAATTTGACCTAAACTAAACATTTTTTGAAACTTTTTTTTTTCATTCTGTAAAGAATTGTCTAAAGATTGATGTCATATAATTTTTTTTACAAGAAACTTCACCAAAAAAAAGTTATTAGAAAACCAAAAAAGTCTGATATTTCATGTTTAAGGACTAGTTTGCTTTGAAATTAATTTAAAAATATCAAATATAATCCAATATTAATAAAAATTATATATTTGGAAACTAGAAATCGTGTTCTGTAATGGGTTTTAATTTTATAGATTGATTCAGAAAAAAAATCCATCAACCATACTGTCAAAGATGGACATTCTTCTTCAATCTACCTTAGTTTTTTAGTTGCAGGTCAAAGGCTAAGGCTCGGATTGCCAAGCCTTTCTCGAGCCTAAAACCAAGGTTGCAAGTGGGTTGGAGATTCAAGTTTTTAATAACGCGTATGCGTTTTTAAAAACGCGTACGCGTTACAAAACGCATATGCGCTCTTTATTTGTTTGATTATTTAAAAACAAAAATACTTTTTAGAAACGCGTACGCGTTTTGAAAAGAAAAAGGCGTACACGTTTTAAAACGCGTACGCGTTTCTAAAAAGTACTTTTTAAAAATAAATGACTTGTATGCACTCAAAAACGCATATGCATTTTATAACGCGTACGCGTTTTATAACACACGCATTTTTTTAGGCTCAGGTACCCAATGCATAACGCATATGCATTTTTTAATAACGCGTATGCGTTTTTTAATAACGCATATGCGTTTTCTGCAAGATTTTTTTTGTGGCCGAAACTTCCCCTCTTCGTGGACCCAACTTCTTGCACTTACCCAATTATGAGAAATTAATAAATGCAAATGTGTATATTACATTTAAAATTAGTTGTAATGCTTCATGGTTTAAATTTAAAGTTGTCATCAAGAAAAAGCATGTGGATTTATGAAAAAATATAAAACAATTTCTTATATTGTAAAAGGCATGTATTTTATTGCCCATACCTTGTCAATCCTACCAAATTGGCAAGCTAGTGAGCTCAGTGGCTTTCCAATTCTGTAGGGTTGACAAGGTAGGGGAAGTGTATGCCTCATAGAAAATGGGTCTCATGGTGATGTACATCATTGTGAGACCCCATTTATGTGAGGCATACACTGCCCCTATCAACCATACTGAATTGGAAAGCCAATGAGCTTGGCAAGCTAGTGAGCTCACTAGCTTGCCAATTCAGTAATGTTGACAAGCTAGGGGCGGTGTATGCCTAATAGAAATGGGGTGTCACGGTGATTTTTTGATATGGATTTAATATATGGTTAGATAGATATGTGACAATGTCGTAATTCATTAAAATGTTTTGTGATGCTCTTCTCATTTTTTCATGTGGATGGTTGAAGTTATATTAGGATTATTAAAGAATGTCATCATAGTCAAAGGAAAATATGAGTCACTTGTCTCATAACTCCTATATTCCCTCCAACATCATAATAAGGAAATATTCCTTCTAAGACATTTTTCCTTATTTTCTTTGTGAGCATTGTGAGAAGTGACTTCTTCTCCCACCTTTCACTCCTCCTTGTCAACGTAGGAGGAACATATTCCTAGTTTATCTCCCTCATCCCAACTAATGTAGAGAAAGGAGGATTTTTGTAAATCAATCACAATACAATTAGTCTTGAATAATATTTTCACTTGGAAGACCCTAACTTGGTGTTTTCATTCAATTTTCTCAATTTTGCTTGTGGCACATCAAATAATGAAATTTGGGCATATATTTTAGAGGTCTCAAACCCATGAAAGAAATACCATTTAGGATACCCATTATGCTCTTATTAAACATACCAAATTGGTGCATAGGATTGTTTTAGAACATTCTCTCCTAAAATGGACTACTACGCTACCCCTTAAGCCTAATTAGGCCTCTTTTACAAAGCAAGTGTGTGATATTATTTCCCCAAATCACCAATCTTCATTACCAAACCTTGGAAAAATCACATGGGGTCTAAAAAACTAATTTTCTCACTTGAAATACCCACCAACTCATCTAATAACAAAACCCTACCTCTACCTATCAAAACTTGCCTAATACATTGAAATATTAGGCTAGGACTTGCACAAACAAGGCCCTAACTCCATCCCTTGCATCTAAAATCCTACTAAACATGAAAAAAACCCTATCTAGTTCCATTCCACCAATCTTTAGCAATTTCCACCAGTGGAATGGTTCAATATGCCATTTTTTCTCTCAAACCCTCTTGACTTAGGGTTTTCAGACCACTTCCAACAAATTGCTTATAAAAACCTTTAAAGTTTATGAAAATAGCTCAAACCAATGCCAAAAAAAATCTAGTTCATGCCTCCATCAGATTAAATTCACCTTATGTCATTTAGAGATTGCACAAAACTGTACTAATGCATGTAGCAGTAGATTTACACAAAAATTTGCAAAAAATAGAGCTATTATTATTGCTTGCACTTCAAAATCAACTTCAGAACCTTGCCTCAAAGTTTTTTAGGCCTATTTAAAATTTTACCACAAAAAACCAATGGTTCCAACCAACCTTTTAACTACATGACCATTCAACTTCTAAATATGAAAAAATTGCAAAGTTGTAAGCAACTTTTGACAAAATTTGAAAAACTTAACAAACCTTGACAACTCCATCTAATAGCGACCTCACATGACTTATTACGTGTCACAAGACCATTTCTCCAACCATTGATATTGTTCCACATCCATTTATAGTTCCTTAGCCTATAAAGGAAGCTCATCACCTCCATTTCTAAAATGCACAAGATCTATCATTCTTACATGTTGCTTAAATGATGTAGAGATGGGAGAAAAACCTTCCAACAATCACAATTTGATCAAACTCAATCAATATTTCTACCCGCAAAACCCCAACTCAAGAAATTTTAATAATTCGTTCACAAACTCCTTGAAGTATTGCAGACAAATTTTTTTGTCCATATCTTTCAAAATACAATGAAGAACCACAAACCAAACATCATTCTAGATACCCATTATGGCATTCTTCAACATATCTTAATTGTGCATATGCCTGCTATAGACACATAAAAATGACCTAGACCTACAAGGTCTATTTTACCACTTTCATCCAAGCATAATTATGACATTTTAATTATGTTTGTGGCTCACCTTTGACTATTAATTAAATAATTTGTAATTATTTAATTCATTCATTTCTTTTTATTCTTCATGATTATTAAATAAATAGATCTTATTTATTTATTCAATGTGTCACTAACTATTTAAATTCTTCTCATAATTAAATAAATTTCTCAATTTATTTAATTAATCTTTTCCACTCATGTCTTCCTAATTATTAAATAAATACATCTTATTTATTTAATATGTCAACAATTCTTAACTCTTCTTATAATTAAATAGATTTATTAATTTATTTAATTATTGAGCCCATTCTCTAAATTAAATAATTATTTTTAATTATTTAATTGCCTTATTTGACATTTCCCTCATTTTAAATAAAACAATTTATTTAAAATGGTCTCACATGGTTAATGCCACTTCTTTTAGTAAATAATCTTAGAATTAATTATTTACTATCACACTAAATCCATATTTTGATAAAATGGTAATTTTCTTCTATAAACCAAGTAATTGCTAAAATTATTGATTTTCCAAATCTCATCTTCTTGTTCAAACTTGATCTTCTTGATTTTACAAATTTTTATTTCACTATCACATCTATTCTCCATCCTTGATTTAATTTCTTAAATTAAATCTTGTCCACTCATTTGGAAATATTACCCTAACTCTAATTGAGAGTTGTCATTTAGAATCTTGACCATTTATTCTAGGGCATTTCTCAATCTTTAATCTAACCTGTCCATCCAAAATTGTATTTTCTATAAAATTACAATTTTGTCCTCATTTTCGACATCTCTTACATCTTGAATAATATTTTAATCTTTTAATCTCTTACATTCTCTTGAGTTTTAATATTGTTTTATTTTAGTTATTTAGCTACTTAGATCAATTGCAGGTAGGATAAATCTTCTCTTGCATTTCTTATTAAATCCTTCAACACTTGCTTAGGGCTAGTCCATAGTTTAGAATTTCTCATCAAGATCTGAGGGCACTTCATTATTTTAGCAAGCTAGAAGGTACAATGGAAGTCAGCGATGGAGGATGAAGGACTGGATGAGATCTTTCCTTTTTGTTCTTTATTTTAATTCCTTTGAATTCCATTGAAAATTTTGGATTGATGTAATATGCATGTAATTTTCTAACCATTTAATCTTCTAGGAAAATCCATAGTTACACTTGTTTCAAACCATCGCCTCTTAAAATTGACTGGTACGCTGCCCCTTGAGCCAATTAGGCCACTTTTCCAAAGAAAATTCAAGGAATCTTTCACTCAGAATTCTAAACTCTATTCCAACACTTTCAATAGGTTTCAAAACCTCATAATCAACTATCTTCATTAGGAGAGGAAATAACAAATTCACCAAAGCATCAAACCCTTGTTCTAGGCCATTTCAAGCTTGTACAATGAGGGTTTATTGAAACTATGTTATCCAAACCCTATTTCACCCTATCAACACCTCATAAACATCAAACTAAGCCTTACCAAGCTTATTCCATCAACTCCCAACCTTAAACATTGTCTTTTCACCAAACTTCAACTCTTACCCACCGTTTTGAAGCTAAAATTCATGAAAATACACCTAGGGCAGCAATCAAAATCCACCAAAACACCTTCCCTACTCTTAACACCTATGCTAACATATAAACCTACCCTAGTGCACCCATTCCACAAAGTTACAAGAAAATGTAATGGTGGAATAGGAATTTAATTCATTTTAAGTTCCTTCAAACCCTCAAAACAAGGTTCTTAACTTATTCTCAGAAAAAAAGATCACAAAATACTTAAAATTCAATTAAAACACACCAAATCAAAACCAAAGGGAAGCTACTTCATATGTCCATTGAATACAATGCAATTTCAATAAAAAAAAAACTTTACAGAGTTGTACAGTCACTTGGAACAATAGATTTACCAAAAAATTACAATGAAAATAGTGATTTCTTATTGATGCAACTTCAAAAAAATAATTCCCACCCTTGCCTCAAGGTTTACAAGCCTTTTTAAATGTTTCTCACCTCAAAAAAAATTGCAGCTACCCTTTGAAAACTAAATGACTGTTGGGCTTCCTATTCTACATTTTACACTTTTGAACATGACCACAATTTGACAATATTGCAAAATATGACAATATGAACTCAAATCGACCCCTAGATCACTTAAACATTAGAAATAGTCTATTATGACCTTATTTGATGACAAAATAACACTCAAACACCTCACAACCTATTACATGACCTTATTCACAAAAAATGGAGTTGGTACCCCTGCACCATAAATCTCATATCAATTATCCAAAAGTGTTCCTTTGTCTTTGCATCATCATTATCAAAGCATTAGCATTATCATTAGCATAGCATAGAAATCTCCATAACATTTTAGTCTAATTCATTGTAGGATCATATCCTCCTATCCATCTTAGCATAATCAATAGCTTCATCAATCTCATATCCATAGCTTGCATTGTAGAAATAATTCAAACTACATACCTAGCTTGGCAAGATAGTGAGCTCACTAGCTTTCCATACACTGCCCCTACCTTTTCAAGCCTACCGAATTGGCAAGCTAGTGAGCTTGGCATGCTACTGAGCTCACTAGGTTTCCAATTCAGTAGGGTTGATAAGGTAGGGGTAGTGTACACCTCATAGAAATGGGGTCTCACAGTGATGTACATCACCATGAGTCCACATTTCTATGAGCCATACACTGCCCCTACTTTGTCAAGCCTACCGAATTGGCAAGCTAGTGATCTTACTAGCTTGCCAATTTGGTAGGGTTGACAAGATAGGGGCAGCATATGCCTCATAGAAATGGGTTCTCAAGGTGATGTACATCACTGTGTGTCCCTATTTCTATGAGCCATACACTGCCCCTACCTTGTCATCTACTCCAACAAGCCAAATTTTCATGGTATAACAATTTTTCCCATCTCAAATAAATCTATAAATCTATCCTTCCAGTCAATTGAGATAACAAATATATCTTGAGGACAAGACATAGTTTTGAAAGGAGGGATGATGTGGTGCAGGGCACCATAGGCCTCCATGATCCATGGAAGAGTCCAATGTTGTATTTTTGGTGTTTGAGTCGTGTTTTTGATTGAATAAGGTATATTTAGACCATGTTTAATGTCTTTATGATGTTTTTGAGTTAGTTGTAGTTGAATTGTAAAAGTTGCCAAAAGTTCTTATGCAACTTTGTATTTTTTGCATTTGGAGGAAATTGAACAGTTAGGGGTTAAAAAGGTAGTTGTAGTCAGTTAGTATTGCTTGGAAAAGCTTGAATACACCATGTATTGGTCGAACCAAGGTTGTGTAGGAAATTTTGTAAGTTGAACATCATTAAAGTTTTGGTTTTCTGCATTTTCCTATTGTAATTTTCTTCTACATGAGGTCAAGTATGGCCTTGTACAGCCTGCAAGTAGTCTCAAATTGATTAGAGTTGATGTGGAATTGAATGTACTTTCCAAAAAACTTGGTTTCATTGAATTAAATTCAGTTTTAAGTATTTTAGAAGCAATTTACTCCATACCACTTTGAAACCCTAGGTTTTGGTGCTCTGAGAGAATAAAATAGAGTTTTGAGCCATTCCACTAGCGAAATGGCCTGAGAACTAGTGGAATGGATGTAATTAGAATATGTTTTTATTTTATGAAGTTTGCAGGAGTAGGGGAGGAGGTTTGATGAAGACTAGGTGATGCACTAGGTGGAAACTCCTCTTGTTTTGGGCATAAAAGGTTGCATAGGAGTAGAGTTTTATAGAAAAGGTGTTTGGAAACCATTATAGTTGATATAATTTTCATGTGTAGACCTCATATGAAATGTTGGGTTCTCTGGAATGAAGAATTGAGGATTGGAGTTGGCAAAACCAATAGTTGACTTGTCAAACAAGCCGAATTAGGCCTATGGTGAAGTGTAGCAGTAGAAAATTGAGGGTTGTGTTCCAAAGTAACCACCTCTGTAATTTTGGTATGTTGTGAAATGTCAAAAAGGGTATTTAGAAAAATCCTTTTTCACACCCAAATATGCGGAATCGCTCCAAGCTACATTCAACCGACATAATCCCTTAAGAGTCCAAAGTACAAAATGGCTACAAAATTCAACATGCTTGTATTCAGACACTACGATATTTAGAAACTTATTATCTCAGCCTATGGGATCATGTTGGGCCCCTCTATAATAACCTCTCTCATTTTTTGCTATCTTAGAGGCATTTTCCCATGGTGGAAAATTTTTGTTTGGGGAAAAAGTTGTCAAATGCAAGTAGTTGAAAGTTACAAAGTGGTGCAACTTTCATTCTGTAACTCATGTGACCAAACAGAATGTTCTAATCATCTGAATGGGTATGTTTATGCTAGGCATGGTCCTCTTATGCACCCAAACACGCGAAATCGCTCTGAACTACATTCAACCGACATAATCCCTTAAGAGTCCAAAGTGTAAAATAGTTGCAAACTTCAACTTGTTGTTACTCAGACACCATGATTCTTAGAAACTTTGTGTCTAAGCCTATGGGACCATGTTGGGACCCTCTACAATAATATCTCTCAGTTTTCTCTATCTCTGAGGGATTTTACCATGGTGATAAATTTTTGCTTGAAAAAGAGTTGTCAAATGCAAGTAGTTGAAAGTTGCAAAGTGGTGCAACTTTTGTTTTGTAACTCATCTGACCAAATGGACTATTATGATGCATTTGGGTGGGTATTTTTATGCTAGGCACGGTTCTCTTTCACACCCAAACATGCGAAATCACTCCAAGCTACATTCAACTGGTAGAATCCCTTAAGAGTTCAAAGTGAAAAATGGCTGCAAACATGTTGTTACTCAGACACTGTGACGCTTAAAAAAAAAAATTTTGAACCTATGGGATCATGTTGGGCCCCTCTTCAATAACCTCTCTTAATTTTTGCTATCTCGGAGGGATTTTCTCGTGGTGGTGAATTTTTGCTTGGGGAAAAAGTTGTCAAATACAAGTAGTTGAAAGTTGCAAAGTGGTGCAACTTTTGTTTTGTAACTCATCTAACCCAACAGACTATTCTAATGTGTTTGGGTGGGTACATTTATGCTAGGCATGGTCTTCTTTCCTACCTAAACATGTGGAATTTCTCCAAGCTACATTCAACCGATAGAATCCCTTAAGAGTCTAAAGTGCAAAATAGCTACAAACTTCAACATGCTATTACTCGAACACCATGATGCTTAGAAACTTCTTGTCTAAGCCTATGAGATTGCATTGGGCCCCTCTACAATAAAATCTCTTGGTTTCCGCTATTTTGGAGGCGTTTTCTGGTGGTGGTGAATTTTTGTTTGGGGAAAAAGTTATCAAATGCAAGTAGTTGAAATTTTCAAAGTGTTGCAACTTTCATTATGCAACTCATGTGACCAAATGGACTGTTCTGATGCATTTGGATGGGTACGTTTATGCTAGGCATGGTCCTCTTTCATACCCAAACATGTGGAATCACTTTGAGCTACATTCAACCAATAGAGTCCCTTTAGATTCCAAAGTATAAAATGGCTACAAACTTCAACATGCTATTACTTAGACACCATGATGCTTAGAAATTTCTCATTTGAGCCTATGGGATCACATTGGGCCCCTCTACAATAACCTACCTCTCTTCGTTTTCTTTATCTCAGAAGACTTTTCTCGTGGTGGAAAATTTTTGCTTGGGGAAAAAGTTATCAAATACAAGTAGTTGAAAGTTTCAAAGTGGTGCAACTTTCATTGTGCAATTCGTCTGACCAAATGAATTATTCTGACACATCCAAATGGGTACATTTATATTAGGTAGGGTCATATTTCACACCCAAACATGCAAAATCACTCTGAGCTATGTTCAACCGTTAGAAGCTCTTAAGAGTCCAAAGTGAAAAATGGTTGCAAACTTCAACGTGTTATTACTCAAACACCGTGATTCTTAGAAAATTCTTGTCTGATCTTATGGGATTGTGTTAGGCCCCTCTATAATAAATCTCTTTTTTTTTTCTATCTTAGAGGCCTTTTCCCATGGTGACAAATTTTCGCTTGGGGAAAAAGTTGTGAAATGCAAGTAGTTGAAAGTTGCAAAGTGGTGCACCTTTCATTCTGCAACTCGTGTGATGAAACAAACTATTCTGATGCATTTGGGTGGGCATATTTATGCTAGGAACGGTCCTCTTTCACACCCAAACATGTGGAATCACTCTGAGCTACATTCAACTAATAGAATCCCATAAGAGTCAAAAACACAAAATGGCTGCAAACTTCAACATGATGTTACTTAGACACCGTGATGCTTAGAAACTTCTCATCTAAGCCTATGGGATCAGATTGGGCTCCTCTACAATAATCTCTTTTGGTTTTCACTATCTCAGAGACTTTTTCTCGTGGTGGCAATTTTTTCTTGGGGAAAAAGTTATCATATCCAAGTAGTTGAAAGTTGCAAAGTGGTTCAACTTTCATTCTATAACTCGTGTGACTAAATGAACTATTCCAACATTTCCAAATAGGTACATTTACACTAGAAATGGTTCTCTTTTTCACCCAAACACATAGAATCGCTCCGAGCTACATTCAACTGGTACAGTTCCTTAAGAGTCCAAAGTGCAAAATGGTTGCAAACTTCAGCATGATGTTACTCAGACACCATGATTCTTAGAAAACCTCTTGTCTAAGCCTATAGGATTGCATTGGGCCCCTCTACAATAACCTCTCTTGGTTTTTGCTATCTTGGAGACCTTTTCTCGTGGTTGTGAATTTTTGCTTGGAGAAAAGCTGTCAAATGTAAGTAGTTGAAAGTTGCAAAGTGGTGCAACTTTTTTTGTGCAACTCATGTGACCAAACGAATTGTTTCGATGCATCTAGGTGGGTACATTTACACTATACATAGTCCTCTTTCACACCCAAACACATTGAATTTATCTGAGCTACATTCAACAGATTGAATCCCTAAAGAGTCCGAACTGGAATTGTTTTTACTAAATTGTGCACCCCTGCTAAGATGCAAAACTCAACCTACTAGTGAAACATTGGATTTGAATATTCAATATCCAAGATGTATGGTTTGATTTCCTTTGCTGATTTTCACGTGAAGATAAACCATGAGACCATAGCTTGTTGCTTACTATTATGCTGATTTTCACGTGAAGAAAAGCCATGAGACCATACACAAGGTAGTGAACTATTTGAAAAAATACCTCAAAGAAATGTGTTCTCATGGTGATGGAATGACATGATGAATTCCAAGACAAGAAAATTGATATGGATTGTCATGGAATTCCATCAATGAGACCCCATTTCGTTGAGGCAATTTTTCAACCAGCTCATTGCCTTGTCTATGCTATTGATTACTATTATTCTTTGATAAAAAAATTCCAAGCCTCCATAGCTTGTTCAAAATCACCTATTTTAGGCTTTTAGCCATAACAGCAACATGGTGAACTATTTAATAAAATTCTTTGGTAGACATGTATGAAAAATCTGGTAGCATAGACAATGCAGCGAACTTTTGAAAAAAAGTCTCAAAGAAATGTGGTCTCATGGTGTGATGGAATGCAATGACAAGCAAATTTCTATGGATTGTCATGGAATTCCATCACCATGTGACCACATTTCTTTGAGGCATTATTTCAACCTATTCACTACCTTTTCTATGCTACTACTTACTATTATGATTCGATAGATTTTTTCCAAGCATCCATCACTTGTCTGAAAGAACTTCTTGTAGGATCTTAGCCATTGTAGCAAGATAGTGAATTGTTGAATAAAATTCTTTGGGATACATGTATGAAAAATGTGGTAGCATAGACAAGGTAGTAAATTTTTTTAAAAAATGCCTCAAATAAATGTGGTCTCATGGTGATGGAATTCCATGACAATCTAGGGAATTTGCTTGTCATGGCATTCCATCACCATGAGACAACATTTATTTGAGGCATTTTTTCAATTAGTTCACTGCCTTTTCTATGTTATTTCTTACTATTACGCTTTGATAGATTTTTTCCAAGAATCCATAGCTTGTTTGAAAGCACCTATTTTAGACTTTTAGCCATATCAGCAAGACAGTGAATTGATTGATAAAATTATTTAGTAGACATGTATGAAAAATGTCATAGCATAGACAAGGCAATGAACTGTTTGAAAAATGCCTCAAAGAAATGTCATCCCATGGTGATGGAATTCCATGAAAAGCACATTGAGACCACATTTCTTTGAGGCATTTTTTCGAATAGTTCACTACCTTGTCTATGCTATTGCTTATTATTATGCTTTGATAGATGTTTTCCAAGCATCCATAGCTTGTTTGGAAGCACCTATTTTAGGCTTTTAGTCATAGCAGTAAGGCAATGAATTGTTTGATAAAATTCTTTGGTAAACATGTACAAATTTTTTAGTAGCATAGACAAGGCAATGAATTGTTTGAAAAAATGTCTCAAAGAAACATGGTATCATGGTGATGGGATGCCATGAAAATCCATAGCAATTTTCTTGTCTTGGAATTCCATCACCATGAGACCATGTTTCTTTGAAGCATTTTTTCAAGCAATTCATTTCCTTGTCTATCCTATTGCTTGCTATTATGCTTTGCTAGATATTTTCCAAGCATATATAGCTTGTTCGAAAGCACATGTTTTAGGGTTTTATCCATAGCAGCAAGGAAATGAACTATTTGATATAATGTTTTGATAGACATGTATGAAAAATATGGTAGCATAGAAAAGGAAGTGAATTCGTTCAAAAAATGCCTTAAAAAAATGAGGTCTCATGGTGATGGAATGCCATGACAATGAAAAGAAATTTGATTTTCATGGAATTCCATCACCATGAGACCACATTTATTTGAGGAATCTTTTCAAATAGTTTACTGCATTGTCTATGGCTTGTCATGGAATTCCATCACCACATTTATTTGATGCATTTTTTTCAAACAGCTCACTACCTTGTCTATGCTATTGCTTACTATTATGCTTTTGATATATTTTTTCCAAGCATCCATAGATTGTTAGAAACCACTTGTTTTAGGATTTTAGCCATAGCAACAATGGAGTCAAATTTTTGACAAGATTCTTTGGTAGACATGTATAAAAATTGTGGTAACATAGACAAGGCAACGAACTATTTGAAAAAATACCTCAAAAAAATCTGGTCTCATAGAATTCCATGATAAGAAAATGTAATTGGCAACTGCTCCTAGTTATTAGTTATGCAATGTGAAGTAATTGCATAACTGCTTAGGTTGACTTTGTAAAAACTATATTGTAATTGAAATTTTTTCATCTATTAGCATCTAGCTATTAGTTATGCAATGTGAAGTAATGCTTTGACTTTGAAAGATGTGCAATGCAATGTAATCAACAATATGAATATAAACTACAAAAATCTATTTTTTACAATTCATTAGTTAAAATATTTATTTCATTTGCTCTCTATATCTCTATATGCTAGGGAAATACTTTCAATTTCAAAAAAATATAGTTTTTATCTCTTGTTCTACAATTTCTTATGTTTTTTTTAAATATGATTTTTTCTTGATTTTTTTCAAAAACTCTTATACTTTTGGTTTGCCGATTTTTTTCCCAAAAGATTTTTTGTGCTATGCACTAGAAGCATGGAGCATACACATGAATACATGCAATATACATGAAGTATACATGTGAATAAGCAAAACATACATGTGAATAAGTGAGGCACATGTAATTGAAGCATTGCAAAGGATACAAACCACCAGGAAAGGAGCTTATTTACACAATATGCTTTAGATGGGGCTTATTGAGAAATCAACAATAATTAATTAAGCATTATATGTAAACAAAATCCATGCCTACAACATTCAAGCATACGATTTACACAATACACATGCAATAAAATCATTCAAGAATGGCAGTAGAAAAATAAGATTTTCTTTAATCAAAAAGTTGTAAGGCTATACAATGATATATATTGATAAGAGTATATACAATATATCTAAAAAACCAATACAAGATTAGTACAAAGGAGACATATGGACATAAAATGTCATGTATATATTGATAGTACAAAACATATGTTCCAAAATGACACATAGGCATACAACAAACGACCCTAATACATAGTCATTTCCTTCTAGGGGAAGGGAATAGATCTTGTGCTAGATTCAAAATTTGGCTAGATGGAGTGACTGTTGGTTCTCTTGTCTTTCGAACATGTTCACTAGTCCTCCTCTCTTCACTCTAGACCTTCAACTAATGCAATAAAAAGTAAAGATGTTAATACATAAAAATTGAATTATGAAATGGCATATAACAAAATATAACCACTTACCGCATACATATATTCATCATGCACATTTACAACATTACCACATCCATGATCTGGAGTGACAACCACCTGTAGCAACCATAAAGATAGAAATTAAACTACATAGTGTATCGTGAAAATTTTCTATAATAGACCATAAAAAAGAAAATATAATGTCAAATCAACTAATATATTGCATACCTCTCTCAATGGATCAAAACTGGCTATTGTTGTAGCAACTCCATGGTCCACCATGCCACCAACATCACTAGGGTTGTCTGATGTCAACAACTACAAATGCAATAACATATCTAACAGTAATATAAAGAAGTTCAGGTAGTCCCTTTATAATTGTCATAAATGAAAGAGTAAATGGTTGGCCTCAGTTGAAACTACAATATAGTGCTTATAGATCACATAATGGTGAAAGTACTAAGTCAATTGGGATAGTCCAAACTCTTGAAAATTCTAAATTTCAGTGCTCATTGAGATTTGTATTGCATCTGGTGATGAACTAATGCTATTGAGGGCATGCTGTCAACATAGTGATAATGCCACAATGAAGTTCACATGAATAAAGTGAGGATTACTATCTTACTAGTAGCTTTCAAAGGGATTATGGAACATACGATGAATTAGGATGTGTTTAGGGTTTTACTATAGCACATGAAGTTGGTTGTTAAGGTGTGCGACAGTAATGGAGAAGACAACTTTGGTCAATACTGAGTGGAAGGAAAATTATTTCTTCTAACCATGTATAGGATACAATTTGGATGGAGGTGCTATATCATAGACACTATAAAGAGACAAGACCAACAACAAATAATGGAACATATGGTGAAATAATAGAGGGTAAAATGGGATGGAAGTCGAATGTGATAATGGAATATGGGATGGAATAGAATAGATTAATGAGATGGGATAGGATTGGATAACAAAATATAGCATGAACTATTAGAGGTTAATGGGATGGGATTAGGAGGGAATAAAGGAACATAGGGTGCATTAGGGAAAGAGAGTCAGACAAGACCAAGAGGGGATAATGGAACATAAGGTGAAATAAGAGAGGGTAATGGGATGGGAATAGAAGGAGTTAATGGAACATAAGATGGAATAGTATAGATTGATGGGATGGGCTAGGATGGGATAAAAAATATAGGGTGGAAAATTAGAGGTTAATAGGATGCAATTAGTAGGGAATAATGCAACATAGGATGAATTAGGAGGTGTCTAGGGTTTGACTATAGTACACGAAGTGCAAAATTGACCTATGTGTAGCAATAATAGAGAAGAGTTATCTAGTGTGAAACATGGATAAAGATGGTATAACATAGAATGGATAAAGGAATGTAGGGTGGAACATAGGGGATCATGGAACATCTAGGGTGAAATAATAATGGGTAGAATAAGATGGGAGTAGAAGGGCATAATGACACATAGCATGGGCTAGAAGATATTAGTGGGATGGGCTAGGAGGGGATCATGGAAAATAGGGTGAACTATTAAATTTTATTGGGATGGGATTAGGAAGGAATAAAGGAACAAAAAGTGAATTAGGAGAAGATAATGTGACACGATCAATGAACACAAATGCAATGTTTTTGTTTCTCATCAAATTCTTAGATTTGTATATGCAAAATTATGAAAACTAGCTAAAATTGTTTTACAACACCATTAATGAATATAGGCTACCTTAGTGTAAGTTGTTTGAGGAAATGAATTGTGAGGTGTGGAGGTCAAAGGTCCACTAGGAAACTATTTGAAATCCAAACCATGTTATGAGACAAACATTCAAATATAACATTCAACTATTCAAATGCAATAATAATATCTTTAATACTAGTTTCATGGTTGTGGACTCAATGTCAAGAATGAATAAGGGTCTGTAGGAATGGAGCACATCTCATGAACAGTCCGACCCTAAAATTTCATCATATCAGAATTCTAATAATTTAGTTATTCTTAAATTTAAAAATATAATTTAATAAACAACATTAAATTAACTTGCTAAATATTACCTGAGTGTCAATGTCGAATGTATCATTTAGCAAATTATCTGTGAAATCCATCACCTCTGCAAAAAATATAGGTTGTGCAGTTGCATTCCGAGAACTCTAATAATCACACGTGCAAACAACACAACAAGCACCACAATGGTAGGGTGGAGCTTGGGGCCTACACATCTCCTCCACATCAAGATCTACTAGAGGCCTCACACACTGTAAAATGGTCTGGGTGTGAGCCTATCTACTCCACCATGTCCATGTCTACACTATCCTTAACAATGGAAGGATAGATGACATGCTCCACTATGGATTACATCGTGCATAAGGTCTATCATGTGTGGAGCCCCAACCTCTACCTTGAAAGTCTAAGATATCAAAATAATTTGGCATCTTATTGAGGAAACACTCACAATAGAGTTTCCTCAAAAAATATTGTGGTACCTCATGGTTATTGCATGGAGGTTGGTGAAATACTATCCACCACCGCTCCCAAAATTTATTTTTAATTAACTCATGGTGGAACCAATGGATGGGGAACCTCTTACATGGATGAGACAAAGGTGCATTGGTTCTCAGGTCTATAAATAGGGCACACAAGTAAGATTTGCTAATTTTTTGTTTTATCACATCTGCATATGACAAGCCACTAGCATAAAATTGTCTCATCTCATGCCTCTTACTTGACTAGAAAATTATTTTCTCACTCATTTCTCCTACATGAGATACAATTGACTTCAATGATTTAGAAATCCCTCTCCTATAAGGGTGGGTTTTGGCGTGCTAGGTTAATCTTCCAATTAATTGTTCAATGTTTATTTTATTGTTTTTAATTTGATTTAGAATATTTTCTTGTGTTCCTTGAGGATGCCTATGAATTGGTGGAGGGTTTCAGGTTGTTCTCAAGTATATGAGGTTCTTCATGAGAGGGTGATTATGAATACTCAATGTTTCTAGTTGGATATTCATTCCTTGAGAATTAGAAAAAAAAAATTATCATAAAAACCTATTTCAATTTGTATTCTAAATCAAATTCAAAATAAATAAAATAAAAATACATACCTCTTTGCAATCTTTGACCTCTCAGACATTTTGGTGGCATCCTCATGAAAAATCACAAGCTAAGAGTGCAAAAAATTGATGAGATTTGGCGAGTGCAAGTTACAAAGCTCAAATCCTCCAAGCCAAGCTACGGGTTGAAATCAAAATGAAAGTTTCAAATGCTTTTTTTTTTTCTTTTAAATTATTTTTACATTTGGTGCATGCAAAATGCTATACTTTGACCTTTTTTGGAAATTTTTTCCAATTTGGCATCAAAATTATGTCACAGATTGGTGCACTTACCCATGATATAACTAAGATTGGATTTAGAGTCCACATACAGTCGAGGTATTTAGCAAAAGTTGGGGGCTGAAGAGTTACATTGGGCACACATGATAATGAACCTTTTCCTATTTGTTATTTCATTCCTTACTTCCAAACAATTTTTTACTCCATTGTCTAGATATTTGGTACTCCTATGGCATGGATGTATATGGCAGCCCATATTCAACACCCCCAATATTACACAGTATATGACTATGTAGGGTTTCTCATAAAGAATATTCATGATGGTTTGATAAGATTAAAGAAAGGAACAGATTGAGTAAGATTTGGATGGTACTCATTGTTAATGCATATGCTTTTGTTCAAAGGTGAATCTTACTTTGGGAAAAATATGACTTTGGATAAGATGGAGGGTACCTTGGAACTACATGTTCAGTGTTGGACTACTATTCTTGATAAGGATGATAGGACATATGATTATGTGACTTTTCAAAACTTTTTTTCTTTAGAATTAAAGAGATCCTTGGTTATGAATGTGCCTATAATTCCCAAGGCCCTGCATGATTTATTAAGACCCAAGCAAAGAAGGCCTAAGTTGGGAATTGATCACAATTGGGGAGATGTCATCCCATATCTTGCATACACTATTTTGAGAGCATATGGTTCCTCTATGGCACCTCACTTGCTTCCAAGGTGTGTGCCATAAATAATTGGTTTCCTTGAGATAATATGGAAATTGGGAAGTGTGGAAAATGAACATTTGTTGAATCAAGGAAAATGAACATTTTTTCCTTCATACACATGCTTCTCTAATTTTGTAATGACAAACGATGGTTGGAATAAGATACTTGACATACTCAAAACCTTCCACATGCAAAGAGAAGTAGAGAGGAATAGGTATTATCCAGAAGGTTTCATGGCCCGGTTAAAGGAAAGAAACAAGAGTTACAAATTTGTGCACATTTTTCAATTCCTAGAGGATGCGATAAGAAATGTGTTTGATCTTCTAGAGAAAGATAGGAGAAAGGAAAGGTGAATTGCATTTAATAAAATGTAGAGAAAGATAAGGGAGAAAAAACCTAATTTTGTTGCTTTCCTAGAAATTGAGAATGTCATGCAGAAGGTGGAGTATGTGTTTCCAAACTTTGAAATAATAGTGGGCCAACTTGAAAGTGAAAAGGTAATTCTAGATAAGGGGAAATCCTCCATTGAAGAAGAATAGGGTGGGGGAGAAATCTTTATTATGGAAGAGAAATCCACATCTCCGACCCCTGAGGAACGAAAGATTAAGTTCTTTACAAGGAGAAATAATAAGGCAAAGAAAAGTGATGCAATTACTGCTCCCTCCCATCAAGAGGAGAAAAGACCTCTTTCTCTTGTGCCATAAATACCCCCACCATCTCCTCTAGGACCAACAGGGCCTGAAATTGTAGATCTTGATGCTCCACCACTGCATGCATCACCACCAAAAGATCCACCATTAAAGAATAAAAAATTTGAAGTAACTAGTTTTGTGGACTATGCTGATGAAAAATCTAATGATGACATTTGAGTATCAAAGCAAGAAATACAAGAAGGAATTCCCTCTACACCAACAATGGTGGAATCACAACAATTGAGTATGAGGCTGAGAAAGGTTGACCTCACTAGGGTTAATGTTAAAGATTATATATGAGTGGAGTCATGTACAAAGTTCATGAATGATGATTCATTTGTAAATTCTCAAGCTTTTATGGAGTTTTCATATAGGGCCAAGAGGGATGAGTATGTCGTCTATCTAGCTAGAGAAAAAATTCTTCATCTAGAATTTCCTAATGTAACTATTGAATCAAGGTTCTTAGGTGATATGAGAGATAGGTTTCAAAAGATAACTACAAAGTAAGAGAGTTAGTGAGGAATAGTAGCATTTTTTTCTTCCAAAGTAGGATTTAGCTTCTACCATAGCTTTTGATACCATAAAGATATGTGATAGACCACTCTACAATTTAGAAGAAGAGGCTGAAATTGCATTACAAGGGTCTAATTTCAGTGAACAATGGGATGCATTACCTATTTGGTCTCTATCCCCTAATACAGGGAAGCATGACATTGTTGAGCCTACACCTAACTATAGTGGATGCCTAATAATAAAGAGAGTATTAGAAACATTGGCTCTAGAGGCAACAAACATGTTAGTACATGTTGCACATTTCACAAGGGCCACTATGGAATCTACAACTGTAGAAAAAGAAAATCTCAAGACAGATTTAAATATTTTTCTAGTTGACTATGGAGGGGTTGAGCAACAGAAAATGCAGTTGCAAACAAAAGTAGAATTATTGGAGAAAAATTTGCAAATTTTGCAACTAAGAAAGCATGAGCATATTGGCACTAACTCCCCTACCACTTCACAAGAAGCTACAACCCTCAACTTTACCCTTGAAGAAATTTCCTCATGGTAAATTTTTCCATACAACATGGGAAGTGTGCCCATTTCAATGGTAGAGCCTAGAATGTCAAAATTACCATAGGCTAAAGAGGATATCAACAAGGATGAGTTGCTCAATAAATTAGAGGAGTATAAAGAGAAATGTGAAAATCATGATAATGAAATCTTTACGAGCAATATGAAGATTGTCACTACAGTCTCAAAGCATCTAAATAGAGGAGTGAATAATAGATTGAATAGTATTCATGATAACTACTCCTCCATGGTGGTTTCTATAAATAATTTTAACACTAAAAGGGAAAGGGTTATTCCACTCATTGAAATATGAAACCCTAGATTTCAGGAGTTGAGAATGATGTCCATTGGAGCTGAGCAAGAAGCTAATCCCCCTAAAAGGCTTAATCCCATTATTACTCTTGTAGGTGAAATCAAAGGATACATGGGAAACATTGAGCCTCTGGAAGTCAAAATAAGGGAATTGGTGAAATTCTTTCATGAATCACATCATGGTCTCCTCCCATCCATTTTAAGGGATGATGGTAGAATAAAAACCCTACAGGAGTGGAAAAATGAAACTAATAAAACCATTTCAGAGTAGGCAATTTCAATTTGTCAAAGGTGTGATATGGGTACATTGAAAAAATATGAACATGTTGGCTCATGCAGAGACTATCTTATCAAAATTATATAGGGAGGCCAATCAAATTGTTACAAAGTATTCACCTTATAGAGAAAAGGTTGGTGAAGTCATGAATTTTGATTGGCCTACTAAAGAGGAATTCTTGGCATGGAGAGATAAATACTTGAATGGAGTGGTAGACTGAGTTAAAATTGTGGGGTGGTGATTTTGAAATTTTGATTTTGAAGTCTACAATCATGATGAATAATAGATAGGTGAAAATACATTGTAGATGCGGACATATTGTTTGTCCTTTCATTTATGTTTCTTTCTTGTTTTCTTTCATTTTCACTTGGTGTGCATGGGCGTACTTTTTGAGGAAACTGCTTGAAGATTCCTCTTTAAAGGTTGGACCAAATCTCTAATGACGAATGAGGATTACTTTTGTCTCATGTTTATTCCCACCATCTATGATCTCAAGTGTAAATAAAAAAGGGAATATATGTTAAAACGGTCCAATAGAATGATGACATGTGTGCTTTCTGGTCTGAGGTTTGTTTTACTCCTTTGTCTCTATAAGAAGGAATTCAAGACTAGAAAGTGGGTTTCAAGTTATTGCAATTGACAGTGAATTGTAGAAGGAATACATAACATATTTTAAGTTTCTTTTTGTCTTAGGTTTCGATTCTATAGCTGCATATGTGATTTTGATAACAAGATAGAAAATATGAAGTAGAGTGGTGCTAATTTCATGACCATTTTCTCTCCTTTGTATGTGCTTTATGAATTATGAATAATATAATAAAGGATTGTTTTGTTCATCTCCATTGTTTCTAGTGGTTGTATGATTTCACTCTTGCTAATTAGTTCAAGGAACTAGTATAAATGCTTGAATAATTTTTTTGATTCATATTAATTATGTGCTAGGATATATGTAAGAAGTGGTGGTCAAGAAAGTAATATGGGAATGCTATAATGTAGTATTTTTCAAGCTTATATATTTCTATCTGAAGAATTATTATCAGGTTGCATAGGTTAATATTGACTCCATGTTTATGATAAGGTACTGGTTTAGGTAAAATATTCATAATACAGTTTATGGGTCAATTCATCAGAAAATAACTCTTTATTTACAAACCCTTCAAATGAGTTACTATTGTAGTTACATTGAGTTTTGTTATATTCTCATGCTCCAAGTGTAGTAAATTGTTAAAAGAGTTGCCAAAATTCTGATATATTACGTTGTTGAGCGGTTATATGAGAAGTATATGTTGTTGATAATGTATTTAAATATTTGTCACATATATTCTTGATTATACATTGTGGGATCACCCTCCCGGGTTTCACAAAGCCTAATGTGCAGGAGTGAAATTTTTGCAGATTTTACTCATTCGTTGGCCAATCCCTTTAGATTACTAAACATGGGAAATGGAATAATCCATAGGTAATTATGAAGGTCAACTTGGTTCTTAAAAAACAACCAACAACATCACTTTTTTATCTTCAACACCATTTCTAAAGCTATGTACATAAATCCCACCTATTGAATTTCCTATATTGTTGTTTAATATTTCTTAGAAATCTGAAATAGATTGAATAACCTAAAGAAAATTTTAAGAGAAATTTAAAGTTACATAAACTCAAAAAATATAAATAATGCAAACCAAAACTCTAAGAGATATGCAATATGCGGATGACAAAATTGCATTAGGAGCTTCCAAGATAAAAAATAAAAGCTAGGTAGTGAGTTTATATAAAACTAAGGAGAGGATGGAGGTGACAAATTAAAAAATAGGAATTGACCACCAATAACCACCAATATTAAATAAAATGGAAAAAAAGTAAAATCTCCACCCTTAAAGGGTGGAGACAACTCATGTCACTTTATCTCCTAGTTATTAAACGAGAACCTCACTTTATTATCCTAAGAAAGATTAATAAAAGTGTAGGAAAATCTTATAACTAAAGGAAAAATAAATTATCCTACTAGAAAAATAAAAACCTACACCAACACCCCCCTTAAGAACAACTTAGGAGGATATAAAAGATGATGGGTCCCAAGAAATGAGGCCATGTTAGGCACCCATGTACATATCAAATTCCCCCAAAAGAAGCCCCCCAGAAATAGAGAGAGAACACCCCCAAAATAGATAGAGAAAAAGAGGACTAAGAAGTCCCCCTAAAGATGACACCATTTGCACTACAATCAAAGCTTGAAAATGGAGGAAATTTCTCTCAGTGAAGGGTTTGGTGAAGATTTTTGTAGTTTGATATGATTTCAAACAATACTTGAGATTCCAATGATCTACTAATGAATCAAATCATAAATGTAGTGCATGTGGATCTCCATATGCTTGGTCCATTAATGATGGATCAAATTGTGAGAGATTTAAATCACACTCTAGTTATCACAAAAGATGACTATTGGATTTTGGAAGGGAATTCCAAACTCAGTGAGAATGTTTTAAGTCAGATGGCCTTAGTAGTAGCATTAACTTCTCTCGATACTTAGCTTCTATAGATGAAAGAGAAATAGTAGACTCCTTCCTTCTTGACCAACAATTTGGATCAAAACCAAGGGAGAAGCAATACCTTGAAGTAGACTTTCAATCCTAAGGATCATTTTCCCAATCTGAATTTATGTGTCCCATCAAGTCAAAATCCACACCTGGGTATGTGCAGGATCATCATGGAAAAAATAGGCCCTTAAGTGGCAATAAAATTTACAAAATCAGAGTTAGGCAACTTGACGTAAAAATTTGAATAAGTTATCTATATTATTTCAAAACTATGTAAGAATAAAATCTATAGCAAATTGAATGTAGTTTCTAAACTACTAGGTTTTTTTTTTTTTTAATCTATTTGGTGAAAATTTGAAATTTCAGTGCAATAGTACTTAAATTTCAAGGAAAAAATGAGAAGTAGGTGTTTGTTTGACCACCCTAACCACAATAAAATGATAATATTTTTTTATAATATTTTAGATATAAGTAGGAGACTTATGTCCTCATGTGATGCATATTTATTTTGTAATTTTTTTCCAATTAAATAATTAATTATGAATTTTTTATTACAAATTTTAAAAAGTATAAAAACTCGTATGTCTAACCACCTTAACTTGGTCAAAACTTCATGAAATTAAAATTATTATTTTTAATACTATACTATGCAAATCATAGAATGTGACACATGTTTTGGATTCAAAAAATGTGATACCGTTTGAAAGCTATAAATGTTTTTCAATCGACCTATCAGTAAGGACATTAGTTGTAATTCAAATAGAAAATGAATAATAATTATTTATTAAATTAAAAGTAAAGAATAATTTATATTGGTGGAAAGTTGAGAATCTCCTTTAAAAACCCTTTTTGTTTCATCAATTTTGTGTTAAAAAAAGTCATCAGCCACATGGGCCATCATATCACTTAGATAGTTCCATTTTTTGACCCATCATGATCCTACACATACCCACCTAATGCATATTGAATCCCATAATTATGAGTACCCTTGATATAGTGAAGAATTCACTTAGTTTCTTTCTAGTGTAGATCATGTGGCTTCTGCATGAATCAAGGGACCATGCCTATAACATATCAAATGTCAAGTATCATGCTAGACAAATAGATGAGACTATCAACAAGATATTGATACAAAGTTCCATCCACCAAGGTGATGAAGAGGAAGAAATGTTCTAACACAACTTTAATACATTTATACTCTTTAAACAATGGCTATCTCAAACAATGCCTAAGTGCACCTTGAAACATGGGACAACATCCTAAAGGCACTCTATCGTTGAGGATAACATGGAACATGGGAAACTTGGTTTCTTTAGACCTAGTACAACATATTCTATGGGTTTCCAAACATTCGTAACCCTAACCAAGTGATTAGCACAGTGGTTCATGCAAATTGAGACTTGTTGTCACTATGTGCATTCAAGGCAATGACTTTTGTGTCGCAAAAAAGTGTATCCTTGACACTTTTCACTCATTTGGGCCTTTTCTTGTGGTTTTTAGCCTAGTTTTTCCTATATTTAATGTTTTAATGTGGCCAACACATTCACATTAGGTCTTGAACCCTTGCAAATCAATAAGAAGTATATGGTGTCTTGAAAAGGTGTTGTGAAGTGTTGTAACCCACTTTCACACTTTTCTAAGACCCTTTCATCATAATTCATCTAAACTACCTCTTTTTACCACATTCAAAGCCTTATTCCAAAGTGTTTTAAGGTGTTGTAACTAACCCTTACACTTTCCTAGGCTTGTCATCACTAAATCAACCCTTTCTTATGTTAAAACTACCCCTTAGTACACTTATAGGTCCTACTTAAGTGTGTTTCAGAAGACAATCTCAACAAACGTCAATAATCACACTTTAAATCCCAACAACCACTCAAAATTTCCCACATGGACTAAGTATTCACCTTGTTTGACTTAGTACCATGTGGCATAAAAATCAAATTTAATTTCAAAATTCTTGTAGATTTTGTCTCCAAAATCCTAAGGTCGGCCTGTGATGTGTTATTTTTGGGAAATTAGGGCACAACATGTATAAATAAAGGGTGTTCCCCTCATTTTCACCCTATTAAATTCCAGTCCTCTTCTTCTATTGTCATCATCTCCTTCTATTCATCACTCTTCTCAAGCAAGCTAGGGTTTTAGCATTCTAAGTCATCAAGACATCCTTCTAAGGAATTCAAGGGCTGAATCTTCCTCCATTGCTGCAACAACTCAAGATCAATCATCATGGAAAGGTACTAAAGCCATTGTTTCATTCTTCATTACATTATCTCTTCATTTGATTTGATTATCTAAAAGGAGTTTGACCAAGGCAAACCCCCATGCCCTAACATTCAACCAGTTTCCCCTCTTAGTGTGATTTGTAGGTCTTGTGTGTATATTTAGCAAAGAAAAAAGTTGGAAAAGTCTTCAAAATCTTTTCAAAGCTCTTTAAGGTGGTCAAAACCCTAAAAGAGGCTTGGAGAACACTTACAAACCAGATTTTGCAATTTCAGATCCAAAAACTTGTCAAGAACAAAAGACTAGACCTGGAGCTACAAAGTGCACCTTAAGATCTCCTAAAATTTGAAAGTGGAATAATTCTTGTCCATTAGTGGTGAATTAATCCCATTGTACATGCACTTTAGGGTTTTCTATAGATTTGAGTACCCTTTTGGCAGAACCAGTTTTTTGGGTAGTTTCTCCAAATCTGGGACTAAGTCGCCCAAATTGGCACAAGTGTCCCAATCGGCTTCTACAAAAAATAAAATAAGATTCCAGACCTCCATCTCATCCCTTTTCAGCCTCCAGGAGCACAATTTTTTCTTACAACTTTATGTTTATTTTAGTTTACATTTCTAGGTCATTTTGTATATGCTTGCATACAACATTTTCCAACGCTTTACATTTCTTAGGATTAGCATCAACAAATCATTTATTTTTCATTTTTCTGCATTTATACATCATAATCACACCCAAATAGCACACATTTACACCCACATCACAACCCCTAATCTTTGAATGTTAACATGAACATTTTGGCCTACCTCTGTCCTTTTAGGTGAAAAACCCTAGAAGTGTTAGAGAGTCTTGTGGTGCCAAAATTTGTGTTACAACTTAAAACAAAGGAAATAATACCTATCATATGAATTAATAGGCTTTTGAAGGCCTCCAAAAACATAACACCATGATTATTCACCCTTCCATCAACAAACAATCCATAGATTAATCACAACAACAAGGAACCTAGGGTTTTTAGGACTGTTCTATGCAATTCTACATATATTGTCAAGCCTAACTCCTTTACACATGAAAATTTTGAACTCTTCTCTGGTAGGAATGTATTCTTGAATGGATATATTTTTCCACAAATTTTCATGATTAAATTATTCTCTTTGGAAACCCTAGGTAGGGTTTAGGCCTGTAGTCACCAAAAGTGCAATATCTCACACAAAACTTGATGAAATTATACCAAAATAAATGAATTAGAAATCTAGTACCATTATCTAACTTATCCAATTGGTTTCAAGACTGTAACAACATGTACCAATCCATACAATGTAAATTATAGTCAGATTTCATTAAAAAAACACAAATTTGGATGTGCAAAATGAAGTATTTCTAATTCAAACTTTTTCCAACCTTTTTGATCAAGGTCACATGGCATATTTTAACATGTTACAACCATTAGAAATTTAAAAATTGATGACCAACTCATTTTTTAACACTAATGACAACATTTACAAGTTTTTGACATTTTGCAACATTTGCAACATTTTACAACTTGACACCAAAACATCACACCATGTAATTAAATGAACCCAAATGGTCTTACATAACCTTATTGACTCCAATCAAACCAAAATCCAAATTTTAGCAACATTACCATAATTTTCCTCAAAAAGTGCATAAAGGATGTCCCTACATCACAAGGGTGAAGAACAGATAGCCTCAAGTTTAGCCCTTGACAAAAATGGCATAGGCATATGATTACAATTAGCCATGTGAAAATTATGGAGCATATAAAGTTTGTAATTATGCTATGCAAGATAGATACTTGAGGAAGTCTGAATGATCTCAATATCCAAGTAATGAATAAGTCCAAGTATGACATTAAAAAATAATCATGGAGGGTTGTTTTCACTACTTGAATGGTGGATGAGTGAATTCTTGTTATCAAAAATCCATTGGAATAGAGAATAGGGAAGGTGTAAGTATCATCCTACTATAAAATATAGACTAAAGGATTAAAATAACATTGAATGAACCCAACTTTTAGAAGGAAGGAATCCATCATGGCATACCAATCTTGAGGGGTCTGTTTGAGGCCATAAAGAGACTTTTGAAGATGACAAAAAAATGAAGAATCTTGAATCTACCTTTGTGGCTACTCCAGTATATCTCCTCCTAAACATCACCATGAAGAAAATAATTCTTCACATCCATTTGATCAACTTACCATCTATATGTTGCAGCAATAGAAAGGATATGTTAGATGGAATTTATTTTATCATTTGGTACAAATGTCTTAGAGTAATCAATCCCAAGAACTTGTGAGAATCCTTTGGCAACCAAGTGAGCCTTATGTTTATTAACCAACCCATCTATTGTAAATTTTGTTCAATAGAACCCCTTGCATCAAACAAGTTTATTTCCCTTAGGAAGTGAGACAAGATCTCAGGTGTGGTTCCTCTCCAAGGTGGTGGTACATTTTGCAAATTATATCTCTACCTTTGAAAGTTGCTCAAAATCTGCAAAATTGTTATAAGTCTTGTTAGGGTCATGAAAATATTGTTTTTTCATGTGAAAAACCCTGAAAACCCTAGTCTTTCCTTCAAATTTTGTTATAATTTTTCATTGACCTGCTCGATCAGTTCTAATGTTTTATAGTTCTTTGTGAAACCTTTTTTTTCACTAAGTTATCATCCCTCTTTTACCAATTACCAGCTAAAAATTCCTAGAAAAACTTTAAAAACATCTTATTAGTGCATTCCTTAATTCATAACTTAAACAAAAGGAGCATAGCCCCCACATAAGATACCTGCCAAATTCTAATTGTAGTATAAGCTTCTTTTGCACCATTTTTTTGGTTCCCCAATGCGTTGGTAAATTGTCTTGGGAATTATTTATCAAGATCCTAACACATTTCATGATCTAGTATCAACACATAGATCCTAAGGAACACAATATCAATTACCTAGTGCATAAAAAAATGTGTTGGGCATCATTTTTTATGATGAAGTCAATATAGAGATTTCCCCTAATATCTAATTAACTAGTGTAACTAATCATACACACAACTTAATGGACCTAAAGATCCTTCATGTTTAATTAGTTGATTATTAAAAAGAGGCTTCATTTAATTATCAACTAAAAATTCATAGACTTAAGATGTTACTAATACTATATCTGTATTTAGGAATCTTAACTTAATCAATTGAATATATGTAACTATAAGAATAATTTAAAGTAACTGCTACTTAAAGAAATAGAGTAAGTAATCTGATTACTACTAGTTGCTATAGGTACCCATTACTTTCATGGAATGTAACTAATTAATCCTATGCCACATTGTGCACTTATCCTATCTTAATATTGAATTAAATACAAAATAAATAATTAAATTGGAAATATCAAGATAACAATGAGTTGCAATGTAAACTAAGAATCAAACTTCATAACTTCAATGCATAATATAACTAACTAACTATTACGTGGAATCAATAGTACCTCAAGTGGCCTTTGCTTGAGTGCTACATTCTACAGTATCTTTAATTAAATCAACAAATCATATATCAAGAGAAATCTTCTTTTGTAATATATTAAACATCAAAATATAATGTAGTAACTGCTATTCAATCTAATTTCTACAAAGATCTATATTATCTTCTAACTACTCTAGTCTTTCAATAGGAAACTTTCCTAAATAGGGTTTTTTAGAGTTTCATTATTATCAAAATTTATATTAACTATCTAGCAAACATCAACTCTTCTAGGAAGATAGGAAGAGGAATCAAGTTCTTTAAATATTAAAAAAAAAAAAAATAGTACAAAAATCAAACAAGGATTCTACATCTTTTAAGAAGGCTACTATAACATAGGAATGTGTTGGATAGAGCACCTTTATCATAGCTATCATTCCTTATTAGAACATACTTCTTCCTCCAAACTTATTGAGCGGATGGAATACCACATGGACACCAGAAGAATCTGGCAAATAAATGACTAGGTGACCAAAACTTTTAGTCACAACAACTAAAAATGACTAAATTCTCCTAATTTTTTTCAGCTTAGCTATAAATGAGTAAATAAATGACTAATTTGGTTGTTGACTAAAAAAGTATTTAGTCATAGAAACAAAAATTACTAAATAGTTAGTCACCAAATACAAATTAGAAAAAAAAATTAAAACACATTTTGACCAATTATTGGCATGATGTATTGGCGCGATTCATTAATTGGTGTATTCACATTCATTCCATACATGGATTCATTCATTGTAGCTGGTTATCCTAGCATTGAGGCACATGGTTTTGAGTTACAACAATTGGGCGTGTGAACTACACTAGGTATTTTGAGTTTCAACATTTGCATGGGCGATAAAGATTGTTTGGAGAGGACCTAGAGAATTCTAAAAAGGCAAACAAGTAATTCGATGTTTGATGCAAAGTATTTGAAGTCTGCAATGAAGTCAGATTTGGGGACACCCTCTGTAAAAATTTTTGAGGTAATTTGAAACCCTCATTACATTAAACATAAAATCTATAGCTTTTGATTGGGAACTTATAGTAGTTACAATATACTGCTCTTAATAATGTTCTTTTAGAATCTTTCCATTGTTCTACTTCATAATGTGTTTGAGCTAAATATAATAAAATTTGGGTGTCAGTGCCACAATAGAATTTCCTCAAACAATTTGGATACATTTTCACTGCAAGCGCAAACATGTGCTATATTTAACCATAGATCAGGCATCTGAACAAAGATGTTTCCTAAAGTAGCTTCGTGTACCTGTGTAAAAATTTCCTTTGCAATATCAAATTGATCCCTTTAAACTAGCACAATGGTTGCCCCATTTGTAGCATAAACATTTCCTAGTCTCTATGCCAACACTTTATAATGGCTGCCCCATTTGTAGCATAAACATTTTCACTAGAAGAACAAACTTTCCTTATGCAAAGTAAACATGTGCTTGATTTACCCACACAACAGCCATTTGAACAAAGATGTTTACTGCATCAGATTCTTGTACCTATGTAAAAATTTCCTTTACAATATCAAATTGACCCCTTTCAGCTAGCACAATGGCCACCCCATTTGCAGCATAAACATTTCCTGGTCTATGTGCTAACACTTTACAATGGCTGCCCCATTTGCAACATAAACATTTTCACTACAATCGCAAACTATCCTTGTGCAAATTAAACAAGTGCTAGATTTACACACACATTAGGCATCTAAACAAAGATGTTTCCTGTAGAAACTTCTTGTACCTATATAAAAATTTCCTTTGCAATATCAAATTTACCCCTTTCAACTAGCACAATGGATGCCCCATTTGCAACATAAACATTTCCTAGTCTTTGTGCCAACACTTAAGTGGCTTCTTTTATGACATTAAGATCCTCTTGAGTTATAAGGCACAATATGATGCGAAAAATGCCCAAGATCTTCTTGCAGCTACAGGTCTAGAAGACTCTAATGATGGTGAGACAAATTGTCCAATTTCAAAAAAATCATGGAGACATGCATACTCTAATTCTGAAGATGATGGACCATTGCAAAAATAGAGTTTGAGAGAAGATGATCCATATGATGATGATTTCTAGGCTTCCTGAGCTTTAACCAAACCTAGATCCTATTTTCCAAGAGAAAAATTCCCAAGGCCCATGGGAAATGAACGATGAGCATTTGATTTTCCACTTGGTTTCATTTTGAAAAGGGTACATTACATTATACAAGATTTATTTAACAGTAGAATAATTTAGTCCACCTATTTGGGACTGCAAAATAAAAATAGATGAGTTAATCTATTTTCAATTATAGGTTCTTTTAATCTAGAATCTGATAGAAAGATAAAGCATAATACATTGAAGGACACATAAAATGTTATAAAATGAAGACTAAAATAGGTTTCCTATAAAAAATAAGAAAGAGGAAAAATGAAAAGATAACATACAAATGATTCATTTGAGGTTTTTGATAAGATCTCATTTAACTATGTCAAAAGGATTTGGAAGGGACAAAGAATTTTTTATTGACTAAAATATTGAGGTAGCTTATCCATCATCATTGAATGCTTCATCTTCTCTTGGAATCTATTTCTATAATGCACCAAGAGAAGATGATACATACAACAACGATGGATAAGCAACCTCAAAATTTTAGTCAATCAAATATGCTTTGTCCCTTCCAAATCCATTTGACATAGTTAAATGAGATCTTATCAAAAACCTCAAATGAATCATTTGAACGTTATCTTTTAATTTTCCTCTTCCTTATTTTTTATGAGAAACCTATTTTAGTCTTTATTTTAGAACATTTTTTGTGTCCTTCAATGTATTATGATTTATCTTTCTATCAGATTCTAGATTAAAATAACCTATAATTGAAAATAGATTAATTCATCTATTTTTATTTTATAGTCCCAAATAGGTGGATGAAATTATTCTATTGTTAAAAATATCTTGTACAATGTAATTTCCCCTTTTTGAAATGAAACCAAGTTGAAACTCAAATGCTCATCGTTCATTTCCCATGGGCCTTGGGGATTTTTCTCTTGGAAAGTAGGAGCTAGGTTTGGTTAAAGCTCAGGAAGCCTAGACATCATCATCATATGGATCATCTTCTCCTGGACTCTGTTTCTACAATGGTTCATCATCTTTAGAATCAGAGTATGCATGTCTCCTTCATGATTTTGTTCAAACTGGAGAATTTTTCTTACCATCAACAAAGTCTTCTAGACCTATAGATACAAGAAGATCTTGGGAATTTTATGTATCATCTTGTTCCTTATCACATATATAATTTGCCTCATCTTCCATGGCAACATTAGGTTCCTCCATATAAGAATCATAAGCCTTGTACTTATCCTTCTTCTTTTTCTTCTTTTCCTTCTTTTACTTCGGCTCAGACTGACCAGCCTCATCATCATCATTATCCATGTCCTTACACTTACTCTTCCATAATTATTTCACACGCTCAAATTTCTACTCTTGTGGCATCACCCGCTGAAGTTCTTCCTCAAGTGCTTTCTCCTTTACATTTGAATCCTTTGTTCTTTAACAAATTTTTCATTTTGCTTCATCAGCCAAGATAATTTGGTGTGCTACTTTAATTGTTTCTTTTTCTTTAAGCCAATCATCTGTTTTCAGTTCCATATTACCAATTATACATAAATAATTTGATGAGTTTTATCCATCTTAAGTGCATCCCCAATTAGTTCTAGGCTTAGTTGGATCTCATTCTGAGCTTGAGAGAATATGGTTGCAAGACGTACATATGCATACACATAATCAAGAAACTTGAACAATATTAGACTATATTAAATATTTGTTTTTTTAGTATCATGTAGTTGTTCAAACAACCTAGCAAGATTAAATAGTGTTGTGAGTTTACACCATGGTAACTCAAGTGAAACACCACCTTCTTCTAGTTGATGGAAGAATTCCATATCCTTAAAGCACACAAAAAAAACTATAGGATTGTCACTGGGGCTTTTATTTATGAATTCAACCCAAATGTCATTTCCTAATGCCTCCATAAAATTTTATTGAGCCAAATTTAGTTCATCACAATCAAATTGAATAACCCCAATGTTGTTTAGAAATTCAATGGGTACTTCTTCTCTTCTCTTCTTTAGAAGATAATTTTGTCTTAAGAGAATCTAAGGTTGCACTGAGGTCTATTGATATTAATAACTCACCCATCTTGATAAATGCATGGGTTTCACATGGATCTATGTGAGCTTCCTTTATTAAAATTTCCAAATCCTTCTCTACCTACCCTTGTTGAGCATATATATGGCCTACATATTTTAGGCTTTCACAGTTCTTAGGGTGGACCTCCAAAACCTTTTCAAAATTTGAGAGAGAACTCTTAAGATCTCCCAACTTCAATTGAACCAATCCACAAAATCTTGTGGCCTCTATCTTTCCTTGATTGATCCCATGTAGTAGTGTCCATTGGTGTTATAATCACCTTTAATATGATAATATCATAAAATATTATAATATGAATGATATTTTATGAGAGGGTGGTCAGTTAAAACAAGATTTGTCTCAGTAAACTATTTGACAAGAAAATGTTGCCCCATGAAGAAAAAATGGTTTGCTAAATGATTCAATGTCATTGCATAGTATGAGTATAATTCAAAGGATCTACACATCTTTTCCATTACTTCATGAACACTACCTTTTTCACTAACTATGATAATCCTACAATTAGAAAGTGCACAAAAATGAGCACATCGATTTTTCCCCATTTCAAATAGTAAAATTACCAAAAAAAATGTGTTTAAAACCTATAAAAATTTGTAATAAAATCATGCTGATTTTTACACAAAAAAAACCATGAGACAATAGCTTGTTGCTTACTATTATGCTTTGACATTATTTTTCCAAGCATCCATAACTTTTTTTAAATCACTTGTTTTAGGATTTTAGCCATAGCAACAAGGCAATGAGTTGTTTAATAAAATGCTTTGGTAGACATGTATGAAAACTTTTGTATCGTAGACAAGGCAATGAAATTTAGAAAAAATTCCTTAGAGAAATGTGGTCTCATGGTGATAGAATACATGAAAAGTGAATTTTTATGGATTATGATGGAATTCCATCACCATGAGACCACATTTCTTTGAGGCATTTTTTCAACCAGTTCGCTACCTTGTCTATGCTATTTCTTACTATTATGATTTGGTAGATTTTCTCCAAGCATCCATAGCTTGTTCAAAAGCACTTGTTTTAGGATTTTATCCATAGTAACAGGGCAATGATCTATTTGATCAAATTCTTTAGTAGACATGTATGAAAAATGTGGTAGCATAGACAAGGCAATAAACTTTTTCAAAAAATGCCTCAAATAAATGTTGTCTCATGGAATGCCATGACAAGAAAATATAATTGGTAGCTTCTCCTAGTTATTAGTTATGAAATCTAAAGTAATTCCATAACTGCTTAGGTTGACTTTGCAAATACTACGATTTTTTTCATCTATCAACATCTATTTATTAGTTATGAAATGTGAAGTAATGCTTTGAGTGTGAAATATGTGCAATGCAAAGTAATCAACAATGCAGATGATTATGATGATGTTTTGTCACCTTAACTATCATGTCACCTTAAGAGGTTAGCTTGTCACCTAAACATTGGTTATATGTATGGTATAATTTATTATTAAATGTAATTCATTCTTCTTAGTTTTCTTACTTTGGTTGAAATTAATTTTTTTTATTTGAAATATAATTTATTATATGTCCTATATGTTTTCTAGATGCTATAATTTTCTTGTATGTCCTAGATGATAGCTTTAATTTTTAATACTGCTTCTAACCTCCACATGCATTTAATATGATTTTGTGAAGGAAACAATAATGAACATTTATGATTTAATAATACATATAGATATCTTAAGATTAGGTGAACTAAGCCTCCACATTACAAAGAAAGAAATGATCTCTTAGGTATGACTAACACTAAAAACTAAAACCAAGAGATTGCAAAATTAGAAAATTGTTCAATATTTTCAATAAAATGATATCTAAAATATTGCATTCATAATATACCCCTATATTCCCACCAAAAATATAGAAAAAATAAAATACCACAATTTGAGACTACAACTTATTATATCATACACAATATTATGAAAAAATAATCGATACAAATTCATAATATACCCATATATTCCAACCTAAAGTACATAAAAAATCCAATCATACATATTATTATCAACAAATAATTGAGACTAGAATTTGAGCACCAAATTAAATCTTCTTTTCCATTGATTGCTTCAAATAGATATAACATAAGTCTCATATATGTTTCTATAAATTCCTATGATGATATCAAAATTTGGTCTTGGTTTCTCTTTTATAACAAAGCAACAAGCTTCAAATCATTACAAAATATGGCATCTTTTCAAAATTCATGCCTCTTCGTATAAACTAAACTAAGCAATTGTTTTTCTTAAAACATAAAACATAGGAAGTAGATAACTAATGAAGTTCAAAACACTTGTGACACCATATTCTGTTAATCTCTATAAGGAACCCATGATCACTGAAGATTTGTTCAAAGCCCTTTCTCCATATTAGTTTATCTCAATGTTTGGCTCTTCCACTGTGACAACCCCAAGGCCTATTGTTCAGGAGGATCCAAATACTTCTTCTCCCACTCGTACACTATATAATCATGTGGCCATTTTTATTTTTGAGGCGAATCTTCCATTAGTTTTCTAGTAATTCCCTACCATCCATGATAAACTTAGAATATCCAGCATCCAATGCTATTACTCCATCCATGATTAAGTAAAATCTATCAAGACTCAACTCACCATCCTTTTGTATGCAACTGATGCATTATGAAACAATCTTTCCAAATTCACTCTTCCATTCATTGAGGTCCTTCAAGTGGCCATCTTTCAATATTTTTGGCACAAACCATTGCTTTAGAGTATGAAATAAATATATTCTTGTTCTGATCTTTTGGTCTCATCCTTGTATATATTGGAATTCATCTAAAACTATTTTGGCCATATGTTCTATAGGTTTTAATGCTACAGGAGCCTTAGTAATCCTCTATAATATTTTGCACATGGTTACCAATGTGTGGTGTATGGGCTTCCAGTTCTTAAAAATGGGATCCAGTATGGGTACATGCGTTTTCATCTAATCAATTGCTTGTGTTAGTGAGTTGTAGCAATCATACACACTTTCCAACTTATCCACAATTAGCTTTATCCTATGCTTGAGAACCTTCTCTAAAACATTGTAGATTTTCTTATTCACTCCTTCCTTACCCTCATTGTTGGCTTTATTTAACTCTTCAATCTATTGTCTAATAATTCTCGCTTGCTTAGTAGAAGCACTTTCTATATCAACTAGTGGAGCAGAAGGAGGTTGGTATAAAATTATTTCCTTGTTATATGAGGGGCCTACTCCTTTCAATTGTTCCTTCAACTTCACATTTTCCATGAATAATTTATTAAATTCATCATCTAAAAAATATATTCATTTTTATACTCTCCCAATCTAGCTTCCATCTCCTTAACTGCAACTTAGGTGAACATAGTTGAATGCATTTTAATGGTTGCAGATTCTAGAGGAGATGTATCCTTTAATATTTTCACCATAGCTATCCCTTTCATTTCTTGCACTACATCTAGTAATCTTGGTTTTTGTGTACTCTTTTTTTTGGCCCAGAATGCCAAGGTTTCAATCTTGGGGTTATACCCTTTTCCACGTACCCCTTCATTTGAGTCAAACTCAACAATCAACATTGGGTCTTCTTGTGTTCTCACTTGATCAAGTAATTTTTTTTTATTTAATTATATACAAGGAACAATAAGTATATTACTTATCAAAATCATCTCTTTAGCCTCTTGTGGGTTGGTATCAATATTATCAATCCTTAATTCATTAAAAGTTTGGGATACTATCTGGTCATGCTAGGATTCCTCATCTCCCATCTTATTTATTTCAACCCTCACTTCAAACTTTCTCATTTTCATCTTAATCCAAAAGTCTTTAAATTCATGCATTTATCTCTCTCCTTGTACCTAAATATTAGATCTAGCTTCAGGCCTATGGTCTTCAGTTTCAGGCATAGGTTGGTCCACTTCAACATCATCCTTGAAATATCTTAACACATTGACTACTTCTTCTCTATCTTCAACCTCCTCATTTATTTCATAGGAAACAAGTGGTTCTATATCTTGTGTCTTTTTTTTTTTAGAAGGTGGTTGTTCAGGAGGTGATCTTGGAGAAGAATGAGATACTGAAATAGTAAATGGAGATGGTTCTATAATTACAATACCACTCATCCTTCTGGGAGACAAGCTAGTAGATATCGCAATCCCCATGTCCATTGCAGACTTATATAATTCATGAAACTTATCAATCATCATTTCAATCCCCTTAAGAGGATCTACTTCCTCTATGAAATACTAGAATAAATCATTGTGCTTCATCTTTCTTTCTTCCTCAAGCCTTTCCATAACTTCCCATTTTCTCCTCCTCTCATATACCTTTGAGGAGTGAAACAATTTTTGATTACATCTTCTTCATAATCAATATAGTGAGTAACCATATCCTTGCTAAGGATAGTGTTCTTACAAAATTTATGTTACCCTCAGGATAAAAATATCTTTCCTTTCTAGACTCTAATGAGTACCTTATTTTTAGATAATTCGGAAACTCTTCAAGTGTACCAGATCTCACTGATAGTTACCCACATGTTGTCAAATTCGGTAGAAATGTACCCTTCCTCTATTTATGTTGTCACAGAGATTGTGCTTGAGTGCTATATTTAAAGGCTTAGCAATCTCATGAAACATGGAAACACCTTCGAGCCTGTGGGTATGCTCATAACAAAGATGAATCTCTAGATTATGGGTTGGTTCCCCTTTTGATTCCTAGAAACTAATGAATTGATGGTAAAAGAGAAGAAGGATTACTCTGAAAATGAAAATTTATCTATGGGAGGTGATGCACCTAAATATAAATTGAATTGATGGGAAAAGAGAATAATGTTGAAGTTGTCTCTTATAATGATGTTTAACTGGGTTACTCAAATATTTATATTCATGAACATTGACTCTCCATCTTATGCATATTGTCTGTTGATTGCCATTATAAAAAGGTTGCTATTGTAGCTGAGGTTTATCTTTGGTCATTGGAATTGTCATTATAACTAGTCTTTATGGTGTTGTTCCTTTTCATAGACTAAATTGATGTATTCTTTAACTTAGTGCTTGAGAAAACAAATACATGATATAAAATCATGATGAAAAAATAGTAATAACATATAAACATGTATGCAACCATGAATTCCTTGGTGAAAAGTGACACCTTTTCTCTGTTTTGTAGATTAATATGCATCTGAATGAGCTCATTTCTCGTTTATGATTATCACTTCAAGGTGAAGGGATACCAAACCTTCATTTCACTTCTTGATTTGATAGTCATGGATGGACAATGTGCTCTGCCAGTTTATAAATTGTTCTTCAAACGGAAAATGCTTTCATTTGAAAAGCTTAATCATGTATTTTACTTATTCATATCCATCTTAGGGATGGCATGCTAGGCTCAACCCTTGTGGGAGCCCAATTTTCACCACATGTTGAATTGTGTAAAGAGATAAAACATAAATGAATTTGTACCTACACAATGAACAAACAAGTTAGACAAAATAGTGAAGTTCAATGCTCTTCCTAATGATTTCACTTCATTTGATGATCCAATTTGGTTCTTTTTCATTTATCTGGTAATGTCTCAATTGATTTAATGCATCATAGATGTAGGTTATATGTCTTTTGATGAAACATATGATGAGCTTTCCTATGTTGAGCTCTAACCAAATCTTTCAATCATCTGCAAGTACATCTGGAGATCAGGAACTACAGGAGTTGAAGATAGGAATATCAAGTTGAAGTTAGAAGGACCAACACCAACATCATCCATTAAGGTAATGAAGGATATGATCTCTTTTCATATTTTTTTTCCTTTCCTTTATCTTCAGATATATAGCTTGCTTTCCATGTTGTATTAATTCAATTTAGTCATTCCTACGACTTGTGTGGGACATTTAAGCACTCTTTTGATCTCAATATATGAAACAAAAACATTGTATACATTTTCATTTCAAAATGAATGAAATACAACAATATCATGTGATTTTTATAATCTCTTTCTATTGTAAAACATTGAGTAAAAAAATAATAATTCCATTTGAAAACTTAACTTGCATAGGATTAGCAGAAATTTATTGGAGTACCTTTTGCCTTAGATGTAATCAACTATTTTAGCTCTACCAAATGGAGTTGTAGGTGAAATTTTGGTAACATTTATGGTGATTTCTGTTTGATTGCTTACCTGCTAAGCATGCCAGACCAGTTGCCTAAATAATCCATTGGGTATAAGAGTCAACTCTTGCCATTTGAAACTTGATTTTTTTTTATAACCCAGCTATTTGGAACACAAATAAAAACAAAAAAAAAAACTGAAAACAACAAGATAGTACCAACAAACATGTGCATCTACACTTATTGAAAAAAAAAATAGAACTAAAAGGAAATGTACTTAGAGCACTTATTAATAGAAAACCACTATTCTACTATGTACATCTGCAAACTTTGATCATTAATAGAACTTTTTGAGGTGAATCATGTTGATAGGTGATGCAGGAGCATCCTTGGTTCTTGGCAATCTTGCATCAACCAAAAATATTTCCTTTCAGTTTTGTTCTTATTTTGTTCCTATTCTTGTTCGAGTTGGCAGATCCAATGTTTCTTCATGTTTGCTCACCAGATCATGCATACCTAGGATTTCATTGTGGACATGTTCAATCTTCATTTTCCAAGTTTTCAGCTCATTTGGATATTTTTCTGGCAAGTTATTGCTTCCAGCGTACATGACAGTTTTTGAGACTAGCACTAGAATAACTTCAAAACCTAACGGCGAGTTGGATCGATCACGGACCTTTCCCATCACTTTTGGATCCTCATGGTGTGTTTATATTTGTTCCATGCAGTATCCCCAACATTACACTTAGGTCCACACTTCATCATACACATCTATAGTGGATGAATTTCAAATTTGAGGTCAACCTGTTCTTGCACATGTTACACTTTTCTTCTCAGAGATTGTAGTGATCTTTGGCCTACGTAAATTTTTCTAGACTCACGGATATGATATAAAGCTAGTATTGAATCATTCTAAATAAGAGAGAAATTGATGATTAAGAAGAATATGTTGTATATTAGGTCTGATCTATAGGATTTCACTCGCATGTAAGAGAACTATATTTTGAGCATATTGTAATCAGGCCTATGTGCTGAATCTATAAGCCTGGATGTGGCCGACTATATGTAATCAATATTTCAGATAATGAGAATGTTTTCACCTACACTTTCCTCCATAAATTGTGTTGCTTTTGTTGTGTTACTCTTGCTACATGGTTCAGACTATTCTCTTTGAGGACCCTCCTTACCATGACTACACCAACTGGTATCAGAGTGAGATTTGTTCCTTATGAGATCATCAAAAGTTGTGTAGTCATGTTGAAGATTTATTGTAGGGTGGAAGATTAAGGATCGGACTTGAAATTGTAGAGGACTTGTGTAAAGATGGTGGGAAGAAGAAATGGTAGAGGAAATGGAGCGCATGGAAATGCAGACCTTGCCATAATGGAAATGTTGAGAGCAATTTTTTCTAGATTAGAAGCGTTTGAAACAGACTAGAGAAGAGGTTGTCTAGTTGATGATGTAAGTGATGAATAAGTAGAAGAACAAGAAGGAGTTGCAAGAGAAGAGCAACCTGGCCTTGATCAGGGAGAAGAGAGGTTCATAAGAGCCCTAACCAGAGTAAACACTAAGCCACATTTCAATCCATCGGACTATAATGGTAATTTGGATTCAGATGAATTGTTGGATTGGATAACATAAATGGAGAAATAATTTGATTTTGAAGGTACCCCAGATGATAGGAAGGTGGAATTTTCATGTACAAAATTGAGAGGACATGCATCCCTTTGGTGGGAATATTTTTAGATACATAGACAAAGAAAAGGAATGGAGAAGATAAGATCATGGGATCGAATGGTGAATAAATTAAAGACAAAGTTTATGCCTATAGATTATTAGATTAGTTTGTTCAAGAAATTGCAGAACCTAAAGCAGAAAGAATCAAGCGTGATAGAGTATACTGAGGAATTATATAAGTTGAATATCAGATCTAGACATTCAAAAGATGAGATTGAACAAGTAGTCAAATATGTGAATGGTTTGAGGTCATCTATTCAAGATGATATTAGTTTGATTAAGTTGTTGAGTGTGGAAGATTCATATCAGTGTGCCCTAAAAGAAGAGGAGAAGCTAAATAAAAGACATGAACAAAGACAAAGAGGAAGAGGTGGAAGATTTTAGAGAGGAAGAATATTTACTAGAGGAGGAAGAGGAACCTTTGCAGATCAGAATAAGGAGGTCAATAAGAGTGAAAATTCATACCAAAGACATGATAAAATCTCTTACAGAAGAGGAGGATATGGTGGTTATAGAAATGAAGGATATAGAAAAGATGCCAAAGCACAAGAGAAAAGAGTATTCAGGGGAACTTGTTTTAAATGTGGTGGAGAAGGACATAGAGCCTTTGAATGCAAACAAGGAGAGTCAAGTACAAAGAATGAGAATAGGAGAACAACCCTTATTGAGGATGATCATGCTAGATCATCTAATCAACCAAATGAATGAGAGGTATTGGTGAATAGGAGAGTATTGTGTTAAAGTGAATTAGAGAAAGAACCATTGAAAAGAAAGAATTTTTTCAAGACCAGATGTAAGGTAGCTGGTAAATGTTGCAAAGTGATCATTGATAGTGGAAGTTCAGAGAACCTTGCTTTTGAAGAAATGGTAACCAAATTGAAGTTGGAAAGGTTGAAACACCCTAAACCCTATTAGATAGCATGGATTCAAGATGATCATAAAATACTAGTACAACGTTTGGTGAAATTGAAGATAGGAAACTACCATGATGAAGTTTTGTGTGATATTATTCCTATGGATATATGCCATATCTTTTTGGGAAGGCCTTGGCAGTATGATCGACAAGCTATTCATGATGGAAAGAAGAACCTATACACCATTTTTGCTAATGGGATGAAGCAGACTTTGTTACCCTTGGAAGATGTTCCTAAGGCTAAGATTTGCATAACTGCTAGAATTTTTTTGGTTGATGGAAGAAGATTTCTAGATGGAATGAGACATGAGAACTTGTGCTATGCATTGGTGCCTAAGAAATTTGAAGACTTGAAGCATGTAGAAGGACAACCAAAAGAGATAAGAGAGTTTTTGATAGAATATGAGGCTATCATTTCAGATAATGTACCTGATGGATTACCACCTGTAAGGAGTATTAGTCATTGCATGGATATGATTCCTGGAGCTAGTTTTCCTAATAAAGCAGCACATCGGATGACACTAACAGAGAGTGAATAATTGAATAGACAAGTGCAAGATTTGTTGAGGAAAGGTTTGATCAGAGAAAGCTTAAGTCCTTTTGTAGTACCTACTATGCTTGTCCCTAAGAAAGATGGAGAATGGAGAATATTTATAGACTCTAGAGCCATAAACAAGATCATGGTGAAGTATAGATTTCCTTTTCCTCAGATGGAAGACATTATGGATTGTTTGATTGGAGCTAAGTAATTTACAAAGATAGACTTGAAGAGTGGATATCATTAGATCAAAATCAGAGAAGGAGATGAGTGGAAAACAACATTCAAGACAAATGAAGGATTGTATGTGTGGTTGGTGATGCCTTTTGGGTTGACAGATGCACCAAGTAATTTTATGAGGTATTGAAGAAATTATTGGGTAAATTTGTGATTGTATATTTGGATGAAATTTTGATTTTCAATAAGACTAGAGAGGAACATTTGTTGCACATAAGACAAGTTTTGCAAAGGTTGAAAGAAGAACAATTGTCGATAAACCTAAATAAGTGTAGTTTCATGAAAGAGGAATTGGTATATCTAGGATTTGTGATATTAGTAGATGGATTGCAGATGGATCTTGATAAAGTGAGAGCTATTATTGAATGGCCTATACCTAAAAGAATTGGAGAGGTAAGACCATTTCATGGATTGGCTAGTTTCTATCAAAAGTTCATTAGGAATTTTAGTTCTATTTGTAACCCCATGACAGAGACAATGGGAGGAGACAGGAAGGATTTTAGATGGACATTTGGAGCAGACATAAGTTTTGAATTGTTGAAGCAGAAGGTGAGTGAGCAGTCTATGTTGGCTTTACCAGATTTTGATAAGGTATTTCAAGTAGACTATGATGCAAGCGGAAATGCCATTGGAGTAGTGTTAAGTCAGTAAGGAATACCAATACCCTATTTCAATGAGAAGTTGAATGATGCAAGGAGAAGGTATTCAATATATGATCAGGAGTTCTATGCCATAGTTCAAGATTTGAAAAAGTGGAGACATTACTTGTTATCTAAGGAGTTTTTGTTGTATACAGATCATCAAGCTTTTCTGTATTTGAACAATCAAGGTAAGTTGAATCAGAAACAAATGAGATGGGTAGAGTTCTTAAAGAGTTACACTTTTGTCTTGAAACATAGGAGTGGAAAGTCAAATAAATTTACTGATGCTTTGAGTAGGAGAAGGAATTTACTGGCACAAATGAGAGTGGAGGTATTAGGCTTTGATGAATTGAGGAGCTTGTATAAGGAAGACTCAGATTTTGTAGAACCTTGGAGAGCATGTAGAGAACCAATCCTAAAGGATAGAAGTCAATGGTTGGATTATTTCATCCAATAGGACATGTTTAGAGGAAACTAGTTGTGTATACCCCAAAGTTCAATGAGGGATAACTTGGTAAAAGAGAAACATAGTGGAGGATTGGAAGGACATTTTTGAATTGATAAGACAGTAGCATTGGTGAGTGAGAATTAATTTTGGCCCCATATTTGTAAGGATGTCAAGAAATTTGTACAAAGTTGTAGATTTTGTCAAGTTGCAAAAGGAAGTAGTCAGAATGTTGGATTGTATAAGCCTCTAATGGTACTAGAAGAACCTTGGGAGGATATCATTATGGACTTCATACTTGGTTTTCCTAAGACACAAAGAGGTAATGATTATGTATTTGTGGTAGTGGATAGACTTTCTAAGATGGCATATTTCATATGTTGTAAGAAGAAAATGGATGCAATGCATGTAGCAGATTTTTTTTTTAGAGAAGTGGTCAGATTGCGTGGATTACCTAGGAGTATTGTTTCAGACAGAGATACAAAGTTTGTTGGCTATATTTGGAGGAAACTTTGGAAGAATTTTAAAATAGATTTGAATTTTAGTTCTAATTTTCACCCATAGATAGATGGATAGACAAAGGTAGTGAACCGAAGTTTGGGAAATTTGCTGAGATGTTTGGTTGGAGAGAAGACCGAAAGTTGGGATCTAGTCCTAGCACAAGCAGAGATTTGTTACAATAATTTAGTGAACAAGAGTACTGGAAAGACCCCTTTTGAGATTGTTACAGGAGTTCATCCTAGAGGTATATCAGAGCTAAGAGACATTAGTAAGGAAGATAAGCGGAGTGTAGAAGTAGAAGAGTTTGTAGAACATATGAAGACAGTGCATACTCAAGTGAAGCAACATTTGGAGAACATGAACCAAAAGTATAAGGAGAAAAAATATGTAAAGAGGAGACATAAGGAGTTCAAAGTTGGAGATGAAGTGATGGTGTACTTGAGGAAAGAAAGATTTCCAGTTGGAACATATAGTAAATTGAAGATGAGGAAGTTTGGACCATGTAGGATATTGAATAAATTTGACTCAAGGAATGCATACGAAGTGGAGTTACCAGATGACATGGGTATATCATCTATATTCAACATTACAGACCTACATCAGTAACATGAAATAGAATTAAGTGGGGATAGTAAGATGAAGTTGGAAGAATAACTTCCTAAACAAGAATCAAATGAGATAGAATATTTTTTTGATGTCAGAGATGGGAGAAAGACTCGTGGAAGACAGTACAAAGAATATCTTGTGAAGTGGAAAGGTAGACCAGTGGAGGATTCTTCTTGGATTTCTCATGTGGAGGTAGATTGTATTGGTTTTCCTTTGGCCCTAGCAAAGTGAGGGACTCAATTTTCATCAACCCCAGATGTCTGATGTAGGAGCATCCTTGGTTCTTAGCAAACTTGCATCAACCAAAAATATTTCATTTTAGTTTTGTTCTTATTTTGTTCCTATTCTTGTTCGAGTTGGTAGATCTTGTGTTTATTCATGTTTGCTCGCTAGATCATGTGTACCTAGGATTTCATTATGGACATGTTCAATCTTCATTTTCCAAGTTTTCAGCTAATTTGGATCTTTTTCTAGCAAGTTATCACTTCTGACGTACGTGATAGTTTTTGAGACTAGCCTTGTAATAACTTCAAAACCTAATGGCTAGTTGGATCAATCACGAACCTTTCCCATGACCTGCAGATCCTTACATTGTGTTTATATTTATTCCATGGAGTATCCCTGACCTTACACTTAGTTCTACACTTCATCATATGCATCTACCGTGGATGAATTTCAGATTTGAGGCTGACCTATTCTTGCACACATTACACTTTATTCTCAGAGATTGTAGTGATATTTGGCCGACGTTGATGTTTCTAGACTCACGGAAATGATATAAAGCTAGTATTGAATCATTAGAAGAGAGAGATTGATGATTAAGAAGGATATGTTGTATATTAGGTCTGATCTATAGGATTTCAATCTCATGTATGAGCACTATATTTGAGCATATTGTAATCAGGCTTGTGTGTTGAATCTATAAGCCCAAATGTAGTTGACTATATATAATCAATATTTTAGATAATGAGAATGTTTGCACCTGCATTTTCCTCCATAAATTATGTTGCTTTTTTTTTTTACTCTTACTACATGGTTCAAACTATTCTCTTTGAGTACCCTCCTTACCCTGACTGTACCAACAGGAATTGGCAACACCTCTCCATCCAGCTTTGAGAGTTGAAATGTGTTATTTTGTTTTCATTCTATGATAATGTATGGGCCATCCCATATGACATTAAATTTGGTAAGTTTACTAGGTATTCTCTTAAGTTCATCCCATTTAAATATCAGATCTCCTTCTTTGAAAGTTCTTGGGATTTCTTTTCTATCAAAGGTCTTTTCATCTAATCTTGGTGAATCTTCATATTCCTTAATGCTTCTTTTCTTATTTCTTCCGGCTACATTAGCTATGCAATCCTAATTTCCATAGGTTCCTCATTGAGTAGATCCAGTTCCTTGATCGTGTTTAAGGTAGGTAATTTAACTAAGATAGGAATTTTGGCCTCTTTACCATATGCTAGAACATAGGGTGAGTTACCTATAGCTCTCTTAGGTGTAATCCTATTAGGCCAAAGGGATAACTTTATTTTATCATACTAGGTTCTTTGATTATCTTGGACAGTCTTCTTGATGATCTTGATTAAGTTCATGTTAGTGGATTATGCTTGTCCCTCACCTTGAGGGTAATAGCTTGAAGAAGTATTCAGGTTTATTGTTCTTAACTGACCAATCTGAAACTTTTAAACCTATGAATGCTAATGCATTATAAGATATGATAGAATCAAGAGTACCAAACTTGGAAACCAAGTCCTAATAGAATTTCAAAATAGAAGTCTCATTTTCATCCTTCTGTGCAACTACTTTAGTCCACTTCGTAAAGTAATCTATTGTTTTCAATATACATTCATGTTGATCACTTGAAGGTGGGTCAATGGGACCAATGAAATCAAGTCCCCACTTGCCAAAATGTCTCTCCACTTGAATTGGATGTAGATGTAGGGCTGCAAGCTTCTACTTTCCTACAAATACTAAATATTTATAACATTTTCTAACCCAGGCATGGGAATCTTTAAATAAATCAGGCCAATAATACCCAACTCCCATAATCTTTAGAGTTGTAGTTCTTGGTGCAAAATGGCGCCTAGAGGGCCCATTGTGAAACTCTTCCTTAATTTTATCAATCTCTTCTAGTTCAACACATCTGAGTAAAACACCATGAAAATGCCTTTTGTACAAAATTCCATCAATTATAGCATAAGGGATAGCTTGAAGCCTGTAATACCTTCTTTTGGACCTATCCAAATCTTCAAGGTAGTCACCAGTATGTAATGAATCATTTTTTGGATCCAACTTGCTAAAGAAACTGGAATAGTAGCTTGTTCCTCATTACTGAGCAATGTTGCAACTTGATCATCAGTTACTTTGTTGTTTTCTTCATTACCAACAAGTTGTTCACATAGGCCTTTTCCTCTAACAAGCTTGGTGACTTTAATATAAATGTCATACTCCATCACTTTTGTAATTCAGCTTGCTCTTTTATCATTGATATCCTTACTAAGTAGGAAATCCTTAATTGTTTGATGAGCAACCATTAGCTATATTTTCTTATTTGAGAGCATATACCTAAATTTCTTAAAACTTCTTATACAACTAGCACATGTTTTTCTACAAATGAGTAGTTTACTTCATAATCATGGAGAACTTGGCTAAAAAAAACCATAGGCTTCTCTAATCCTTCTTCATTATGTTGACAAAGCATAACTAAAATTGTATCAACACTCCCAAACGCATATAATATAAAATCTCTATCAAAATTTGGGTTAATAAGTGTTGGGGCTGCTACAAGGGCCTCCTTTATTTCTTCAAAACTGTTCTTGCATTCCTTAGTCCAGCTAAAAGGAATGCTATTTTTAAGCATAGTTGTAAGGGGCTGCAATAAAGTTGCAATGTTAGGTATGAACCTCCTAATAAAAGTGATCCTACCTAGAAAGCTTTGTAATCCTTTCTTATGTGCAGGAAGGGGTAAAGCTAGTATAGTTGTGATCCTTTCTAGATCAATTGTGATACTATGCTTAGAAAAAATATGTCTAAGAAGCTTACCCTCATGGAATAAAAAATGCTCTTCTTTGGGTTAAGTGAAACCCCATACTCTCTGCATCTCTCAAAGATCCATCTTAGATGATCAAAATGTTTGTTAGCTTTCTTTGAAAATACAATAATATTATCTAAATAGATAAGTGAAAACTTATTAATGAGGCCTTGAAAAGCCATGTCCATTGCTCTCTGAAAGGTTTCCCTTGCATTGGACAAACCAAAGGGAATATTTTTGTAAGTCATGGTACCCCACTTGGTAGTAAAGGTTGTTTTGAACTGGTCTTCCTCTTTTACTAAAATCTGATTATAGCCTAAATAACCATCCAACAATGATAACCTTTCTGAACCTGAAACAACTTGTAAAATTTTCTCCATTGATGGTAGTGGATAATGGTCTTTAAGAGAGGCTCTATTTAAATCATGAAAAATCAACACATAACCTAATTTCACCATTAGTTTTTCTAATAGGTACCAAGTTAGAAACCTAATATGTATGCTTTATTGGAAAGATAATGCTACCTTCAATCAGTTTGTTTAACTCTATTTTCATGAGATGCTCCAACTTGGGATTTAGAGGCCTTTGCTTCTGCCTAATTGGTTTTGCTTTAGGCTCCAACTGAATTGTGTGTTGAGCCAATTCAAGGTTAAAAAAATTTAAATCTCCATACTCCCAAGAAAAAATATCATTGAATTCATGGTAAATAAACATAAAATCTTGATGTTCCTCTTTGGTACATACTTTACCAAGCTTGTGGAGTTTATCTTTGAATATCTCAATGGGTTAATAGTGATCATGTTTCAGTGATATGCCAGCTTTAACCTTTCTAACATGATCATTAGTGTTAAAAATTAACTCTAAGGTTACCAAACCTTTAGGAAGCTTATTAGACTTTAGTTACAAGATCTAATTGTCATATTGTTGCTCAATTTTTTGTTGGTTTCTAGCAGAAAACTTTGTTTCCTCCATCAAAAAATTAATAATCTTCTCATCACTTTCAAAAAATTGCCAACTAACATTATTATCTAGTACAAATGATCTCACAACTAGTTTTACATATTGTTGTACCTCAACATTATGTATATTAGTTAGAATATCAAATTGTGACCCTATGGAAGCCAATCTATCAGCTTGCTTATTCTTATTTCTAGGAGTAGACAACATATTGAAAGCATCAAATTCTTCAATTAATTCCCAATTTCTATCTTTATAAAGCTTGAGCATATCATTTTTTGTTACATTCATATTTCTTACTTGATTTTTTATCAATTTAGAATCACTAAATACTTGCAAACACTTAATACCTTTCTTTCTAGCCCACTCTAGGCAATGAATTAGTGCCTTGTATTCAATAGTTTTGTTTGAGCAACTAAAGGCAAAGCAAATTGCTGAATAATACCTTTCTCCATCAGGTGAAACCAACATGGATCCTCCACCAACACCCACTTTACTTCTTGATCCATCAAAATATAGCTTCCAAAGCTGATTATCTTGTTGTTCTAGTTGTTTTTCATCTTTGACTAGGTTTGGAACGACTGCATCATGTTCTTGAATCATGTAAATTCCTAAACCTACTTCATCCATATGACTGAAAGGATCAACTTCGTGATTCTCAGTTGCCCACTCATCTAAATTTATATTAAGTATGTCGTCAATAGGTATTGTAGACATTGAAAATTGGTCTAGGCTTGCGAGCACCACTTTTGACATAATTTTCTAATGTCCATGGTCATGATTAAATAATATTAATTATTTAATTATTTCCTATACATATCTTTCTTCTATTAATTAAATAACCTTAATTATTTAATTAATTCATTATGACCTTTATTCAACTTTGATTAGTTAAATAAATCTTATTTATTTAATTATGTCACTAATTAATTAATTCTCTTTTTGAATTAAATAATTTATTATTTAATTTACCTTTTATCATATTTCGACTATAATTAAATATTCTTTTCAAATTATTTAATTATTCAATTAACCTTTTCGATAGTCAATTAAATAAATCATTATTTATTTAATTAAATCTTTCAATTTCAAATGTTGAATTAAATAAACATTTAACTCATAAAAAGAGTTATTTCTGTCACATTCTTCTATCGACTACTTAACTAATTATTCACTCACTATCTGACTCAAGATCTATTTAAATCTGTCAGTTATCTCCTGATTCGATGACTTGTCATCTCTATAAAGAAACCCTCTATCATAATCAATCAGTCTAATTCTTCTACATGAATATATTTATTAATTAAATATCTTTATTTAATTAATTAATTCATTTGTGCATTTGAACAGATTGTTGTCGAATTCTAACTTTATCTTTTTCATTCAAAGTTCAATTCTTCTATTTTCGAAGACTTTCAACTCAAGATTAAATCATTTATTTAATCTTGATCTCTTATTCATTCTATTTTCGAACAGTCTTAACACTAGATTAAATTATTATTCTAATTTAATCTTTATCCTAGAGAATTTCCCAACTCACATTCTAACTAACACAAATATCGTATCGCATGGCATTCATCAATCTTGGTCATTGATCTCTCTTTTGAATCTGATCCAATCATTCAAAAGCTAGCTTTCTATAAATTGGCTCACCTTTGTCATTATTCCTCCTCCCAAAATCAATAATTTTGGAAGAACTTGTTAATCTTCAATATTTTTCTTTAATCACATACATCAAGGCTATACTTTCACACTTATGAAAATCTGAGCTAAATTATACTATAAAAGGAAAAATGGAGAAGGATAATCAAGATAATTCAAAGGAGTGGACTGACATTCAGTGAGATTATTTCATATTGCTTTATTTACTATTTTAGTTTATTCTTTTGTTCTTAGTTGTTTGATTTAGATTAATGCTTGTTTAGATTATATTTAACTAATCTTTCTTACAGTGCTTTTTATCTACGTCACATTTGGTGAACCCAATGTGAAGACACTTCAATCTTCGCGAATCCATTCCACTTTAAAAAAAAAAATTGCAGGTATCTTACGGAAAACTGCATTTGACTAATGAAACGATACATCTGACTTAGCAAACCACAACTGATAAATTATGAAATACATCTGACGAAATGAGATGCATTTGAGACTTCTCGCAATGTATTTGATTGATAAACAACATGATGCATCTGTGGGTTAAAATGACACATCTGGCTGGTAACATTTTTGAATTTCAATTTTTCGTATTTTCATTTTTTATATTTTTCATTTTATTTTTCGCTAATCTTTTGTTTGCAGCATGTGACTTAAGTGGATAACATAGATTTTGTAGGATGAAGCATAGAAGATATTGAAAAAAAGAACCCATTTTTCTTGCAGGACGAATGACGAAGACCAACAAAACTACTAACAAGTTGCATGCAAGACCTATTGTCGAAGATTGTAAATATTTAAAATGAAATATTTTGTTTGGTAGTTAGATAATTGTCATTTGGCTTAAAATTAACCAGTGTCTTATTTTTCTAGTGCAAAAGAACACTTTTTAATTACTCTTACGATTCGATATATAAAAGTATCCTCTCCCCTTGTGCATTCGTGCAATCCTGGGTGTAAGAGAATCGGTTACTGGCTCTAGAACTTGGGCCTATCTTGGTGGGAAAAATTACTCACCCCAAGATGACTCAGACCGATAACACATTTGTTGTCGGTGACTTCTAGCCGGTATAAATAAGTGGATTTTTGGGGGAAACCCCAAAAATCATGCTCATTGTTCCGACAAAAAGGGCAGCAATGGTCTCTCGTCACATGGATGGTGCCCCACAAACAAAATGCCCTTACTAAAATACTTGTTGTAGTTTTTCCAAAATCCCAATCTATTTACTGGTGCAGCAGGTCAAACCCATGAAGCCATCTTACATTCTTATGGTTCATGTGTATAGATGAAATGTATGCTATGGGAATTTCATGGGTACAATAGCTTGGCTGCCCCGTATATGTGAGTGTCATGGAGAGGATCCAGTGGGGTCAAGCTACTAGTCATCTTGCTTGAATATGCGCAGCTGGGGAAACCCAAGTAAGAACTCAGTAAATACTATCTATAAAAGCCTAGGATGTAATTCTCTTCTGATTTTAACAAATTCATTCACATCAAAACTAAAAACACTTTGTATTTTGTGATTGTTTTTGCGTTATTTTCCAAAAATTGATCATCAAACTGAGTGAGTCATAATTTTTTCATTAGAAATCTACAATAGTAAATTGAGTCGCAACTGTCAAATTTCAAGCCACATGTGTAATTACAAGTTGCAATTGTTAAACCAAAAACTGCATGTGTCTGTCAACAAAATTAGTTTTCACAGGCTTTAGATTTTGAGTCACATTTGCTAAATGAGTCGCAATTGAATTGTGAGTCACATTTGTCATAACTTAAACCACATCTATCTGTGAAGGTTGCATGTCTCTCAAGAATCGAGACTAGGTTTTATTAGTTAGTCGCATCTGAAACTGAAACGCACCTATCAAATCTATCAATGCATCTGCAACTTGAGTCACAATTGACTATCAAAAAAATCTCAAAAACTGAAAACTAAGTCTGAAAAAAAAAATGTCTTTTTCACTTCTGTTTCTTACGGTCAATCTTGGACATAAACTAGAAAACTGCTCAAAAACCTTGCATTTTTTAGGTGTCAATTATGTTTTAGAGATAGTCATCTTAGTTGCAATAACTTAGTTACCCCATATGAATTTTCATATCATAGAATAGAACAGCTTTCCGCATCATTGGATACGTTCATGCTTTGATTTTTCATTAGCATTGAACCTAGTCATTATTGTCTTACTACTGAATCCTTCCTGCTCATCAGTCTAGTTTGGGAAATTCACCTTATGAGTTTCCTTTGTTCTACATCAGGTTCCTTGGTAAAGTTAAGTCATAGTTTTGGATTATTACATAGGTGGTAGGTTATTCCCGTTTACAATCATTTACCGTCATAGTCTACTAAAAAAATTCACATATAATCCATCCTAGCATATGTCATCCTATTATATGTCATATTAGAAATCCTTTATTTTAGTGAGATCTTTTATATTCAGAAAATCCCAAAAACATATAAATAGAACATATCATTTTTTAGACATAGTTTTGCATTTCCCCTTTTGAGCAACATTTTCATGGTTGAAACAAGGGCTAAAAAGAAACAAAGAGAAATGTTAAACCCCAACGAGTTCATCAATCCTTTCAGAAACCAACCATCAGGGAAAGAGAGACCACACAAAACTTTTCTTGAAAAACACATCACTAGAGACACACATGAAAACATCTTCACTGAAGACATAGACGCTATCGTACAAGATCCTGAGTTTGCATCCTTCATGGATGAGTGTTTGGAAAATGATCATCAATTATATCTAGAAAATTTTCTAGTAGAAGGTGCCACACTACCACTAAGATTTGATGTTCACACTTTGAAAAAAACATCTACTCAACCAACGCAAACCATGACATCAAGTGTCTTTGTTCCTCAAATTATCACAACAATACCAACTGGCATACCTACTCAAACATCGTCAATTGTAAACACAACCCCATTTAACATAACACAAGGTTTACAATTCATTGTAGGAGCATCTTCATCAAACCCCTTTGGCACAAACACTACTAGTAAAAGATCCAACGTTGGAACGAACACAACTATACCACATAGTGTCATTCCATAAATAGGGGTTACATAGAACATTCCAACAAGAAATATTCCTATACCAAATTAGAACATTCTCGCAGGAAATATTCCTATACCAAATCAAAACATTCAGATAGGATATATCCCTACACCGAATCAAAACATTCAAATAGGATATATACCCTCTCCAAATCACAATCTATCATAGATTATAGCATTTCAGAACATTTACATCAATCCTAACAATGCAAACAACATGTCCTTAACACAGGTAGATGTTCTAAAAAATCAAATGCAAATCCTTCAACAACAAATGGACAATATATCTATGGCAAGCAAACGAACTATCTCAGTGCGAGATTTATGTCCATGTCCTTTCGACCATGCACTATACATGACACCCTTCCCACATGGATACATTATACCAAATTTTCCTGTATAATGGGAAGAGGAATCCTTTGGAACACATTAGATAATTTTATACAACATGCATGGACATCTCGTATGACCCCACGTATTAATGAGACTATTTCCATGAACCCTTGTTGGGATAGCATTAGAATGGTTCTCTAAACTACCATATGGCATAAGATCATGGGGAAAACTAGCTAAATTTTTTTTCGTTCGAACACTTTACCTTCAACATAGACAATCAAATCATGATAGCTATCTTGTGTCACACTATGCAAGAAGAAGGAAAAACTTTCACTACTTTCTTTCAGAGATGGAGAAGTTTAGCTAGTCGATGTCCAGTTGAGATACCAAAAAAACAAAAAGTCATGATATTCCTTGAAAATCTTCATTTGAAACTGAGAAGTGAATTAAGAGTACATTTTTGTACTTCTTTCCTAGACTTGGTGCAAAAAGGCATCATACTCAAAAAATTCCTTATTGAGACATTAAGGTACTAGGCAGGAACCCATTTGTTCAACACCAAAACCCTCCCAATGATAGAAACAAATTTTCGTCTAGGAACAAAAATGTGACAAATGATGGTATTGTTGATGCTAAGACCCTACATGTGGGATCTGTCATCACACTTAGAGGTTACAAATCCAATTAGGACATAACCAATAATCTAGATCAAATAGACAACTTTATCCAAAAATTGCAACAACAAGGACCACAAAGGAGATTTCCTAAATGTGAATTTACCCCTTTGGGGGAACCAATCAAGATAGTTTTCAAAGAACTGATCAAACATAATCTACTAAAACCTGTGGAACCAAAATAGTATGATCCTAGATAGTTTAAACCCTCATGGTGGGATGATAATGCCTATTGTGAATACCATCAAAAAAAGGGACACAAAGTACAACAATGACGACAATTGAAAAACATCACACAAAATTTTGTTGAAGATGGAACCATAGAATTCAATAGGAAAAAACATACCAAGAATAGTGATCACAAGGTCTTCACAGATCCACTACATGACCATGGGAAAGGAAAGGCCTCTAGTTTGGGAACTAAGAATAATACCTTGGCCAATTATAATAGTGCTAAGTATGATTATAAAACCGGTATTATCATCAATCATATCCGAGTTGTTGATGAAAATATCAATACCATTACCATAAAGAAGCATCTTGGATGTGCTTTCAATACACACAAAACCAAGATAACCTATCTAGGTCCTTCATCAGAGAAACCACCACAGACTTCCAAGCCTAAGTATAACTTACTTGACTAGTTGCGGAAGACCCCAGTGCATATATCCATCTTGGAATAGTTGACCCTATCACTCGATCATCGATCCATTCTAGATAAAGCCTTGTAAAACACTACTATCTCTACCAACATATATGTCAATCATTTCAAAGAAATGGTAGGATACTTAACCAATTCCCATCACACCACATTCTCTCAATAGGATTATTCAACCGAAAAGACCCATCATAAAGATCCATTACACCTTGAATTTCTAGTCCATCAAACCAAAGTTAGACAAGTTTTGGTAGATGAAGGAGCAAGGTTGAACCTTTGTACCTTGAAATTGGTTAAGGCATTAGGTTTCTCAAAAGCATGCATGGACACCACTAAGAGTATAGTCATTAAGGCATATGACAATGAGGAAAGATCATCTAAAGGAGTTTTCACACTCCCTATCAGGTTTGGCCCTATAGTTATGGACACTAGTTTCCAAGTCTTGGATCTCACTCTTCCCTACAACCTTTTTTTAGGTAGACCCTGGATACACGCTATGAATCCATCCCTTCCACATATCATCAGTGTATTAAATTCCCATAAAATGGTACAAAGGTCACCATTGATGGTGATCCAAATCCTTTCCAATATTGCACAAGCCTACATGAAATTCCACAAAGATAGGTCCCAGTCAATCAAGAGGCTTCATCCTCCACCTTATCCTTGTATGTTGATCCATCAACTCTTACCAAGTCCATTACATCACAAATTCCATCATCCAATCCTAAGGTCAAGATCCAAGATAAGGGTTGTGGAGAATATAACATGAAATCATCCTATCGTGTTAGTCAAATGGTTCCTCCTAAGTCATATGGTCTACCCACAACAAATAGGAGACAATCAATAGTCATGTTCCATGTCCCTCCTATAACGAAATTGACAAAATGGGGAGAATTAAGTAAAGAATCTACGGACAAAGATGAAATCACTTCCTATTTGTACACAAAAGACAATGAATACCATCCATCATCTATTCAAATATCTAAGGATAAATATGGAAAAGGCTTCACGATAATGCAAATTAATGGATATGATGGGCATAGTGGGTTAGGACTGCATCAAAATTGAAGGACTGAACCAATCATTATCTCACCATGACCAAAAGGCCTAGGGCTAGGGTTTCAACCGATTAGAATTAGAATTTCTAGTACTTCGTCAACATTCCAAGAGGAAGTAAGTGCTTTTGAAGATATTGAGATATCTCATGAACCACTTGACCCAATTTATGATGAATCCCTTGACTCAAGCAACTATGAATGGGATTCCCTTTCCTCTACCAGCACAATGAACCTAGATAAGTTATTTGGGGAACTTGACAAAATGATAAAACCCATACCAAATCCATCTAGTCCCCGTCCTAAGAAAATCCTTGTCAAAAGAAGAATCACATACAATTTATTATTGGGAAACCCTTGATCATGAATCTTGGGTGCCCAATGAACCGTCTTCTGGCAACCTAGCTTTTATAGTAGTCCCACATCAGAGTTTACCTGTCCAAAGAAAAAAGAACAAAAAGGAGTTAGTCCAAAACTTCTATGACCATCTCAACCACTCTATCCTCACCTTGTCAGCCTCCACATTTGATAACTTCGATGATGACATGCCCCTATTATATCCCCAACTTATTGATTGGGATCAACAAGGTACACCCATCTTAGACATATTTGAGAACGATGAAGCGATACTTGAGTTCATGGGACTTCGAGAAGGCATACCTAGAGGGAATCATAAAGTTGGATTTACTATAGACTTGGATGAAAAAGCATATTTTGGGGAGTCTGTTCACACCTCTAGTCGCAAAAGTGAAAAGAAAAATAAAAACAATGAAAATGATGAAAATGACAAGTCCCTAGGTGAAAATCAAAAGGCGCCTTAGAACAAAGAAGTAGTAAAAATAAAGGACGCATACAAGGGAAAAAACCTCTCTGAGGCACCCAAGGATGGAGGTTTCAACATTCTCCCAATTGCTCAGGAAAATTCACCCATGTTAGTAGAAGAGTCTATTGAGATCAACATAAACACTGAAGAAAACCCATGGATAATATACTTTGTAGCATCTTTAACAGAGACAGAGCAACAAGATTTTTGAAAATTCTTCACAAAGAGACAAATAAACTTTGCATGGTCATATGCTGACATGCCTAAGCTAGATCCATACCTTATATTGCATCATCTATCATTACAGCCAGGTGTTAAGCCAGTCAAACAAAAGTTAAGGAAAATGCATCCACAAATCACTTTACTAGTCAAAGCTGAACTTAATAAGCTATTGGATGTTGGACTCATTAGGTCCATAGACTATACAGAATGGATTTATAATATGTTCCTAGTAACCAAACCCTCTAGGGGCATCTGCATTTGTATAGACTTCAAAGATATCAATAAAGCATGCCCTAAGGATGACTTCCCTTTTTCGAACATTGACATGATAGTGTACCTTACAACAAGATATGAGATTCTATCCCTCATGGATGGTTTCTCTGGGTATAATTAGATCAAAATTGTTACTAAGGACCAACATAAGACAAATTTCACATGTCCATGGGGAACATACTACTAGAATGTTATGCATTTTGGGCTCAAAAATGTTGGAGCTACATATCAATGTGTAATGATGATTATTTTCCATGACCTTGTAATACTCTCATGGAATACTATGTTGATGAGATAATAGCCAAATCATTGACAAGAGCAGATCATTTGAAAGTACTTGACAAGATATTCCAAAGATTGGAAAATGACAATGTAAGACTGAATCCAAAAAATGTGTCTTTGGCATTAAATCAAGAAAATTTCTAAGATACATCATTTCTAGAAGAGGCATTGAAGTGGACCCTACAAAAGTAAGGGATATAATGGACATGCCTCCACCATTCAACATCGATCAGCTAAGAACACTACAAGGGAGATTACAGTCTATCAGATGCTTCATAGTACAGTTAGCAGACAAGATACATCCGTTCCAACATTTGCTCAAGAAGGGGGTACCATTTGCATGGACACCCAAATGCCAAGAAGATTTCCAAACAATCAAGGATTATTTTCTTACATCGCCTGTGTTAATGCCACCTATAGATGACATACCTTTGATACTCTATATATCAGAAACTTAGTCAGCATTAGGAGCCCTACTCACACAAAATGATGATCAAGGTCATGAAAGGGTAGTGTACTACATGAGTCGTACTTTGGTGGGATATGAACTGAACTATAGTAACATAGAATGTTCCTATCTTGCAATACTCTTTGCTACTCAAAAACTTAGGCACTATATGGGTATGTGCAGGATCATCATGGAAAAAACAGGCCCGTAAGTGGCAATAAAATTCAGAAAAATCAGAGTTAGGCAACTTGATGTAAAAATTTGAATAAGTTATCTATACTATTTTAAAAACATGTAACAATAGAATTTGTAGCAAATTGAATGTAGTTTCTAAACTACTAGGTTTATTTAGAAAAAAAAAAACAATTTGGTGAAAATTTAAAATTTCAATACAGTAGTACTTAAATTTCAAGGAAAAAATAAGAAGTAGGTGTCTGTCTGACCACCCTAACCACAATAAAATGATATTATTTTTTTATAATATTTTAGATATAAGTAAAGGACTCGTGTCCCAATGTGATGCATATTTTTATGTAATTTTTTTCCAAGTAATTAATTAATTATGAATTTTTAATTAAATTTTTTAAAGAATATAAAAACTTGTACGTCTAACCACCTTAACTTGGTCAAAACTTCATGAAATTCATTTTTTTTTTTAAATCCTATACTATATGAAGCATAGAATGTGACGCACGTTTCGTATTCAAAAAATGTGATACCATTTGGAAGCTATAGATTTTTTTCAATTAGCCTATCAATAAGGACTTTACTTGTAATTCAAATAGAAAATGAATAATAATTAATTTTTAAATTCAAAATAAAGCATAATTTATATTGGTGGAAAGCTGAGAATCTCCTTTAAAAACCCTTTTCATTTCACCAATTTTGGGTAAAAAAAAGGTTTTTAGCCACATGGGCCATCATATCACTTACATATCACTACTTTATGACCCATCATGATCCTGCACATACCCATATGCTAAACTGCCAAACTATGTTGGTCGCAAAGATGGATCCTTTGAAATATCTCCTAAGTAAAGTAGCAATAACAGGTTGATTGGCTAAATGGGTGATGATACTTAGTGAATATGACATCCAATATGTGGAAAGGAAAGCTATAAAAGGGAAATTAATTGTAGATCAATTAGCAAATGCACCAATTAGGGTAGACCATTTGTTAGTGGCAGATTTTCCTAATGAGTTTATCTTCAAAGTTGACACTAGAACCACATGGAAATTATACTTTGATGGGTTATGTACTAATCATGGTTCAGGAAGAAACATACTATTTGTTACACCTCAAGGTGATACTATTCCTAAATCATTCAGGATTGCTTTCCCTTGCACCAACAACATAGAGGAATATAAAGCCCTAGTGATAGGACTAAGAATGGTAGCCCAATGGAAAATCAAGATTTTACATGTTTATGGAGATTATCAGCTAGTAGTCCAGCAAATTAATGATGAGTATGAAACTAAAGATGAGAAAATTGCTCCCTACAAGCACATGGCTGACAGTTTCAAGCATTACTTTGATGACATCACCTTTCAACAAATACCACACATTCAAAATAGGGAAGGAGATGCTATGGCAACCATGGTTTTCTTATTGGATATTCCTAGCAATGTGCCTAAATTTGAGGTTTTGGTCGAACAAATTTTGGTCCCTACCTATGATGTCCGTGATTTCATGATGGTGTGTATGATTGTTGGTCCTACTTGCCCTTGGTAGAAGGACATATACGAATATTTAAACGTCCAAATCCTACCTTTAGACTTCTCAAAAAACCAACATAGAATCTTTATCCATAGGTCTACCAAATACACCATCATCGGAGATACCATGTATAGACGTACCTTAGATAACACCTTGATGAGATGACCCAATGTTGAAGAAGCATAGGAAACATTACGAGTGGTACACGAGGGTATATGTGGATCCCATTCTAGCGGTCCTACCTTATCCCACAAGATTATGAGGTTAGGTTATTATTGGCCTACTATGGAAAATGACTCATATCTTTTTCAAGAAATGTCGACAGTGTCAGATACATAGAAATTTGATACACGTGCCAACACAGGAGCTCCATCTGATTACTTCACAATGGCCCTTTGCCCAATGGGGACTTGACCTCATAGGTAAGATACACCCTCCATCATCCAATGGCCATAGGTTGATCCTAACAGACCACCTCTACCACCACCACCTCTCCCATCATCACCACCATCTTTACCTCCAACTCTGCCACCACCTCTACTTCTGAGCCACTCTCTTAGCCCTATCCCTCATCTCTCCACTAGTGTCAGCTGATCCAGATCTATGTATGGCACAGGACGATGCACAACCCACCAGGTATCATAAGCAATAGTAGTCCCAGGATCCACTGCTCCACCCCTCCATCTCCACTATAAAGGCTGCAAAGCCTAAATTTCTTCCTCTACAGTAGCCACTAGTATCATAGGCCCCCACCAAGGAACCTCTCTAGATGATCGAGAAAAATCTACTCATCCTGCACCTCACCAAACTGTCTCAGTACATGGTCTAGAAAATGTCTCTCTATAATGTGAACACTAGAAACAATCCTCCCAATCAAGCACTCTGTCTGTTGACAGTAAGACAAATTCCTATCCTCATCTAATGAGTGCTTACAATCCATGTACGGTCTCCATGTGAATTGGACTGATGTGTCCAATGCATGTATCCAGTATCCTGTGTCTCCCACATGACTCTACGTGATGTTTCCCACATATCAGAAAACATAAGGGAATATCGCATCCTACTTAGCAGTAATAGGAGGACATAACACAACAATGTGTTCCCATGCCCAAACCATGAGAAGAGTAGTCCCATAGCTCATCGACTGTGCATCTCTATAAGCTTTTTCATGAAGATGGAAATAAAGCATGCCTAATAAATAGGGACCCCAAGCATATACAACCTCTCTCTCTAACTAAAATCTCCCCCCACCCAACAGGAAATCCATGACCATGACAATCAGGAAGAACTATCCCAACAATCAATGAACATAGTATGCAGTCAATCTTCTCATATCTATCCGCTAACACCTGCCATCTAATCTTGTAGTGTTCTATCCCTAAAATATGAATATCATCATATACATAATATTTACTAATCTCACTAAAACTCCTCTAGGTATCATACATCACTCTCTCACATTTAAAAGAAAATATAAGAATCCTGTAGACATCCTCCAACGTGACAGTTGCCTCTCTAGTAGGCAAATGAAATGAAGAAATCTTAGAATGCCACCTCTCGCACAGGGCAGTAAGAATACCTCTATTTGCCCGAATAGTGGGCATGGTGCATACGTGATGAAGTCCAAGTCTCCATAACAAGCGTGTCTCTGCACTCACTAACCTATCTCTGAGCTTGAAGGTATTTGGTTGCGAATCCTGGGTATAGATAGGATCTAGTATAACCCGCAAGAGCATTCAAACAATGTGTCAAATGTCAAATCATTTCAATTTTCTATCAATTTTTTTTTCCAAAATTTGGCAATCAAATGCGTCATTTCAAAACCAAATGCAATGCACATATCATATGCATCATTGTAAAATTCAAATGCGGTGCATGAACATACATGCGTCAAAAAAATAGGAAAATGCATTTCTTATTGCAAATGTGTCACAAAAACAGACAACCCAAAGCAATAGGAAAATGTGTAAATAAAATTGCAGATGCGATGCATTCTCATTTCCTAATTATATGAAAATGTGATTCACTTTTGCAAATGTGTTTCAAAAAACAACATGCACCTAAACTAATCTCATATGCAATACATAAAATCACATGCGATGCACCAATTACCAAATGCATATTTTCCCTAAATGACCTAAAAATCCTAGGCAGTTTTTTGCATTTGCGTCGTTTCATGAGAAAATACATCGCATACGAACGCATATGCGGTGAAAAAAGAATGACACATTTGAAAATACAACTTTGGATTCCTAAAACTACGTGAAAAATAAAAATTCAAGAGATCGTTCCAAGGTACTAACTTGGGCTCCCACATCGGCTGGCCATCGGAAGGTCTAAATTTTGTATCCGCGATGATGGGTGTATGGAACTGGAGACATCTTCACTAGGTGCTCAAAGAAAAATCTTCAATTCTTCAACTCTATAGGGTGCAAATAATTTGAATTTCACCCTAATTTCTATTTATATGTAGGGTTAAAAGTGGCATTTCTTCTTACCTTGTCTATTGGCCACGTAAACTTCCATCTTCAATTGACTCGTACATGTCCCTAGCACATCCAAATTCAATTATGTCAACTCCATAGCATTTATGGCCATCAAATTAACTTATCAGGACTACTTCCAAAATTTTTTTAGTTTTTTAAAAAAATTGTCAATTTTCCCAAGGGGGCATACCCTAACTTATTTCATACAGGGGCATGACTGGGGCATGTTTTTAACAATTTTCTTTGACACAAAAGACGAAATGATATTGTATCAAAGATGGATAAACTGTAGACAATGAAAATTAGTCTAGGCCTATGAGCACCACTTTCGACATAATTTTATAATGTCCATGGTCATGATTAAATAATGTTAATTATTTAATTATTTCCTATACACATATTTCTTCTATTAATTAAATAACCTTAATTATTTAATTAATTCATTATGACCTTTATTCAACTTTGATTAGTTAAATAAATCTTATTTATTTAACTATGTCGCTAATTAATTAATTATCTTTCTGAATTAAATAATTTATTATTTAATTTACCTTTTATCATATTTTGACTATAATTAAATATTATTTTTGAATAGTTTAATTATTCAATTAACCTGTTCGATAGTAAATTAAATAAATCATTATTTATTTAATTAAATCTTTCAATTTCAAATGTTGAATTAAATAAACATTTAATTCATAAAAAGTGTTATTTCTGTCACATTCTTCTATCACCTACTTTACTAATTATTCACTCACCATCTAACTTGAGATCTATTTAAATCCGTCAGTTATCTCCTGATTCGATATCTGGTCATCTCTATGAAGAAACTCTCTATCATAATTAATCAATCTAATTCTCCTGCATGAATATATTTATTAATTAAATATCTTTATTTAATTAATTAATTCATTTGTGCATTCGAACATATTGTTGTTGAATTATAGCTTTATCTTTTTCATTCAAATTCTAATTCTTCTATTTTTGAAGACTTTCAACTGAAGATTAAATCATTTATTTTTAATCTTGATCTCTTATTCATTCTATTTTTGAACAGTCTTAACACTAGATTAAATTATTATTCTAATTTAATCCTTATCTTGTAGAATTTCCCAACTCACATTCTAACTGAAACAAATCTCATATTGCATGGCATTCATCAATCTTGATCATTTATCTCTCTTTTGAATCTAAGTTGATCATTCGAAAATAAACTTTCTATAAATTGGCTGACCTTTGTCATTATTCCTCCCGAAATCAATACTTTGGAATAACTTGTTAATCTTTGATATTTTGCTATAATCACATACATCAAGGTTATACTTGCACACTTATGAAATTTTGAGGGCAATTAAACTACAGAAGGAAAAATGGAGAAGGACAATCAAGATAATTCAAAGGAGTGGACTGACATTCGGTGAGATTATTTCATATTGTTTTATTTACTGTTTTAGTTTATTCTTCCATTCTTAGTTGTTTGATTTAGATTACTGCTTGTTTAGATTAGATTTAACCAATCTTTCTTGCAGTGATTTTTATCTATGTTACAGGTATGTTGGGGTCTAGGGTCATGGATTGACCCCTCTACTCATGGATAGCTAAGTTTGCATTTATAGGATTAGGGACATAAGGCTCAATATGGTGGCTTGCGGTTCTAATTTGGCAATCACTCTAGTGCCACATCTAATTCTGAAAAAACATATGTGACCAATTTGATGATAAATACCCACCCAATGTTGCTATAAATTATCTAAAAAGGAAAATGCAAAAGAAAGGTGGCAAATCAATGACATAAATATCTTGTGGGATTGAGAAGTTTAGAAAAGAATGTAAGGTAAGGGGAAAATTTTTAATCACTCCAATAAATTTAATGGTTGTACCACCTAATTGGACTACCCCCTTTGACAATGGCTCATAAATCAATCCTAAGTTATCCATTAGTTGTTTAGGCATAACAAAGTTGCTTGCTCTTGAATCAATCATGCAATTGTGCAATATATTATCACCAATGATCATAATTACATAAAATGGGGATGGTTTTACCTCTTGGGTTGACTGCTCATTCTTAGTTTCAGAATTGTTTGTGAGCACAACTCTAGGCTACTCTTTAGTAGACTCATCAAAAATAGAAATCCTAGCCAAAGCCTCTTGCAATAAATCATTTTTCCTAGGAAGTTGTAAAGCATCAATCATTGACAAATTAATTGTAGTTTTCTTCATACGATATAGAATATTAAATGTTCAATTACTAACCATTTGTTTCACTTTGGGAATAACTTTATTTTGTGATTGTAAAGGTTGAGATTGATTCTTTGGTTGTTCCTTAGCAACTATAGTTTGTACTATTGGAAAAATCTAAACATTCTAAGAAGTGGAAGGCTGAACTTGACCTTTTTGAGTTGTAGAAGTCTAATTTTTATCTTTACTAGCTCTTTGTTCGTCTTTATCTATTTGTTTCTCCTTAGAAACAACTTGTTGTCTAAAGTCAACAACCCTTTTCTTTGACCTTGTATTGGTTGCAATGGAGGTAGATGATTGATTTTTTCATTGAACATGATTTACTCCATAGAATTCATTACCTTACTGGTTCATCATGGCAACGTAAAGATCATTATGTTGCATTTGAAGATCTTGCTGATCATTATTCTCCTTTGTTGCATTTTTAGAAGGAGCATAATTTCTTTGTACCATAAGAGCTTGATTGACCACTCCATTCATGCATGTAGCCTAGTTATGAGGTTGATTACATGGATAGCACCACACATAACCTTGTCCCATATTGTTCTGCATAGGTACAAGCTCTTTTGAAGAGTTAACAACATTTGGATTATGTGGTTGATTAGGCTTAGAATTTAAATTTCTTCTCTATCCTTGGTAATCATCCTAATAAGGTGGTCTATTTCCTTGGAATGGTGCTTGGTAAGGTCTAAAATTTTGACCTTGTTGTTTCTTAAGGCTCACTAAGTCATTGCTAGCAATTTGCAACAATTTTTCTATTTCCTGTTGAGTACCCCTAAGCTCTTGTAAATTTGAATGTGCTAGAATAGCATTTTTTTAAACAACTGCTTAATAGCCTAAGGTTGGAACAACAGGTAATGGGGCAATAGGAGGTATTTGAATAGGCATTAGAGGTCGAATATCAGGGAAAAGTAGGCATGGGAGGCCTTGGTGCAATTTTACCAACTTGAATAATACTTTTCTCGGCTCTAATAGCAATGTCAAACACTCCTGGTAATGTCACTCCACCCATTGATTGAACCATTACTTCAATATCACTATTTAATGCTCTAAGGGGTATGTGCAGGATCATGATGGGCCAAAAAGTGGTGATATGATGGATATGTGTAGGGTATGTGGCTAATGAATTTTTTTTAACCCAAAATTGATGAAACGAAAAGGTTTTTTAAAGGAGATTCTCAGATTTCCACCAATATAAATTATGCTTTACTTTGAATTTAATAAATTATTATTATTCATTTTCTATTAGAATTATGACTAAAGTCCTGAGTGATAGGCTGATTGAAAAACATCTATAGCTTCCAAATGGTATCACATTTTTTGAATCTGAAACATGCGTCCCATTATATTCTTCACAAACTATAGGATTAAAAAAATAAAAATTGAATTTCATGAAGTTTTGACCAAGTTAAGGTGGTTAGAAATACGCATTTTAATATTTTTTTAAGTTGTAATAAAAATTCATAATTAATTATTTACTTGGAAAAATATTACAAAAAATATGCATCAAATTGGGACATGATTCATCTACCTATATTTAAAATCTTATAAAAAAATATTATCATTTTATTATGGTTAGGGTGGTCAAACAAACACCTACTTCTTATTTTTTCCCTAAAATTTAAGTGCTACTACATTGAACTTTCAAATTTTCACCAATTAATTTTTTTTGTTTTTAAAATAAACCTAGTAGTTTAGAAACTACATTTAATTTTCTACAAATTCTATTAATACATATTTTTGAAATAATATAGATAACTTATTCAAATTTTTACGTCAAGTTGCCTAACTTTGATTTTTCTGAATTGTTTGCCACTTAAGGGCCTATTTTTTCCATGATGATCTTGCACATACCCTAAGGTAATATAGAAATGCATGATTGGGTGAAGGTCTTATCATTGCTAGAATTCTATTCTAAGTTCTTTGAAACCAAAAATTAAAAAAATTCATCTACTTCTGCGGAGTTCTTTTAATGGTTGTCTTCTTCTCAACAAGGGAAATATGATCTGACTTGTCTAAAAATTACCTATTCAATTTAACTCCCAAGCCATCCTATGTTGCAATAGTGTTCACAAGGAGACCTTTAAACCATTGGAGTACTTTTCCTTTTAATGAAGCTTCTAGAAGTCTTAATGCCACATTCTCTTATGTAACATGATGAACTCCACAAAGTGAAGCTACATCTCTTATATGCTCTATTGGAGTAGTATGATCTTCACTAGTGAAAATGGGTAATCTTTTTAGTGAAACCACTAGTATATCATCATTCTATTACAAATTCAATGGTCTTCCCACATTGAGTGGTAAAAATGGATGAGCTTTGGTCATCAGAGCTCCTAGAACTCTTGGATTTGGAACTTGAAGTATTCGCATAGGACGTATTGGAAATATTGGTACAAAACTTGCAGGTCTGAGACTAGGAGATATGGATTGAGATATCAAAGTTGAATGTGATCTAGATCTCCTTTTTTTGTTCTACCTCTTCTATTGGGTGATGAAAGTTGTAAGTACTCGAAAGGATCAACACTTCCTCTTGTCTTAATTCTTCTCATGTGCTGCTTTGACTAGATTTGAATATAAAACCAGAAAAAAAAGTCAAAAAGTATAAATTTTAACCTTTGAAAGGTAAAAAACTACTATATATACCAGAACAATAGCTTGAAACTTGAATTCTTTCTCTAAAGTGAGCTTTAAAGTCCCAGTGAGTGTGCCAAAAAATGTTGTCATGGAGATTGCACCCGAATGCTAAGTTTAAATCCTCAACAATATCGTGAAACATGGAAACACCTTCGAGCTTGTGGGTATGCTCATAGTGAAGATGAATATCCAGATTATGGGTTGGTTCCCCTTTTGATTCCTAGAAACTAATGAATTGATGGGAAAAGAGAAGAATTACTCTAAAAATGAAAAATTATTTATGGGAGGTGATGCACCTAAATATAAATGATGAGAAACCTGATTCACAACTATTTCTCATAAAAATCTATTTTCACAACTCAAATTGGATAGTCCAGTCACATAAGTGTTTCAAAAAAGGCTTGATAATCTATCCTTTATGAAGGAAATAATGTTTTCACAACCTAAAGGGAAAGATAAATCAATAGCACAACCTATGACCTATGATTAAAACTACTTTGGTGTACATGCATCCATGAATGAGATATAAATTTAAATATTTTGAGATTAAAAATCATTAAGTTTTCATCCAAATCATTCAAAAAGACAAAACACCTAAAAGTGAAAAGGCTAATATTGATTGTAATAAGAAAAGGAAGGAAAATCTACAAGTAACAATGTAAAATAACCAGTAAAATGTTGTATATTAATAAATGTGAAAAACTTAGTTACAAAACTAATCTCTTTGCACAATGCGGAGGCAAAGAAGTAAGAACTAAGGAAAAAGATAAAAAAAAATCCAATATATATACAATAGATGGCTCCAAAATGCCAAGAGGTGGCACTGGCAGTCAAGTGCAAGTGAAAATATCTCTCAAATATCCCTCCCATGAGCAAAGATGAAAATCCTTAGAAAAAGGGGTTAGAACTGATGTAATATGAGCAAAAATAACTTCAAACTCATTGTCACAACCATTTTGACCAATCTTGACCCCTAAATCACTCCAAATGACTAGAAATTAAGATAAAATACTTTAGTTAAACACCTTTATTGATTTTGCATGATTTTGAGGTGAAGTTAACTGATTTAGGCAATCATTAAAGTAATTAGGTGACAATTACTTTAATGTATGTGATGAATATGCATCCATTACTTCATTTTAATAACATACATTAAGGTAATTTATAATATATTACCTTAATGATTGTTTACATTCATATCTAGATTTCAGAATCATGCAAATTTGAGGGGAATGAACCTAAGTTTGAATTTTGAAAATCATACCAGAGTTTTGCATAAGTTTGCAAGGTGAATACCTAATACAAAATAAGGCATTAGTTGTAAGGTGAATCTTTTAAATAAAAATGAAAAATAAACACCCTAAAAGAGTCAGAAAAATATAGGGTAGAAGAAACCCTAAACTCAAGTTGCAGCCTCTCCCACTTCACTTCATTTTCAACTTTACAACTTTCATGCTCTACTTGGGCACCACCATGCTAGGTTTTTACTCAAGTTTTCCTAGATATTGAATGGTGGTTTATGAAGCTAACTCAAGTCCTCCATGCATAGTATGCTCTTCTTTCTTCTTTTTTTGTGTTTTTATGCTTGGATTTTCTGGATTTAAGCTTGCTTGCAATAGTAAAAGAAAAGAAACCCTCCTTTATCTCTTCATATTATTTACTTATGTGTTTTTCTTTTCTGAAGATAGCATGGCCGTAACTTTTACATTATTTCCTTTGAGAGAAATGAAAGAAAAAATCTTCTTATTACATTCTATTCAAAAAACTTTGAGGTTCTTTCTCTTTTTGCAGGCCATTTTCATCTTTTGAAATGAAGAGAAACCTTGTATTCTATTTCTTCTAGCTACGGCTTTGATAAATGAAACCCCATTAAGGGTTTGAGGGAAAAACCTCTTTCTATATTCTATTGGGAAAAAACTCAAGGGTCTTTCTCTTTTTTCATTTTTTCAAGTCATGGCTTCTTCTCCTCACTACCTTGAGAAGAAACAACTCTCCTTTTTATTTTCACTTTTCTTTGTATTATGGCATAAAACCATGGTTTTCTTTCCATTTTTTCTATGCAAACATAATGGTTGTAAGCCCATGGCCTTCATTTATATTTTCTCTCTGTGTAGAGACATTTATTCACAAACCTTGCACTCTTTGTACTGCTCTTGGCATTTGATATAGAAAGTTCCTCATTGTGACCAAAACTCTCGACCTTTCTAGGTTTTTCCTCACTGCATCAAAACTTTTCTCCTATTTTGTGTTTAAGCTCAGTAGCTTCTCAAGAAGTTTAGGCATTCTTTTGGAAACTTAAAAATCATAGTAACTCCTTTATAAATGGCATTTAAAAATAAAAACTTTGATTATTTGATCAAAGCCTAGGCCGCAACTGCCCTCTCTAGATAATATCATAAATTGTATGGAGTCCTTGAAAATTTGAGAATAATATGTCAATCCTATTTGTCTCATTCACTATCCTTCATGGAATTTATTTGACTATTTCATCTTCATAATTCATGTAACTCCTTGGAATTCTTGTCTTACTATAGTGTTTGGTTGTCATTCTTATGCATTGTTCCTCATTTTTCTTATGCTCTTGTTGCTACAGGTTATCATGTAACTTGATTTTTCACCAATGTATGTTCCTAATTTGTTGAAGACATAGTGACTACCATGCTTTACTATCATAATATTGCTGTCTTCTTCTATACTTTATCTTTACAAGTATTAAGCAGTGTCATTATAACTAGTTACCTTTATCCTAGCATTCATTTGCAATTATCTTGTTTCCTGACTACCACATGGTGGTTGTGCTTCTCAATGCATATGACTAATTCTTTATCATTATTGAATGTCCTTTGGTGTGTTTTATCTCATGGTGAATTTTTCTCAAGAATGTTGAAGATGTCTCTTATAATGGTGACTAACTAGGTTGCTCAAATATTTATATTCATCAATATTGATTCTCAATCTTATGCATATTGTCTATAGATTTCAATGTAAAAAGCTTGTTGTTGTAGATAAGGTTTATCTTTGGTCACTAGAACTATCATTATAACTAGAATTTATGGTGTTGTTCCTTTTCATAGACTAAATGGATGTATTCTTCAACTTAGTGCTTGAGACAACAAATAAATGTTATAAAATTATGATGAAAAAAATAGTAATAACATATAAACATGTATGCAACCATGATTTCCTTGGTGAAAAATGATGCACTTTTGCTTTGTTCTGTAGATTAATATGCATCTAAATGAGATCATTTCTCATTCATGATTATCACTTCAAGGTGAAGGGATACCAAACCTTCATTGCACTTCTTGATTTGATAGTCATGGAAGGAAAATGTGCCTTATCACTTTATAATGTTTTCTTCAAACGTAAAATTATTTCATTTAAAAAGCTTAATCATGTCTTTTACTTATTCATATCCCTCTCAGGGACATCATGTTGGGCTCAACCCTTGTGGGAGCCCAATTTTCACCATATGTTGAATTGTGTAAAGAGATAAAACATAAATGAATTTATACCTACACAGTGAACAAGCAAGTTAAACAAAATAGTGAAGTTCAATGCTCTTTGTGATGATTTCACTTCATTTGATGATCTAATCTAGCTCTTTTGAATTTATTTGGTAATGGATCAATTGTTTTAATGCATCATAGATGTAGGTTATATGTCTATTGATGAAAATATATGATGAGATTTCATGTCTCAAGGTCTAACCAAATCTTTCAATCATCTGCAGGTACATCTGGAGATCAGGAATGAGAGGAGTTGAAGATAGGAAGATCAAGATGAAGGTAGAAGGACCAAAACCAACATCAAACATTAATACAATGAAGGATATGATCTCTTTTCATATTTTTTTTCCTTTACTCTATTTTCAGATGTATAGCTTTATTTCCATGTTGTATTAATTCAATTCAGTCATTCCCATAGCTTGTGTGGGAAATTTAAGCATTATTTTGATCTCAATATATGAAACAACAACATTGTATAAATTTTCATTTCAAAATGAATTAAATACAACAATATTATGTAATTTTTATAATCTCTTTCTGACCTATAAAACATTGCATAATAAAAACTAAATTCCAATTGAAAACTTCACATGCAAATGATTAGGATTAGTAGAAATTTATTGGAGTACCTTTTACCTTAGATGTAATCAACTATTTCGGCTCTACCAAATTGAGTTGTAGGTGAAATTTTGGTAACAATTTATGCATGACATCCTTTTCCATCCATAGAATTTTCCACATGAACTCCAAAAAGGCTAATTGAAGGGGAACAAACTTTGGCAGTATATGTGGGGCCTGTGGGAATCCATAAATCCTGATTATTGTGATATCTGGTAGAAAAAACCAATCACTGAAGTTTTGAGTATGGCCTTTCTCGGGCTTAAAAGCCAAAGGTCTTAACATTTGTAGCATAAGTATGTGTAGTCTTGGTGGTTGGTGGCCAAGAACTCTCATAATTTTGTACACAAATTCATCATGGAATATCACATAATTTGAATTCTTACATCTGATGTCCTATATATAACACCATTGTTACACTTGCAACAAATTCCCCTACTAGTCAATCTTATCCAAACACATCCTTTTGCTCCATCTATCTTTATTTTGGTATAATATCAGGTGGCATAAGAAAGAATATTTCTTGAATTTTATGGGGGCTCTATTTTCCCTGACATGCATAAATCCTTCATGCAATTCTTTCTCAAGATATGAGGAAAAATTATATTCAATGTTTGTCTCGAGTTTTTGTATCCTCGTGGCCATCATCATTAAAATAATTGGAATTCACTCTTATGCATCTATCTGAAGTACTTGACAAAGAGAAAAGTAGGTTTTCTTGAAATAGAATTGGAAATCTGTGATACAAAATGGTTTAGTAGTAGAAGGGAATATAGGAATCACCCTGTTATTCACACCCCTTTTCATGTAAATGGGGAGTTCATCACTTCTATAGGTTCTCCTCAATCTAGTATATTCTTGTTCACTTCTTTCAAAATCAATTTTAGTCAGGGCTTGTTTGTTTAGGTGAAAACATTCAATGATGGCCACTTTAGTCAACACAACTAATGGTGAACATCTAGAAATCTCATAGACCTAGTAGCAGGATGATAACTTTGAGCCAATACTCTGATGAAATATACATCTATAAAAACATTTGGAACAATTAACTTGGCCAAATATAATTCCCATGGATTTGAGACTAGAATCTTGTCCTCCCTTTTGTCATGAAAGTACCAAAATAGTTCCACCTAGAGATAGGGATAAGGGCATCTCTATAACTATGAGCCACATCTATAAAAAAATTCTTAAATCCTCTATGATATGATTCAAGGAGTATATCTAGGATAGACTGTTGTAAGGACCTCTTTATAACCTTAGATTCTTCCTTTTTAGTTTCGGGTTCTTTCTTCTTGGGCGGAAAGATGCTCTTTTTAGTTTCAGGTTCTTTCTTCTTGGGTGCTAAGATGTCCTTTTTAGTTTCAAGTTATTTCTTCTTGGGTGGCATGATGTTTAACTATCTTACTTCTCCTATATCTTACTTCTCCTACACTTCTAAAATGTAGAATTCCAAACAATCTTGTACTCATAAAGCTTAATTCACAATGAGTTCTATGCACTTACCCAGGTTATGATAGTTGTAGAGCTTAACCTCCTCAAACACCCAACTCCCTACATGATAAGTTTTACAAATGAGTTCAAAGAGAATGTTGAATTATTGGTTTAATGGCTTTTGAGCTCAGTCATGTCAACATTAATATCAACCTTACACCAAATATTTTTCTCGTAGTTCGATTTTCAACATGAACCATTGATTTTACATGATTAGAGGGTTGATGTGTTTCATGCATTTAATACCGCTTTATCACCACCACTTTCTATAACTACCACAGGATAAAGGGGAATAAATTGTTATACCACTTGCTTCTTTTTATTTCTCTGCAAGGTAGCGGGATCCTTGCCTTTATACCACAAGCTTGACTTGTTTAACCTATGGTACCGTGGTTTACATTAATGGTCACATATGGCTTACCACCATACCACATGCTTCGTCACATCCTTCCATCGTATAGTGGTTCATGCCGCCCTACCGCATGCTTTTATGATCTTCCTCGCAAGATGACAAGTTACCCTACTATACTATACCCTTCATTTTTCCTTCTCATAGTATGGTGGTTTATGATGTATTTAAATTCTCTCATACCACCCAACTTCATCCTTGTCATAATACTTTTGCAGTACTACAGCAAATAAAGGATTTGGAATGTTTTTAGCTAGACATGTTTTTTCTTAAGTATATTTGATGATTTTTTGGCTTTGTATAGGTCTTTCAGTGCTAGATAGACCTAAAAAATTTATATGTTTTTTTACAATGGGGAAGCTAAGTCAAAAATAAAAATAAATATAAGGGTCAAGGCTCAGGTCATGGAGCTCAAGGTTAATTGTGATGATGGAAGTAGGCAAAATTTTAAGTTTCTAACACACCTCATGATGAACTAGACTATTATTTTCCTTCATCCTGCTTGTGTTATGTTTTTATGATTTCTTCTCTTGTGAATATATGGACCTAAGGAAAATTTATCTAATGCATGTAATTGTAAATATCTTCTTGGGTTTTTACTACAAGTTCTCTTTAATCTGTAAATTGAATTCTATTTTAAGTTTCCATTTGAAATTATCAACGGATTGGAAAGTCAATAGTTATCAACTTATGAACTCAATAAAGTTTTACTGATTCAATTAGTTGTTGATTTATATATTATTTTTTATTTGGACTTCAAGAAATGAAGACAAGGAATATAAGGCACAAATCAGATGATAGTGATCATAATTCTGAAATTCCAGTGACAAAATATGAGAGTGTGCATAGTGAAAAAGTGGCAAAAAAAATGAATATTTATTGAGTCTTGGTTTGAAAAGAAGGAAAGTTGTAAATCCACTAAGTAGTATATTATTTGTTCAATAGTGTTTAATGAAATTTTATAGACAAGATATTTATGTATAAAAGACATAATATTATTTTTTTTGGTTTGATAGACAACAAAAATAGTGCAAAGAAAATGTGAAGAAAAAAAAAAGGAAAGAAAAGATACAATGTTTCCATCCCATAGAAGCTAATGCTTTTGTGATTCAACAAATGCAATTGGTGAAAATAATAGTTGTGATGATGTGCAACCTGGTATAGCACATGGTTATGTGCAACCTAATATAGCACATGGTGATGTACATCCTGATATAGCACATGCTGATGTGCAACCTGATACAGCACATGGTGATGTACAACATTGTGATGATCTCTTAGAACTAAGTCTAAGAGAGATTATTGGCATAAAACATTGAAATACACATCAATAATCAATTGCACACAATAAGACAACCATTGAGAAGGAAAAATTAGTGAACTTAATTAATAAAAGAAAGGTGCTCTAGTTACAACTTAGAAATAGAGTATTACAATTGTTATTTTTCAGTCAAAAGACTAAAAATCTGAGTTACAATATTGCAGAGAAATTATTGCAAGAAAGAAAATTCTCCAAAATACTTTTGAAATGATGCTTGAAGCCCTTCAATGTGAGAACATTGCCCTCTCATCTCTTAAAACTTATACAATGTGGAAAATATTCCTGGAGAAAGCTATAACATGTAGAATCCAAGGAGAGAGTTGATCATATCCCATATATGAAGCTCTCTCCTTCAATACAACCAATAATAACCTAGCTAGAATGTTTCCTCCCTTATATGCAATGTGCCATCTAATATGAGAAACAAGGTGTCTCCTATTCCACCATGAATGAAGCTATGCCTCAATACAAACAACAAAATTAATATTAGTCTCAATTCAAAAAGAATAAAAGTGCATTGTATATTAAAAGTTTACAAAAGAAATTCAAAACATAGTAGAAAGATAAATCAATTAAAAACTATAGCCTTGTCAACAAATGGCTTAAATAGAGTGTTCAAGATAGGCCTAAAATATACATATTTAACTCTTGATTTTAGAACCTTGTTCAAAATTTAAGAAAGGTGATATGCTCAGATTATAGAATGAAGCTGACATATTATAGAATGAAGGCTATCAACACTAACTAGACTGGAGCAAAATTATCAATAGAAATTTCCTGGAAACCAAGCCCAAGAATTCCATTAGACTTGGATAGAAAAAATTTCAACCCTAGTTCATGTGTTGTCTTAGTAAAGACCTGCACCATTAAAGAATCCATTTATACATAAATTCCAAATTAAGTTGATGAGAAAATATCTTTGATATCCAGCTAGGAACCCTTAACATCTAAATATTACTAACCTGATGTTTCACAACAAGTTTCCCAACTTTGACATCATCTTCCCCATTCACTTTACAAGCACTGCCCAATTCAAATTTTGAAGGCACAAACACATAAGGTACGTTTTGCAACAATAATCTTCAAACTAATGATTAATAAAAAACTTAATGTGTCCATTAAAATTGCAAGAAAACAACTACTTGAAAAAATACACAAAAGCATCACCAAATGGTTCAAAAGTCATCATTAGTATAAGTCCAAAAATTTGATGTTCCTATGCAAGTTATTTAGGTTTATTCTCTTATAATTCATCAAAATTAGAAAAAAAGGGTAGCAATTCAGGGGATTTGATCATGAGAAAAAATTGCAATTAAAAGGGTTTTGTTCTATGTCAAAAATCATTTCATTAGTTTCATTCCCATCATTTTACCCATGTGATTACTGACCTATACAATAAGAATCAAACTATGTTCATTTTATTGGTTTCGATCTCTTCAATCCACCTTTGCAAAATCTACATGATGTAAAGATTGCCAGTGAATAGTTGAAACATATCAGAGGTGATTGAAGGAAAGTCTCTCACAAATTAAGGAATAATTCAGGTATTGCATGGCATATGGAGTTAACCTAAAAATGTTGCAATTCCCATCTAACATCTTAAAAGGTTGCACTAATGTCAAAATTCAAAATGGTGCAAGGAGAGAGAAAAAATCAATACCTTATCTTTGGCTAATGAAATCAAAGGATCAAGAATGGCAAGAGGATATGTATCAACCACCATAACTATAAACTTTGATGTTCTAAATTACAACATCTTGGTTTCTACAAAACCCTAAACTCATTCAGTATTAGCAAAAATGAAACCTAATATTGATCCATTGCTATAGTGGATCTCATAGGATTCTCCTTCACAAACAATAAATCATGATATATATTAATTGTTTAGAAACTTCCTTAATATCCCCATGTAAGTAGAATAAACTAAGTGAGGTTGAGGGTTTGAAGTAGAGTACCATATTCTTGGTATGTGCTTGACTTTGATCATGACTTGTATCTTGAATGAAAATAGCAAGCTAATTGCACTGTAAAATCATTGTTAGAAAAATAACCAAAAAATCCTCTTTAATTAAAATAATCTTTTCAGATATTTTAGGACAAGATATTTCAGTTAATATCTAAGAGAGGTAATTTCACTATCTAAACAACCATCAATCTATTTATTGTATATAATTTCCCAAAATTTAGAATTTGAATGTAATGAAACTACCATAATTACCAAAGATTTGACACCAAAATATAGTGCAAAATGAATTGTTTAGCAGAAAATGTGTTTTGATCAACCAGATATACCCTTGATATATTGATTTAAATAACAAGGAAATATCAAACTAGAGACAACAAGATAACATTCATTAATTCACTTCAACAAACAATTAAAACCAAAATTCGGCCACCAACTATAACTTCATTCTATTGATCTTCAAAAATATCTTACAATACATTTCAAAAATTTGTCTTGACTGACATGTCAAAAAATTTCTTTTCAGTTACCCACTTTTAACATAAATCAAAAAGTCTTAATTATCATTGTTTACATAGGATTACATAAAATCAATGAAAGATGAGAAGTGAAGATAATTTATCAGATGTTGAAGTCCACAACACTCGCAAGATACGAAAGTTTGTTACTCATTATAAGGTACCCATGATCATTTAGATCTAGCAAGCTCATCTCTCCATGATAGTATCTGCAAGGCTTGGTACTTCACTGCAAAGCATATTCTTCTAGGGGATCTAGATATATCTACTCCCATTGGTACATTGTGTAATCATGAGGCCATTGTACTCATAGATTTTATGTGTGTTGGACAAGTGACTCTTCCATCTGTTGTCTAATAACCCTTTAGTATCTGTGATGAATTTTGAGTACCCAACATCTAGTGCAATTATTCCATCCAAGGTTAAATCGAGGCAGTGAATATTTATGTCACCATCCTTTTGTATATTAGTGAGGTATTTGGGAACAATTTTGCTAAAATCATCTATCTAATCCTTGGAGCCTTTCAGTTGATCATCATCCTTTAGTATCTTAGGAACACACCAGTTCTTTAGTGTGAGAAATGAATCCATTCTTGCCTTGATCTTTTGGTTTTTTACAGACATGTATTAAAATTCATCTGTGACCATTTGGACCATTTTCTCAATAGGATTTAAAGCTATGGGGGCCTCAACATGCCTTTGTAAAATTCTACACAAAGTCATTAAGGTGTGATGTATAGGTTGCCATTTATTGAATAAGGGGTCCAATATAGGTACATGTGCCTTTATCTGATCAACTACTTGTGACAAGGAGACATAAAATTCATACACATTTTCCAATTTTTCCACAATTAGTTTAAACCTATGCTCCAAGATCTATTCCAATACCCCAAGGGTTTCTCTCTTTTCTCTTTCCTTTGTTTCTTCATTACTCTTTTTCAAATTCTCAATTTCGTGTTTTAGCACATTAACTTGTTCAAAAGTGATTGCACTTGTATTACTATGGATGATAGGGGGCTGGTCTACTATTAATTCTATGCTTTGGGAAGGACCTAATCCCTTCAACTACTCTTTCAATTTCACATTTTCTATGAATAACCTATTAACTTCATCATTCAAGTCTATCTATGCTTTCTCATATTCTGCCAATCTAAGTTCCATAGCTTTAACTGCATCCCTAGTAAACATTGTTGAGTACATTATCATAGGAGCTACCTCCAATTTTTATGTGTCTTGAAGTGTCTTTACCATGGCATTGCCTCTAATTTGTTTTACAACATCAAGCAATATTAGTTTTTTATTATTTTTTGCTTTGTCCAAAAGGCTAGGGTTTCAAGTCTTGGATTGTAACCTATGCCACTCATTCCCTCATCTAAATTGAATTCAAAATCCAACATGGGATCTTCTTGGCTTCTTACTTGATCTAGTAAGAATATATTTTTTAACTCCATCCTAGGAATAATTAGTATATTTCTTTCTAAGACCAATTTTCTTTCTTCTTGGGGGCTAATATTAATTTCATTAATCCTAAGTTCTTCAAGAGTCTAGGAAACAATATGTTCATGTTGTGACTCCTTAGTACCCATCACATTAATTTGGAGTCTCTCCTCAATTTATTTCATTTTCATCTTAAACCAAAAATCCTTAAACTTGGGAGTTTGAATAAATCCATCATCTTAAATAAATCTAACAAAAGTGATCACCCTTTCATCATCATGCACTTTTTATCATTATGCCCATGTACACCCACTCTCTCTTTGGGTTTTTCAGCATTAGTTGCAAGCTTAGGTGGTGGAAAATCAACTTCATCATCTTTAAAATTTAAAAGTACATCGACTACCTCTTCAGTATCCCCTACTCCACTTATTTCATATGCCACTAAGGGGGCCACTCCATGTGTCTTTTGCCTTTTAGGAATTGGTTGCTTATGGGATGCTTTTGATTGTATTGTGACAGTATCTGGTAGGGGCTATATTATTACAATGATACTTGGTTTAATGGGCAGCTTGGAGGGTTTTGAAGTTTGACCCTTAGGTTTCTTTCTAATTCAACATATAATCTTTCAAAGTTATCAATTATTACATTCATCCTTTTGATAGGATCCTTTTCTTCAACATAGAATCCTTGGAATCCAATGTCCCTTTTATTCTTCTCCTCCTCAAGCCTCTTTATGATTTCCCAATTCCTCTTCCTTTGAAAAACTTCATTAGGTGTAAAGCAATTTCTTATTACATCTTCTTCATAATCTATTACATGGGTAATCCCAACTTTAGTGAGAAGTGCCTTCTTTATAAAATTAATATGCCCTTTAGGATCAAACACCCTTTCTCATCATGACTTCAATGAATACCACATCTTCAAATAGTTTTATAGCTCTTCAAGAGTGTGAGACCCTAAAGATAGCTCCTCACATTCAATTAGGTCAGGGAGGAATGTCACCTTTTTCTATCTTTTCATAACATCCTACTCCATCCATAATATTTTCCACATAAATTATAAAAATGCAATTCAAATAGAAAAAAAATTAGGTAAAACATGTGGGGCTTGAGGACACCCATAGACCCTTATTACTTTTTGGTCAACAAAGAAGAACCAATAGCCAAAATTTTGAGTGTGTCCCTGCTCTAGCTTCAATGATAAATGTCTTCATACTTGCATGATTTTATTAGGAAATCTTGTTGAAATATGACCAAGAGCGGCCATGACCTTTACTATGAAATCATCATGAAATATTACATAATCACTATTTTTACATCTACTATCCTAGATGTAACACTAGTTTTGTACAATAAACCTATTCCCTTCATCATCATTAATTCCCAAACACATTATTTTAGTCCATCTATTTCTTTTTTGGTACAATATTAAATTACATAGCAAAGAGTACTTCCTAAAATTGATGGGAGCTAAGTTCTCTCTTACTTGCAAAAATCCCTCACGTAACCCTTTCTCAATTTCAGTAGCAAAGTCATACGCAGTGTTGACTTCAGGATTTGGTATCTTCATTTCCATCATCATGAGATAGGTTGGCATCCTCTCTTCAACATCTATTCCAAGAACTTGGCACAAAGAAAAATTAGTTATTTTGAAATATACTTGAAAATATTCTATGGAAGTGGCTCAGTTTGGGAGGGGGAGATAGGTTTCCACCTATTGTTTACACCCATTTTCATGTGTAAAGAAAGTTCATCACTCCTATAGGTTTTTCTCAATCTCCTATAATCCTTCGCACTTTTTTCCAATTCAATATTATCGCTTCTTTAGTTAGCACCACTAATGGAAAACCATCTTGAATTCTTATAGTCCTGGTAGTTAGGTGATAATATTGTGCCAATATAAATTTAATAAACTCAACATCTATGAAGACATTTGGGACTATCAATTTGGCCAAATCTAAGGTCCAAGGATTTGAAATTAGAATATTCTCATCTATTTTTTAATAGAAGTACCAAAATAGATCCCACCCTAAGATAGGGATAATTGGGTCTCTACATTCATGGGTTGTATCTTTAAACACCTTTTTGACTCCTTTGTCTACAAAATTAGGTAACACATCTAAAATGGATTGTTGTAGGGACCTCTTCTTTGATTTAGAAACTATGGACTCTTCTTTTTTACTCACAAGTTGACTTCTTTTGGGTGGTATGATGAAGAATTTAATCCTACTTGATCTCTTTAAGTTTCTACTTGTAGAAGAAAATTCAGTTCTTATACACGAACTTACCTAGTGAAATAATAGCTACAAATTTTTCCCACTTGAACTCCATTGCCTCTGGTATGCTAAGCTATGTGAATGATTACCAAAATGTTGTTGAGTCTGAAGTAATTTTTTTTTTTGAGCTCAGTCACCTCACTATTATTGTCAATTCATGCAAAATATTTTAGAATCTACCCATATTTCGAGTTTGAATACATGTCATTGATCTTGGGAAATTGAACGTCATAATCATTTAATGCTTTGACAGCTTGTACTGTAGTACCACTCTGTCATTTCAAGATCACTATGGGGTAGAGTTAGAAGTACCACCACCTTGTGCACACCCCTTTGGACTTCCATAGTATGATAGGTTAATTCTAGTCATTGAGTGACTGTTCACCGCCATACTGCTCTGTCATATCAAGACCACTACGGGGTAGTGGTAGCATTATAGCCACCTCGTGCACACCCCTTTGGAATCCAATGGGATAGCGGGTTGATTCTCATGGTTGTGTGATTTTTCACCACCATACCATAGTGTCACTATTTACCCCTTGTGGAGCTACAATTTACTTTAGTTTTTACCATGTTCTCATTGTCACCCCGCGGTATTCATATTTGGTTGCCACAGTATTGTGGTAAGTATTTGTACATTAAACTATATGGAAAGTTGAATATATTGAACAATTTTCCAATTTCGCAATCTCTCGATTTTAGGTTTCAGTGTCAGTCAGACCTAAGAGATCATTTCTTTGTTTGTAATGGGGAGGCTTAGTTCACCTAATGTTAAGATATCTATATGTATTATTAAACCATAGATGTTCATTATATGTTTGCATCTAGAAAACATATAGGACATACAAACAATTATATTCTAATCAAACAAAATTAATTTCAAATTTTCAACCAAATTAAGAAAACTAAGAAGAATGATTGAACCTAACTTTAAATGCACTTCAAATCAATAGTGAACATCTCAGGTTTTGTATACAATGTAACAACATAATAATGATGATTGCATTCATAAATGTATCAATAAAAAAATAGTCAATAAGCATACCTATACTCAAATATTTTTTTCATTCAATAGTAAATTACACAATACATATAACCAAAGTTTACCTGACAAGCTAACCTCTTAAGGTGACAAAACATCATAATCATCTACATTGCCAACAAGATCATAATCCTAATCATTCATGTCTCCATTTGCATGATTTTCATCCCCATCCTCATATGTGACATGTAATGCATTATCTCTCCTAATCTCTTCATTGGTAATAAAAATTTATTCTTCAAACACTCCATCATCATCTTCATCTACTTCTTCAAATATTTCTTGTAAATTAACATATTTCCCATTAGACATTGTATCAAAAACTTCCATGAATTTTTTTTTTGAACAAGACTTTGTTTGAATGACATACAACCATGTTGGGCTTCTTAAATCATCAATTAGAAATGTTTGGTTAATTTGAAGAGTGGAACATATGGCTCATCCATCTCTGATAAAAAATGTCTTGTATTTGTGCGTACAAATCCATACTCATCAAATTGTACTGCAGATGGTTGGATCCACTTACTTTAATAATATAGGACTATTTCACCATAGTCCACTAGAATAATTTGTTGGATGAATCCAACATAAAATTTCTTCTCATTTTCATGAAGAAATTCATCACTAACAACACAATCATAATTTTTCTTTCCTTTTTCTTTTTCTTCCACTCTTAAATGACTACCATAGTCACACATTCCACTAAAACCTGTATCCCATAAATGTGGAGATTGTGAAATCTCACTTTCCTCCATTGTTATATCTTGACCTTATTCTTTTGCATCATTGACTGCATTAGCAATCCATTCTTCAAATTTTGGAAAATTAGCACCTCCAATCAAATCAGCATGACGTCTATGCCTTTGAGGTCAATGTTGCATCCAAGATTGATTGTCTTCTTCATATTTTCTACATAGAATATTAATGTATAAATAGTAAGATTGATAATATAAATGTGTAAATGCAATTGAGTAAATAAATTATTGTGTAATTTTTTTTACTTGCACCAGTTATCGAATAAAAATGTGTTTTGAAGAATATAGGCATGTATCACACTTCTTTCTCAATGTGATAGCTTGAAGTAGCATCCATTTCCTTCTATACTTCACCTGCAACTATGTCTTCTTCATCATTGTCCCATACATACCGATTAACATTTTTAAAAATCCTTCATATATTTTGTGCAAAATCCCATGGTCTCTTGCATTGAATTTCCCTCAAACATGTTGCCTTCTAGTTTTTCCCTAGTATGAACAATTTTTTTCAAAACCTTCATATGTCATTCTATAGGATACATCCATCTTGTTCTTATCGGGCCATAATGATTTATTTCATATGGTAGATGTATCCATAGATGCATAGAAATGTTAAATATTGTTGTTGGAAATTCCCATTCCAATAGACAAAGGACTTCAACAACCTCCTCCCTCAAACTATCAAAGTTCAAAGGATCTAATACATGTAAACTCATTCTCTTTAATATTAGGCCCAACCTTATAACTACCAATCTTGGCCCCTTTATCAAGATTAAAATATTTACCACAGTAAGTGAAATATTCTCCATTATGACATGATAGTCATGGGTCTTGAGGCCTCTTAAGCCATAAATGCCAATTTGGCTTCTAATACTACTACTTACATATCCAATGGGAAAGCGAGTCTGAGACATCAACTATAAGAATTATGCACATTGCTCCTTTGTCCAAACATAAGGAGCACTAGGTTTTCTATTATTTTCATCATCATCTTTTTCAACCTAAAGATTTAGATGAATCTTTAGTTGTCGAAATTCTTCACATGATGAAATAGTATCAAAAGCACCAAAAAGAGTTTCTATAATAGCATAGGCTATATTTTTCTCAGTATGCGTAAAGTCAATAGTATGCCTAATGGATATATCCTTAAAGTATGACAACTTATAGAATATGCACAACCTTTTTACACCACTTTCATTACATGGATCATATCTACTTTTAGTAGTCCCATCATTTTCAATAAATGACATTCTTTTTTTTCCATTCTCAACAATTTAATCGCTTATTATTAGAAATGGTGCTTCACGATTCTCTTCTTAACCATTGAGCCATGTTTTTTGTTGATGATATGGATTATCCATTTTAAGGTAAGCAATATTTACATAATAAATATACTCACACAAACTTCTTAAGTACCTCACAAAATCCTTAAAGTTGCAAGCAGGACATGCATGGTATCCATGAACACTGAGACTAGACAATGTTCCATATGAAAGAAGATCATGAATCGTAAACAATAAGGAAGCTCTTAAAGTGAATTTGATTTAATGATCATCCCTTAAATATTGAATTGATTTCCTTTCCACAATTCTATTAGTTCATCATATAATGGCTCTATATAAGTATCAATTGTATTTCAAGTCACACTTTTCTTTACTGGTATAATCAATTGAATCATGGTTGTTACAAGTTTAGGACAACAATCTAAAACACCTCTTTAATCATAAAAGTTGGATTTGTTGTGATGCTAGAACTTTGTTTTCACTTCAGTTTTAAAGAAAGGTCAAAAGGGAAAAGGGGTTCAAAGTTTCCTAGACCTGCAACTAATGTTGAATAGTAACGATGGAGGATGCTACAATGGACAGACTTCCTAAATAAAAGTTTCACTTAACCAAAGGCAATCTACAGTCTCATGAAACTAGTGCAATATTTTAAGGTCTACAAATTTTCAAACCATTCATTCACCAATAAAGCATGAATAATAGCTAAACTTAATTGCAGCAGTGTAAATTATGCTCATACTAACTTTATACAACATTTTATCAGCAATAAACAACAAAACATATGAGCTAAGAAGATATCAATGTTATAGCATTATTTACCATTAAATCACATCATGAACTAATAAGTAAAAGAAACTTGAGACTAAGAAAAATGAAGCTAAAATCTAATATTGGGAGAATGAATCATGCACACATGAAGAAGAAAACACAAGAAAACATAAAAAAAATGCTTTTCTCATTAATTTTCAGTAGCATGCCTTTACACAACTCATCTCTCTCTTTGAAAATGAGAGGATGCCCCTATTTATATTTTTCTAAAAGTAAAATGAATGGAAAAGATTCACTTACATTGTGTGGCTCAAATTAATTTTACATTAGGGTTTCACCTACCCCAAATATATGATAGTATAAAAATAGATTGTCTTTTTACCTACTTTGTCATCTAGTCTATTTTATCATTTAGTTGCCTTTAAACTATATTAGTTTTGTGTTTTAGATACTTCCAAATTTTGTAACTATATTGTCAAATATTTATCATCTATAACTTGATTTCCTACATTCTTTTGGAGATTAGCATACTCCACGAACTTCTCGATCATACCTTAGAGCTTGTCCCATTCCATGAGATCAAATTGAAGGATCTGGAAGGATATCTTCTTGAGTCTCTCAATAACCTCCTAGTGCTTGGTGAATTTTGGGGTTGATTTGATGAGCTACTCAAAGTGAGTGAAAGCCCTTGCAATAAAATCCATGAAGTTCAATGATAGTGTATATGTAGCCCCCTGTTCCATCTTCTTATGGAAGAAAGACTTGATCCTCTCTAGATATAACTCTAGAGCAAGAATCTCATAGTTTGTAATCATTTTCAAGTAATCCTCACTATCAGTTTGGTGCTCTACAACCCACTCAAGATCAATCTCCAACTCATACAAAGCCTTCTCTACGATCCTCTTTCTATAATCCAAGCCCAATTATCATGTTTCCACCAACCAATGATCATCCTTTAGGAGTTTCAACTCCTTTTCCCATATTGCCCGAGAGATTTTGAGGACACTCTCAAGCTTAGGATTTGTGATCCTATATAGCTCAAAGAATCTATTGCATGTGTTTATCGTTTCCTCTATCTACTTATACAAACTCTGTAACTTGTTTTATGTTCAGGTAGCGTGGTGGATGCCCATGTCACCATTATATACTACTCAGTTGAACCAATCCATAGTGGACTTGGCCTAGTTTTTTAATTTTATCCATTCTATTCATCTCCTCTTGGGAGAGGAGAGTAGGCATGGATGATGTTGCAGGAGCCTCTTCTTCCATGGGCGTCCACTATTGAGTGTAAATGGTGAGATCTACTACCTATGCTTTCAATTCTTCTTTCATGGACTAATCTTTATTCATTTGTTGAATGATGGTGGCTACTGACCCTTGAAATTCACCAATCTTTTGCTCATGGGTCATCGAGCCTAGATTGATCATTGATATTTGATATTCCTACCCCTGTATGGTTCTTCTACCTCCACTAGCTACTAGGGTGGAAACTTGTAGCATTCGGGACCCAGAGGCATCAACTGTGAGGTGCGATATAATTTTGGGCTTCTTTTCTTTTTTGGTTCTTGTTTGTGCCCCTTTTCTAGTTCTTGTCTGTGCCCTAGCTATTATCACATGAAGCCTTGATTTTGGGTTAGCGGCCACATGAGCCTTCTTTTTCAATTATTGATCCAACCAATCATGAACTTTAGTTTGTTCCTTAGATGATTCATGATCACCTTCTTCTTCCTATTCATTTTGAGGCTACTCCTCTTCATCACTTAGAGCTCCTTGATTATTCTTTTCCTCCTCATCTGAGTCTTCTATCGGTATAGCCTTTACTTTGTCTAGCTCAGTAGTAGATACACTCTCCTCAGTGGTGACTTTCCTTTGGGGTTCCTTCTCTTCTTCATGTTCACTCTCAACATGGTGTTCAGGCTCATAATCCTTTTCTTGAGAATCCATTTCTTCTTTGTTATCTTTATCTTCCTCCTTTTCAGGAGATACTTATTTTTCTTCTATCAAACTTTCTTGTCTCAATCCCTCACTTTGGATGTTTTGTTGATGCTCATCTAGTATTTCCACATCTATATCAATATCTACTTTTTTCTCATAATGGTGCTCTTCAAGATCAGCCTTTTCACTTGCATATTTGTGTTGTTGTGGTATCTCTTCATCCAACTTCTAATCTGATGTTTCTATCACATAACACTCATTAAGAGCCTCAACATCCTCTTCTGAAGCTTGTGACCTCTCTTCATCAGAAGCCACCTTGTCCAATTTAATATTCAATCCTCCTTCTGGGTGTTCAAACTAATTGTCTCGATCAGAATCTTTAGGCTCATCTACTACTTCTTTTGTAGTATCTTTGTATTACTTGGCATGGAGCCTTTCTATCTCTTTTGAGATCTTCATTGTGGCCTCCATTTTCAATGGCTCTATAGGTTGCAGAGGAAGAGGTAGGGAAACAAAAATTTGGGCCATTAAATCTTGGACCTTGAGGACAAGGATTACCCCAAAAAGTTCATCAGGAACATTTTGCATATACACTTTGAAAGCATGTGAAAAAGTAAGAGGGGCCATGGTAGTTGTGGATATTGTGGGAAACCAAATAGAGAAAGTAGAAAGTGGAGGAGGGATCAAAGAAGATGATAGTGGTGATTTAGTAGAAGAGGAGGAATCAAGCACCATCACCAGATTAGTTGGCGAGGTGGAGGTGAGGTGGACAAACATGTCCATGATGGGTGAAGATGGCATAGGAAAAACTTGAGGGGCAGAAGATGGAGGAGTGGCAACAGTAGTAGCGATAGTGGGAGTAGATGTGGTAGGTGGTGAGGTTGGCTGCTTGGTTTCTTCTTCTTCTTCATGTCACTCCTCTTCCTAAATGGTGGGCATCTCAAGTAGGAATGTCCCCATTCTCTTTACTCTTTTAGATGATTGACCCTTAGTTGGCTTCCTAGTATACACCCTTTTTTTTAGGCTTATGCTCGAGTGCACCCTTTCTCTTTTAGATCTTATAGTTGGTGGGGACTTGGGAGCTTCTTTTGATGAGCCAGTGGCTACACCATTTTTAGTTTCACTTTCAAGCTCATCCTTGAGCTCGCCATATGTCAATTTGGTGCCTTTCTCCTTAAGTTGGGAAATTTGTGCATCCACCCACTGTCTTGTTCTATTTTAAATGGTTTGGGTCAATATATCAAGGTTAGTAACCTCTTCTTTACTCCAATATATAATCGATAGGGGCACATTTTACAAGGAATGGTACTTGTTATCTATGATTTCATCATCTTGAATGATTTGATATAGCACTAGGGATAGGTTGATTGACTTGAAAACCTAGGAATTCATTCCCATATAGTTCCTTATTCACACTTCTTTATCATCATTGCAATTGGAATAAAATTCCTTGACTTGGGGTCGGTGCACATATTTTCTTCCAACCCATTTCTTTATTTTTCCATGAGGGTCCTTTCTCCCTCTATCAGTGTGGAGGTCCATGTTATACTCCACCAACTCTTTCTTTGAATACTCTACACATTGGACAGTGGGGTAGGAGTAAATTCCTTGCCCAAAGGTTAAGGGATATAGAATCCCATCTCAATATTCATCACTTAGAAAGGTGTGGGTAGTTTGGAGCTATCAAGAAACCTCCAGCAAGATGATAGGGTCATTTGGATAGTGTGGCAATTGGTAGGGTTTTCTTTAGAACCCTTATGCTCTGAGGTACATGAACTTTGGGAACTGGATGAATAGATACTCAAATCTCCTTATGAAGGCATTTGCATTATGTGTTACCCTTGTCTCAAAATCTCCTCCCAAGAGTTTGATTATGTGCCCAATGAAGGTATCATCTACCCTTCTATATTCTCTTTTGAAGTTCCTATATTGTAATTAGGGATAGCAAACATAGACCTTGAGTTCTCCCCTCTTTTTCCCCAATGGGCTTGCACAAAAGAGTCCTTCATATGGGAATTTCTCCACTAGGAGGTATACTAGATATGATGTCATATAAAATTTTGATGTCTTCTTCACCACCATGAGCTGATTATGCAAGTTATCACTGATCATCTTGGCCTAATGGAACTTGGTCATTCCTCAAATGTTTTCTTCAATGAAGTCTAACATCTACTCCTCAAAGAATGTAGCGGTTGGTAGGCCCATTACTCGGCTTAGTAGAGTAACCAGATCATGGTACTCTTCAAAGAAGTCACTTCTAAATAGATTTTGGGGCACCTTGTTGGCATTGCCCCTCTTGGTCTTTAACTAGTATTGGTTGATTATTCTTTTCCATGCGATGGGGTCCTATTTCAAAATGTTTTTCAGCAAATTCTTTCTCTATTTCTTCCATTTTATCAAATGTGGGGATGTGGAATGTCCTACCAATAGACTTGACAGACAATTCTACTAGTACTCTCCCACCCTTTTCTATGATTTTCTTGTGGAAGTGATAACACTACATGCATGCCATGACTAGTTTTGGAGCAACCAAGGTAGGGGATATCCAATTTCCTTCACAATACCACTTGCTTTGATATTTCATGCATCTTCGGTGGTAGGGTTAACCATTACTATCTCCTTGAACTCGTCAATGTCTATGTGTTCAAATTATGTATCTGAGATCGTGTCCCAGGTGGAAGAAATCTTGGAGGTGCATTCTACCTCATGGAACTAGTATTTCATTTTATCTTTTTCTTCTTTTCCTCTAGGGGTGCGAGCGGGCTTCTTTCCCTTGTCAACCTTCTCAACAAGCTTCCTTGACAGTCCCTTAGTAGGTTCCATAAATCTTGCCCATACAGAGTGCAGTAAGTGTTTTACATATAATGAGGCAAGCATAAGTTACATCCTGCAAATCCAAGGTTAGATCCATTCATTCATTCGTAAAAGATTATAAAATTCATCATTATTCAAAATTTGGAGCTTATTTGGATCATTTAAGCAAATGCAAGCCCAAGGTCTATTTTTCCACTAGGTAGAAGCCGTTGGGATGAAGGTAGTGAGAAAATGGTTCTAAGGCCATGGAGACCTATAGGCGGCCATCCGTAATAGAAATTTTGTATAGTATGTTTGGTGAGCAAGTCTCTTATGAACGAATAAGTACATGTGGGACTAGGTCATGAAGTACTTGACATCATTAGATCAGGCCTTGAGTGCTTTTTTAGGCTTGGAGGATGCAAGCACCGTGAGGTGGAAAGATGTTAGAGCTCAGTCATTAAGTAGCGTCATTCGAGAGATGGAAACCCACACACAAAGTTCCATAGGGTTGGACCTGTGGGTGCCTTGGACATGGGGAACTATCCCTTGGAGTTCAATATTTCTCAGGAGTGTGGGAGAAAACTATTGAGCAGTCATGAAATTCTTGTTTTTAAGAGATGGCGATGAAGGGGTGGTGGTGCATAGCCAACGATCAGTATAGGTAGGCCCACAATGAGCTCGTAGACTCAAGTTCTTCATTGAAAATCTTTGAAATTTGGAAAAGGGACTATACCCCATAGAGTCCACAATGCAGGAAGATGTAGGTAGTTGGATGTAAGGTAACGACAATAGGTAGACAAAGTTTGGGTGATGCCTTCACGCATAGGTTTTCCTGCAAGGAATTTTGACTTGCCACTTTGTTTAGCCGATCTTGAAGTCAGAGAAGGTAGTGAAGCATGAAGATTCTATACTACGGGAGGACGTAGTGACTTCTTCATTAAACAACTATGGTCAAAAAATGGTGAGCCGCACATAGCGGCCCGCATGATGGTTGGACTTGGAAAGTTTTGGTATGTGTTGGGTGTGACCCTTCAACAACAAGGATGCAAGTGGAGCCCGTAGTGAGGGGTGACATTAGGGTTCTATTGTTAAGGAATGATGATGGGATGGGGGCCATCCACAAGTGAAAGTACACATGGGAATCCCCATAAAGGGCCACATATTTAGCCATTTTTGCCATGATTTTCAAACATTAGTGAGGATGGTGGGGGTGATGGTGCGAGCTGCATGATAGTGTTTGCTAAGGAGTTTAGACTTAGCATTTTATGTTTAGGTTTGTTTGATGATCAAGATAGTGACCCTAGGTGTAGCATCCACACTATGGGGGGATGGTGAGGTTTATCCATTAAAGAACGATGCCCGTGTAGTGGCCTTCCCATGGAAAAATTATGTATGTACGGGTCTACGTGAGTCCAAAGTCTAACAAGTTTCTCAAATTTATTCAAGTTATGCTCTGTGTCAATGTGGGAAAAGATAGTGGATGGGCGTGGGATTCTTGTCATCAAGAAATGGTCTTGATAAGATGGAAACCCACATACAAACATGGGAAACCACAAGAATGGTTATCTTTTTTCTACAGAATGTTAATGCGGGAGTGAGGTGAGCATAGACCTTCATTTCAGATGTTGTTTCAAATTTCCCCTAAAGATGAAACTAGGGTTTGGAAATTTTAGGTTTTAAACCATTAACCCTAATCATGGAGTTGTTTCAACAATTTACAAGTTTAAACAAAGAAACGGTTAACAGGGATCCATACCTTTACATCGCATGTTGAAACTGGTGTGAATTTGACTTGAGTTTGCTTCAAATATTTGTGTGGATGGTGCTCTAAGTTTTCCTCTCTCAAAATTCAAATAGTAGGGTGAAAATGATAGGTCTGACACCTCTATATATAGGCATAATTACATTAATAGTGTGCATTTATTGTTGGTATGACAAAAAGTCAAGTTGGTGGGGTTGCAGAAACTCGATTCAGATTGGATGTTGGTTAAGATGCGAGTGGAAAAGGTGGGTGCAGGATCCACCATGCGGGAAGACATGCGGATTCAACCACTATCTAGTGGTGGAATGATAATAGCTAGTGGTGGAATGATAACGATGACCCACAAGAGGAGACCCACAAATGTGGGTCCGCGAGGCTCAACGGATGTCGGGGAAAAAAGCTAAGGGAAAGCCATAGGTCTAAACCCACAAAGCCAAAAGACTTAGCATATTTTGGATAGGTGAATTTGGTCAATTGGAATGTGATGACTTTACTGCATGTGACAAACTTATGCTCAAAAATAGGGGCATACAAAAGGAGGCAAAGGAAAAAATGACCCGATGAAGACAAAAAAGAAAGAGGGGGTCCCCAGTCCGAATGGGGTGTGTGTGCTATAGGCACAAAAAATTATGACAATCTTCACTAATATATTGCATCATGTGAGATATTTGGACTTTCATTTAAATTTTTTAGGGACTACCACTTTTCCTTATGGACTATTGCCATGAAGTTTTTCAAAAATACCACAACTTTGGCATTTGTGACTCATATTGTTTACCATCATAGTCGAGACTACCCTCTTCAATCTTTGACACTATCATGCAGATTATATTTCATCATTTGAAAAGTATTACTATACTAACAAGTTCTTCTTACTACTATCACTCATCATGCTCCTTTCATCCTTTCTATCCATTTGGTATAACACATTTCTCCTCATGAAGATTTGATATTCATTTTCCTTTAGTTTCAATTCCCTATAATCATTATCTATTTATGACCTATCTATTTAACTATTGTGACACTATCATGTTTATGCCTCTATCATATCTTTGTATGTATATTCCTTATGAATCTAAGATTCTAGAAATATAGTCATTGGTTATCATCTTAAATCTTTTCCTCTGCTAACTTATAACTTGTCAAAATAATGTCACCGCCATCTTTTTCAATGGCCTCATTTCTTATGTTCTTTGGTTTTCCAAGAGCTGAAATATAAAAAATTAGATTTACTTTACTCTTAATATTCTAAAGTTCACACCAAGTACCATATAAATACCATGCACCTCATATCATCTAACCATTTCCATAAATATAACTATTAAACATGAAATCCAATCAAAGATGTGTCTTACCAACTTTTAACCTATTGTCGGAGAACCATTTCACATAGATGTTAAGAAATTTTCACAAACATATTCTTTTCAACCCTCAAAATCATCCAACTAGGTCTACTTAGTCCAAAATATTATTTTATGGAAATTATCATTTTAGTTATTAACTCTCTTAAGGTGACTCTTACACCAAGATTCAATCTATACCCTCCATTATGAATCCTAAAATACTTCTACCTTTATACCTTTTCATAACTTGCAACTAATCTACTTTCCTCCATTTTTTTGATGTTAATGTTGTATATCAATGAATATCTAAGCTTACAATCTCAAAAAATTACCACCCATATTTTTGCATATTCACACTATATTGGGTTTCAATGCAACCCCATGTGGGTAAGTCTAAGTGGCATCTACTTCTTGGAAAATGAAATGGTGATGTAAGTATTGAGATCCTTGACTTAGCCACTAATACTCTTGTCCAATAAGCTCATTTACCGCTATCCTTGTCATAAAAATGTCTTTAGGCTGATATATGCTCTCTCATCCACTATATATTTTTTCATATAACATAACTCTATCTAATTTTCCTCTATCAAAATTTCATAGGACTTATCATCTCTCGTAGACTACCCACTATAAGTTGTCACTTGTATATAGATGGCTTCCTTCATAAGAGGACTATCACCATAGGTTTATTTCAGTACCTCTTGGAAAGATTTTTGGATTGCCATGGTACCTTATGTTCCCCTTATAAGGAATGTACCCTTAGAATCTTTATCAAAAAAAAATTATCTCATGGTGTTGTCCATGCATGGATTGTTCTTTTGAGATATCAACCCTATGAACTACAAGGTATCATTTGTAGGATTTTCATTTCAATGACCTATTACCTCTTTGATGTTATCAAAAATTTTCCTTGAGAACTATCATCAATAGCTTTGTGCTCTTCTCATAAGGGCATGATGATATTTTTTTATGGTATGCACAAACTATTGTTCTTTCACAAACTTATCTTTAGACCTTATTTCTTCAATTTTCTTCCGCAATGAAATAATTTGGTTGCTCTAAGCACTATAATCAATTTTTTCATGTTGTTTGGGAGTGACCTACTCCTATATACTTCTTATCATTCTCTTTAAATTATTTCGACGGATTCCATAGAAATCATCTTCCCTTCTCAAAACTTCACAATTCTTTTGCATTATCAATACCCTCACACTGAACTCCATCTACTTTCTCATGTCCATAACTCTAAATTAAAAACTACTTATAGGGATACTTGAGTAGACTAAACTCCCAACTTTTTGAAAGCACCTAGGTATTAAGAAGAGCTATAATTTTCATTCATTTAACTCTACATACCTATCTTTTCCCATTATGATTATCTTCCCCTCACAAAACTTTTAATGCAAATTTTGCATAGGGTTTGAAATATTTTTGTTTAGGTTTGTCTCTATTGCATCAGACTTAATCTAAGGTCTATCATAGGGTATTAAATCCTATCAGTTCTCTTTTCATGATGATTCAAAACCTCATGACTGAGAAAAAACTATATAATACAAAATTTTCATGGTAGCTTAACAAGCATACTTGAAATGTAATCTGGTAATTTATAGGATTTAAGGGATTCAATAGAAGTAGTGATAATTATTTGATAGGGATAAATTTTTGCAACTCTATTTACTTTATGATAGATTTCATATGCTTGAAATCTGAGCTAATTCTCATGCAACATAACTTTAAATGAGAAAAATACTTTTCTCTAACCACCATACCTGTAATAGAGGAATTGGAGTCGAATGGGACATAGAATTTTCCATGTAAAGAATATGGACACCTGGAAATGACTTGTATAATATTTTTAAACCTCTCATTCTTCTTGAAATGTGTCATGCAACTTCTATAGTTTTGTAGCATGTTATGCATTCATGTCTCCTTCTGCAAGGTGTGTAAATATCTGAGTGATAAGGCTCTTTTCTCCCACCATATATGATGAATGATTTCTTGAAAATTATTGCAACATGCCTTATTATTTTAAATAATCTCTAAAACGTGAAATATTCTCAAGATATATTTTCTCTCTCAACACCACCATGGGAGGACTCTTTCAACAAAAACCTTAACATTTTTGACAAGTTTCTAATGTAGGTAGGGTTGAACTATTTTAAAAGGAAAAGAACTGAATCTTCTTTCTCTTGGTGGCATGGGGATTTAGCATAAAAATATCATTTTAAAAATATCTATTTTCCTCTTTTTATAATGCTTGGTGCATAAGAACCTAAAAACTTTGATAAAGATTCAATTTTATGAAATTTCCTAAATAACTTTTAAGGAAAAATTATATTAAGGTTATAAAATATCAAAAATAATATCCCTTTGTATCATGAAATTGAATAATTTATATAATAAATTAAGAGAACATTATGAAAAATTTTCCAGCATAAGAATATCATGAAAAAATGCATGATAAGAAGGCATCACCAAGGGAGTTTCAATTTTGTGATTTGCTTCTTTTTTGGAATGCTAAGTTTAAAGATAAGGGAAAACATGGAGAATTTGAACCTTTAGGGCTTGGAACTTATTGAGTTGTTGAGATTAATGAGTTCAATGTATACCATCTCATGGATTTTGATAGTGAACAATTGGAGTTGTCCATTCATGGTCAAAATTTGAAGCATTACTTCTCATAAGTGATGTAATTGAACAAATTTGACTGCAATGCTAAGTTTTCGATATTTTTATCATATATTCGAGTAGTATTTGTTTTATCTTGGTCAAGATGGTGTTTTTCTATAGTTTTTAAAGTGTTGTGGTCTTCTCATAGATCTAGGTTCTCATTGTGTCTACAAGAGACATATGTCCCCAACTAGAGTCATTGTTAGGAATCAAATTTTAGTTCCCCTTTTTCTTGAGTTCCATGTACTTGCATGTGTTATATTGTACCTTTCAACCAATTTTTAATAATCAATAAAATCAATATAATATGGGTGTCCTCTTGTAATATTTTTCAACATAGTTGAGTAGAGCATGAAAACTTAGGCCCAATTTCTTTTGAAATTTTTAAGAAATTCTCTAAGGAGTGAAAGTTATGACTTTACAAGTTTTTATTTTCAACCATTACAAGTGTAGTTCAAATGTATTTTTCCATAAGGTATAGTTTGTTGAAAAATTTTTCATTGACTTCAACTTATATTGCTATTGTAAAAGTACCAGTGTGTTATCTTTAATGAAGATTTGTGATGAAGGGCTGTCATAATGACTTGATTGATTTATTGTTACATATGTTTCTTGATGAAAGACTTTACATGGGGTATGAAGAAAAATGTATAAGTCTTCAAACTATCAAAGGAACAAAGAATTGCACTATAGAAGCTTAATTAAATTCTTTACATTTCTCCACAAATGAAGATGTGGCCTTGTAGTTTGGAGGATAGTTCAATATAGATATGAGGTATGTATGTTCAAATTTTCATTGCATAAGTGTTACCACAAAGTTTTATAGAGTTAGCAAAATAAGAAAAAATCAAGTTCATGTGAATGGTGTCCTAAGGTAGGATAGAAACCTATATTCTCTCCTAATGTTGGCTAACCTCTAATCTCTCCAATATGCCTACAAAGAATAACTACATTCTTTAAATGCATAAAGACGTTTACATGGAATATTTTACTTTATTTTTGCATTAAAATAGCATTTGACCAAGTGATTTATAACAATAATGTGATATCCTAAAATGTTATGTTCCTAATGTGAGATGCTAAACAACTAATGATGCAATAACAAGAAATAACACAAAAGAGGACACCTCAATGATTAGCCTAAGAAATGGTAAACATGAAAGAAAGATGAAATAAATTGGTTGATTATACCTTCATGCTGCTTCTTCCTTGGTTGGCCCTTGATCTTTGAAGATTTGTGTGCTCCTTGGATGACAAGCTAAATTAAACATGCAAAGTGATATGCAAGATGAATGGAGATATGATAATGATGAGATGCTAAAAGCTATGGTGGATGAGAGCTCAAATGACAATTTTGCAAAGTTTTGATAGCGAAAGATTGATTCTTTTTTGAGAGAGAGAAATGAGGGGGTATTTATAGGATAATTTGAATTCTCTAGAGAATTCAACAGTTGAGATTGATCCAAAAAATCCAAGATGAAGGGCTATGGTGAGTTGAGGACTCACAAGCCCTCACATCTTGACATGTGGAATGTGAGATGGCCTAGGGTGGGATGATGTGGAAATGAGGTGGAAGAGAAGTACATGACGTGGATGAAGGACAAGTACCTTGTAGGTACCTTGGGGGATGAGAAGATTCCTTGGAGGAATAAAAGTGAATTAGAAATTCACAATGGTTGGAAGAATCTAGTGGATAAGAGAGGGTTTCCAAAAAGGTTGGGATTTGCCACATGTGAATGATGTGACAAGTCCAAGGTTCTAGAAGTATTTGGAACATGTGATGTGATAGGTCAAAGGTTCTAGAACTTGCATGGGGAAGAGAAGATCTCTTGGAGGAATAAAAGTGAATTAAAAATTCACATGGGGAAGAGAGGAGCCTTGGGTTAATAAAAAGGAATTAAAAATTCATTGGGAAATGGGGAGACTTGACCAAGGTACTGATTAGGCTTAACTGATTAGTGATTAAAAGATGATTAGTGGTTAATGAGGATTAGAAGCCAACGTGCAAAAGTTGGAGGATGTGACACATCCTAATCAAGGATTAGGCATGTGCACATCTCTAATGAAGAGATTAAGAGGTTGATTAGGATTAATAAAATGATGTGACATGTGAGGAATTAAATAAATGTCATTTATTTAATTCATTTGATGAAAAGGGGGATTAAATAGATAAGGTATTTAATTATTAACTAAATATCTTAGGGATTTGGCAGAATTAAAGGTATTAATTAAATAATAGCAATATTACTTAATTAATGCAAATAAGAGGATATTTAGATGGAAAAGGGGTAAATTTGGACAAATGAAGTATCCAAATTTTGGTGTCTACAAATATCACTCAAAATCAAATGATTTACATTTGAAAAATAATGCAAAAATAAAATACAAGGCATGACCTTGTATTATTGAATTTAAAACGAAAATAAGTCCAAAAGACTTCTAAGCTATGAAATTCTTCTAAGGCATATCATGGGGATGGGTTTCATTAGTCATATGATGCAATTTTAAAATAAAACGTAAAAAAATTACCTTTTTCCCATTGGCATATTAGGGTAAAAACCCTAAGTGACAACATGACGAAAAATATGCTAAGGCATTTGATTTCATCCTCAAATTTTGCTGGAGATCTTCATGTGCTGCCAACACAGGTTTTTTGCAGGGTTTTCCATGACAGATTTTGAACTTATAGAGGCATCATCACTCATTCTCTGGCAAAAAACTTCATGGAAAGCTTATGGTAAGTCTTTGAAAGGCATATTCTCTTGTTTTATTGCATTTCCTAAAAAAAATTTGCTCGAACTCGAGCATTCTTCTAGCATAATGAATAAATATTTTTTCCCTTTCTTTGTGTTGTCGCTCTTATGATTCCTCTATACGTTTCATGCATTTTTTAAAGAATACTTTCACTTTACCAAAATTTTCAAGCATTTCTCTGTTTCAAGAATGAAAATCCATTTTTATGCGTTGAATTCATTGGCATCATTTTAATGCAAAACATAGAGACACCTTTGAATTCAATGGTTGCAACCATATATTCTATTTTCATGTACTTTAAAACATATGGGTATCTCTTTTTTTCCCATTGTGAAAATCATCTTTGCTATGCAAGATAAAAAATGAATGAGATTTCATGAGAGAGTGGACAGTTGAAACAAGAGCCATCTCAATCAACGTTCCATGAGAAAATGTTGTCCTACAAATAACATATGATTTGAAAAATGATTCAATGTCATTGCATAGTACAAGGTATAATTCTAAGACTCTATGTATCTTTTCTTTTCCTTTATATTCGCGGCTTCACTATCCCACCACACTTCTTAGCTGGATAGGGTTATAAAACATACATTGTATCTGCTTCCCACTAGATGGATTTCCTCTTTAGCTTTGACATCAACATGACTGATATCTCAGAAATGAGAGACATCTCAGATCAGGGTCATATGTCTTTATGTAATCTTATCTTGACTTAGTCTATAAAATAGTCTCATCTTGAAGTGATTGTTCTCTCATGACTATACCTCCATATACTCGACTCAGTTACTGTGCAAAAATAATGGAAAATCTTATTTTCCTACTTTACTTAACATCCATGAATAGAAAAACTTCCCCTATATAGTAGTCATGGCTATATATTTCATGAGGAGATGAAGTACCTTTGATGCTTCTGTCATTCCTTTCCTGTAGCATACTGTTTGTAACATATATGAAATGAATGCTGCAATCAAAGATGGTTAAATCTAATCTAACATGCATAAATCTAAATCAAACAAAAAAGAACAAGATAAAATGAACTAAATAGTAAATAAAACAATAATCAGAACAGTCTCACTGAATATCAATCCACTTCCTTGAATTATCTTGATTTTCCTTCTCCATTTTTCTATGTTGGTATTCTTGCCCTCAGATTTTATGTATGTATGCAAGCATAGCTTGGATGTATGTCTAAGAAAAATATCAAAGATTATAAGTTCTTCTAAAAAGTATATAGATTTTATGAGGAGGGATACTGGAAAAGATCAGCCAATTTATAGAAAGTTGGTTTTTGAACGATCGGCTCAGATTTGAAAGAGAGATCAACGATTGAGATTGATGAATGTCATGCAATGTGAGTTTTGTGTCAGTTATAACGTGAGTTGGGAAATTCTGCAAGATAAAGATTAAATTAGAATAATAATTTAATCTAGTGTTAAGACTGTTCGAAAATATTTAAGAACAAGAGTTCAAGATTAAATAAATGATTTGATCTTCAATTGCAAGTCTTCGAAAATAGAAGAATTAGACTTTGAATGAAAATGATAAAATTAGAACTAGTTAATTGACTGGTTGTGATAGAGAGTCCTCTTCGCAGAGACGATCATATATCGAATCCATAGATAATTGACAGATTTAAATAAATCTTGAGTCAGATGGTGAGTGAATAATTAGATAACTGGATGACAGAAGAATGTGACAGAAAGAATTAATTATGAATTAAATTTTAATTTAATTCAACATTCAAAAATTGAAATGATTTAATTAAATAAATAATAATTTATTCAATTGACATTTGAAAAGGTTAATTGAATAATTAAATAATTTGAAAATAATATTTAATTGTAGTCAAAATATGATAAAAGGTAAATTAAATAATAAATTATTTAATTCAAAAAGAGAATTAATTAATTAGTGACATAATTAAATAAATAAGATTTATTTAATTAATCAGAGTTGGATAAAGGGTCATAATGAATTAATCAAATAATTAAAACGTTATTTAATTAATAGAAGAAATATGTGGTTAGGAAATAATTAACATTATTTAATCATGACCATGGACATTAGAAAAATATGTTGAAAATGGTACTCATAGGCCTATACCAATTTTCAGTGTCTGCACTGTCATCTCCGTAAATATGGTTGTCAAACATGATAGAACTTTTCTTATCATTCTGAAATGTGACACTGATCTTCACCTCTGCCACTTTGCTTTATCCATTTAATAACACTCTCTTTTCAATCTAGAATAGTGCATTGCTTTGGTGACCTAATTACTGCCAACTTATTTCTTTATCATTATTTATGACTATCTTTTGAAAAGACAATGTCCTTAAAAAGACCCAAATTTATCATCTTATGGATAAATTTCTCCTCATAATACTCCCTTTCTTTACTATTGTCTTTAGGAGTTCTTCATGACAGTCATTATATTATTATCATGAATACTATACATTATAAAGGACAAGACTATGCATGACTTTAAAGGCATAACAGTCCTCTCCCAATTTCTATGTGACACTTTTTTTAATCTAGATTGCCCTCAAAGGTTTGTCTTTCATTCTTCTTTTTATTGTAATACATGGTGAATATCCCCATATGTGGCTGCCTTTGACTTGGTATTTGTCCTTGAAAAGTCTATTACTCACTGCAATACATATTTCTACCTTTGTACCTTAGTTAGCATCACTATACTTTTGACATTAACTTCATGCTAATTACGATCTTCCACATGTATGCATGGATTCTATTTACTGATATTTTACATTTATATGGTTGTTTCAGATTATCACTATCACATATTAGTGATTCTATACTTCTTTTCTCTTTTTTTTTGTTTAATTACTCATATCTAGAGAAGTGTTTGACTATCTTTTGATGCATTTATTTCATATTGAAAGCAACTACAGTTATGGATCTTGATCCTTTGTACATAGAAGATTTTAAAAAATAAATAAATAACATTCTGATGGTGATTTCTTGAAGCTTCTCTAATTATCTTTAGTTGCTATCTTTGATTTACAAACTGGCATCATGTATGCATGTTCACTATCATTCCATGACAATGAATCAATTGCTGACATGATGACTTTTAACATTGCATTTCCCGCTTAAATAAGCTCAATTGAGCTCATTATTTGATAAACTCAACATGCTGGGCTCAACCCTTGTGGGAGCCATATTTTAACCCACATGCTGAAATTTGATAAAACAACAAAATTAATTTTTCTGTATCTAAACACGAAGTAAACAAGTTAGAAAAATAAATGCACAATTTTGATGTGTTTGATGACTTCTTTGTTATCTGGGACATCCAAGGATTGCATGCTTGTTTAATGTGTATAGAGATCAGTTTATATGTTCATGGATGTTTGTACATATAATGTGAGAAACCTTCATTGCTCTAACAACACTTAATCATTTTGATGCGGGAATTAGGACCAAGGAGCTAAGGAGGACACAAGGTAGCTCGAGACAAAAATGAAAGTGAGGAAACTCAGACCAAACTAGTCATCAGGCAATGGTTGGCCACTTTCCTTACATGTGCATTTTATTTTATTTTATCCATCAATGTATAAACTTTTCTTCATTACATTGAATAAGTTAGTCTCATGGGTTGTGTGAGATTAATATACACTTTTGTATCAATAAAGATTACTTTTCAAAAAGATTTGTGTAAATCTTTTCTATGTCATATGCAATTGTATAAATGCAATGATCTATTACTATAATCTTGTAATCTTTCTGATTTTTCTATTTATACAATTGAATGTAATATAGGAAAGATAAATAATAAATGTACCTCTCTTTTAGTTTGCAAACACTTAGGTTCAATCAACTTGAGAAATTAACAAAAATGGGTAACATTTCTAGCAACATCTACTACATGTTTGTGGTGCAGGAGCACCCACAGATTGTCTAGGAAACACTAGGCAATCTAATCTAGGTTTGCATTTTTGGCTACGTTTCAATGAAGGTCATGTTGACCATTGAGTAGGTGAGATAGCTTAGGAACATGTCTTGTTCATTAGACTAATGTTTGGAAAAGCTTCATGAGTTTTAGAACTCATTTTGCATAGGTTTCTAGAAATTGGCAAGTAGTTGGAAAATGTTCCATTTTGCAACTTTTTCATAATATGGTTGGAGCACACAACCCAAGGGAGGAGGTAACTATTTTTTTGACCTATTTATGGTGTGCCTTGACCTGAAAGAAAAGTTGGAAGCATTCGAGTTTGAGTTGAGGTTTTGAAATCAAGAAAACAGTGGTTTTTAGTGTGAATTTCCTAGTTTTGCTTTGAATTAGTGTGTTAATGGATTGAACATGGCACTGTGAATGGTGTAGGATGTATTAAAAATTTATTTTAAGCATTTTGTTCCATTATATAGTTAATTAGTTCGATTTCAAGTTCTATTTGTAGATAGTTTTATGTTTTTCAGTTGTTGATCTGAACCAGACAGCTTGAGAAAATGGAGGGTTAGTTCACTTTCCCAATGTACAACTTGTATGGCCCTTTGGGAACTATGACTAGACTCCATGACTATAAATATGGTAGGATTAGGAGTCTTTGGTAGTAATGGAATCACTGTGGAAGTCTTCTCCTAGGCGAGCCAAGAAGTATCTAGCTAGGGAAGTCAAGAAGTACAAAGCACTTGATTTGCAGCGGTGTTCATTTCCTGTCAAATCACAATGTGGAGAGGGTAGGTATGAGCCTTTCCAAGGCATAACATGAAGGAGGAAGCTCCACCAATCCATTTGGTGAGAGAACAACTTGACAGTCTACTGTGTGGTCAGGAAATGGCTTAAAAAAGGCCTAATTTGCTAAATTGAGGGTTAAGACCTCTAGAATCTTTGATGGATAGACACAAGGACTAGGAACCCCAAGGGAAGATTTTTTTTTCTTTGGGAAACTTTGGAGAACCAACTTGTTTTCTCAAAGAAGGAGGCCTAATTGGAATTCCTAGGACTAGTGGACTAAAACCCTAGATGAGGGTTTGGTAGAAGCGACTAGTAAATGGAGTTAGGTGGACCCTCAAGAACCCTAGGATGATGGATTGAAGCTATTGGAAACATCTCCACACCCTTGAAATGCTAATTTGTAGTTCTTGGAGTATGTTAGCCTTTAGGGTGGATTAAGGGCTAAGGAAGAGTTGAAACATTGCACCAAGGTTGACTTGGTAGGTAGAATTTGTGATGGTAGTTGGGTTGGCAAGGTGAACCAGGGGAACCTAAACAAGAAATAGGTCCTATAGCTTAAGGTGGTGTAGTGAAACACCATAGAGGTCTTCCAAGTAAGACCCAGAGTAGGAATCAGTGATTGATTCCTCCAACCTCCCTATCAGATTGGTATCAGAGCAACAAAATATTTGGGATAGATTGATGTATGTCAGATCTTGAGTCTTGTGGTTCTATAATCATGGTGACTAATATTGAGTTGGACAAGAAGGTCAAAGATCAAGAGGAAGACAATAGGAGACTAAGGGAAAGATTAGCCCAACTTGAGGAGACATTGAGTAATGTGCAAATCAAGTCCAATGAGGTCAGTGATAGATTGGAAGGCAGGGTACCAAAGAGTGAAGAGGTTGCAGAGGAAGACAAGATCCCTAAACCTGACCCTGTTTTGCAAGAAGAGCCTTTCTTGAAGGCATTGAAATCTTTGAATGGAAAAGAACTTGAAGGCATACCACTGTTTAGTGGCAAATTGGAAGCTGATCTAGTCATGGATTGGATAGAGGGTATGGAAAACCATTTTGAGTGTGATGGATTCACTGAAGCACAGAAGGTGAAGGTGGCTAAGTCAAGACTAAGAGGTTTTGCTTTGACATGGTGGAAATTCATTCAGAAAGAGAGGGAAAAGGAAGGCAAGAAGCCTATTTCAACTTGGAAGGGTATGGCTGCCAAAGTGAGAGAAGCATACATGCTAGATGATTATGAGATTCAGTTGCATAAGAAGAGATAGAGCTTGAGACAAAGAGACCAAGATGTGAATACTTACAATGAGGAGTTTCAAAAAATTTGTATGAGGTCTAATGTTTTAGAGGATGAAAGTCTTAAGGTGGCTAGGTACCTTAATGACTTGAAGTGGAACATTCAAGAGGAGATGACTCTTCTAAGTCCAAAGACAGTACACCAATGTTACCAATTAGCTACAAATTTTGAGGAAAGGAGCAAGAGAAAACAAGATTAGGCTTCTAAGAGTAGAGGCAAGGGTAGAGATCAAAGAGGACATAGAGGTGGCTACCAAGGTAGAGGGACTGAACAAAGAAACCAAGGAGAGTCCAAACTCATAGAGCATGGAATGACACACCTTCTAGAGGAGGTTATGGAAGAGGTAGAGGATCTCAAGGAGGATCAAATAGAGGAAGAGGAGCAGGTAGAAGCAACTCATACTTTGCTAATATGAAGTGTTATCATTGTGGTCAAGTAGAACATCCACCTTATAGGTGCTCGAAGAAACCATCTTCATCAAATACTGAGAAGAGAGTGGCATATGCTCAATAGGACACCATGAGTACCAAATCACCAGAGGTTAGTCACATTGAATCAAAAATGGGGGAGAATCTGATGTTTAGAAGAGTTTTGATTAGACAACCGATCAAGGAAGAGCCAAAACAAAGGAGAGACTTATTTAGAGTAAGATGCAAAGTACTTGGAAAGGTGTGTAAAGTTATTGTGGATTCAAGTTCAATAGATAACATCATCTTAGAGGAGGCAGTAAGGAAGTTGAATTTGGAGAAAGTACCCCACACTAACCCTTACAAGGTGACATGGTTGAACAAAGGGTAGAGTGTTGTTGTCAATGAGCAAACAACGGTGGAGTTCTCCATTGGAGGGTACAAGGATAAGTTGATTTGTGATGTTTTACCCATGGATGCATGCCATTTCTATTGGGTAGACCATGGAAGTATGATAGAGGTGCCATCTATGATGGAAAGGAAAATACTATCTCATTCAATAAGGATGGAAAGATATTCAAATTGCAGTCATTGACAGAAGAGGAAGAAGGACAGTTAAAGACCCCTAATGTCTTATTAAGCAGTGGTAAGGAGCTCATTAACACCCTACATCAAAGAGGTGAAGGATATGTGGTCATGTTGTAACCCAAGGAAGAAGACAAGGCCAAGAAAACAGTCATACCCAAAGCAGCCCAAAAGTTGCTTGAACAATTCAAGGACATAGTGAGTGATGGAACACCAGCAACCTTACCTCCAAAGAGAGCATTAGCCATCAGATTGACTTCATACCAGGAGCTTCATTACCAAACAAAGCAGCCTACAAGCTTACACCGGATCAAAACCTAGAGGTAGCTAGACAAGTGCAGGAGTTATTGGATCAAGGATTAATTAGGAAGAGCATCAGTTCGTGTGTAGTGCTAGTGGTCTTAGCAACCAAGAAAGGAGGCAAGTGGAGATTATGCACTGACTCTAGAGCTATAAATAGAATCACAATTAGATATAGGTTCCCCATTCCTAGGATTGAGGACTTAATGGATTATCTTGGAAGAGCTCAGTACTTTACCAAGTTGGATCTCAAAAGTGGATACCATCATATCAGAATTAAGGATGGAGATGAGTGGAAGATAGCCTTTAAGACAATTGATGGGTTGTATGAGTGGAGATTTATGCCATTTGGCCTCTCTAATGCCCCTAGCACATTCATGAGGCTCATGAATGAAGTGCTCAAATACTTTACAAGGATATTTGTGGTGGTGTATCTTGATGATATACTCATCTTTAGCAAGACAACAGAAGAACATCTAAAACATGTGGATTTGGTTCTTAGAAGATTGCAAGAAGAGAAGTTAGCCATCAACCTAGAGAAATGTTAGTTCTTCAAACAGGAGCTTGTGTATTTGGGGTTTGTAGTATCCCAAGGATCATTGAATATGGATTCAAGCAAGGTGGAAGCTATCCTAAATTGGCCTACACCAACCATAGGGACAGAGGTAAGAAGTTTTCGTGGATTGGTTCGGTTTTATAGGAAATTTATAAGAAACTTTAGAGGCATATGTGCACCAGTCCTTGATACAATCAAAGGTGGTCTAAAAACTAAGTTCAATTGGACTCTAGAAGCTGAGAAGGGTTTTGAGAAACTGAAACAAGAAGTGGCAACTCAACCCATCCTTTTGTTACCTAGTTTTGATAAGTTGTTTACTATGGAATGTGATGCTAGTGGAATTGCAGTAGGATTACTAAGCCAAGAAGGCAGGCCTATAGCTTTCTTTAGTGAAAAGCTCAATGAAGCTAAGAAAAATTATTCTACCTATGACCTAGAAATCTATGCTTTAGTACAGTCACTTAGAAAATGGAGGCATTATCTCCTACCTAAAGAGTTTGTAGTGTTCACTGATAATCAGGCACTTAGCTACATCAACACACAAGAGAAGTTGAGCAATAGATATCTAAAATGGATGGAGTACCTCCAAGCCTTCACTTTCACCATCAAGCACAAGAAGGGATAGTTGAATAAGGTGGCAGATGCATTAAGTAGAAGATTGCTGACAGTACAAGAGATACAGATCAAGAGCATTGGAATAGAGAGTTTCAAGGATATCTATGGGGAAGATGAAGACTTTTCAGAGGCATACAAGGTGTGTTCTAACTTTGAGAATCACTTTCATAGTCAATACTCAGAGTATACATTGAAAAGTGGATTGTTATTCAAGGGGAATCAATTTTGTGTTCCAAGAGGATCAATGAGAGAGAATCTCATCCAAGAGAAACACAATTGTAGTCTTAGTGGACATTTTGGCATGAACACGACAATGGAACTAGTGCAGAGGTTCTACTATTGGCCTAAGTTTCCAAGGGATGTCAAGAGGTATGTGGAGTAGTGTGTAGTGTGTATGAAAGCCAAAGGGGGAGCTAGTAATGTAGGTTTGTATCAACCCCTACCCATTCCTAACAGACCATGGGAATGTATTAGCATGGCCTTTGTTGTAGGACTCCCTAAGACTAAGACAGGGTTTGATAGTGTCTATGTGGTCATAGATAGATTCAATAAGATGAGTCACTTTATCCCTTGCAAGACCACCCATGATGCTATCTATATTCCTCACCTTTTCTTCAAAGAAATTGTAAGGATCCATGGATTGCCATTGAGCATTGTTTCAGATAGGGATGTGAAGTTCATGAGTCATTTTTGGAAGACTCTATCGAGCAGATTAGGTACCAACCTATCTTTTGGATCATCTTACCATCCTCAGACGATGGACAAATAGAGGTGGTTAACAAGGTGTTAGGTAACCTTCTAAGATGATTAACCAAGGAGTATGGACGGACATGGGACTTGGTCATATCACAAGCTGAATATGCCTACAATGACAGTGTGAACTGAACCACAGGGAAGAGTTCTTTTGAAATAGTGTATGGAATGCACCCAAGAGGTGTGTGTGAACTTAGAGATCTAGGAGCTATGGAGCATAGGAGTGGACATGCAGAGGATTTCTCTTAGAACATGAAGGAGATTCAGGAGCAGGTGAAGAAGATAGTCACTGAGGCTACCCAAAAGTTGAAAACTAAGGTGAACATGTCTAGAAAATATCTACAATTTGCAATAGGGGACTATGTCATGGTCCATCTCAACAAATCCAGATTATAGAAGGGAAAATCCACTAAGTTGCAGATGAAGATAGTGGGACCATGTAAGGTATTAGCTAAGTATGGGAAGAATGCCTACAAGGTGGAGCTACCTATAGATTTGGGCATTTCACCAATGTTTAATGTAGCTGATCTAATCAGATATAAGGGAACAGTCACTAACATGGATCAAAACAGCAAAGATATCTTCAAGGATGTGAGTAACATAGCCTTACCTACTCAAGACAAGATACAAGCTGAGAGGATCTTGGAATCCAGAGTGAAAAAGTCTACAAGGCATAGAGTATACATGGAGCATCTTATCAAGTGGAAGGACAAGCCAGAGTATGAAGCTACATGGGTGGATGAAGCTCAGTTCAAGAAGTAGGCTATTGATGTATAATTGATCTTTCCTCCCATTCCTTAGTGTTTGTGCAGAGGGGGGAGAATGGTCTAGGATCACCCACAAATTGTCTAGGAAACATGAGGAAACACTAGGCAATCTAATCTAGATTTGCATTTTTGGCTATGTTTCAATGAAGGTCATGTTGATCATTGAGTAGGTGAGATAGCTTAGGAACATGTCTTCTTCATTAGACTATTGTTTGGAAAATCTTCATGAGTTTTAGAACTCATTTTGCATAGGTTTCTAGAAATTGGCAAGTAGTTGCAAAATGTTCCATTTTGCAACTTTTCCTTAATATGGTTGGAGCACATGACCCAAGGGAGGAGGTAACTATTTTTTTGACCTATTTATGGTGTGCCTCGACCTGAAAGAAAAGTTGGAAGCATTCAAGTTTGTGTTGAGGTTTTGAAATCAAGAAAACAATGGTTTTTAGTGTGAATTTCCTAGTTTTGCTTTGAATTAGTGTGTTAATGGATTGAACATGGTACTGTGAATGGTGTAGGATGTAGCACAATCGTCTTTTAAGCATTTTGTGCCATTATATAGTTAATTAGTTCAATTTCAAGTTCTATTTGTAGATAGTTTTGTGTTTTTCAGTTATTGATTTGAACCAGTCAGCTTGAGAAAATAGAGGGTTAGTTCACTTTCCCAACGTACAACTTGTACGACCCTTTGGGAACTATGACTAGACTCCATGATTGTAAATATGGTAGGATTAGGAGTCTTTGGTAGTAATGGAATCACTATGGAAGTCTTCTCCTAGGCGAGCCAAGAAGTGTCCAGCTAGGGAAGACAATAAGTACAAAGCACTTGATTTGTAGGGGTGTTCATTTCCTGTCAAATGACGATGTGGCGAGGGAAGGTATGACCCTTTCCAAGGCATAGCATGAAGGAGGAAGATCCACTGATCCATTTGGTGAGAGAAGAAACTTGACAGTCTACTGTGTGGTCAGGAAATGGCTTACAAAAAGCCTAATTTGCTAAATTGAGGGTTATGGCTATGTACAGACAGTTGAAGGTTAAGACCTCTAGAATCTTTGAGAGATAGACCCAAGGAGCAGGAACCCCAAGGGAAGATTTTTCATTCTTTGGGAAACTTTGGAGAACCAAACTTGTTTTCTCGGAGAAGGAGGCCTAATTGGAATTCCTAGGACTAGTGGACTAAAACCCTAGATGAGGGTTTGGTGGAAGCGACTAGTAAATGGAGTTAGGTGGACCCTCAAGAAACCTAGGAGGATGGACTAAAGCTATTGGAAACATCTCCACACCCCTGAAAAGCTAAGTTGTAGTTCTTGGAGTATGTTAGCCTTTAGGGTGGATTAAGGGCTAAGGAAGAGTTGAAACATTGCACCAAGGTTGATTTGGTAGGTAGAATTTGTGATGGTAGTTGGGTTGGAAAGGTGAACAATTGGAACATAAACAAGAAATAGGTCCTATAGGTTAAGGTGGTTGAGTGAAACACCATAGAGGTCTTCCAAGTAAGACCTAGAGCAAGAATCAATGATTAATTCCTCCAACCTCCCTATCAGTTTGCCTGCTAAACATCCTGACCAGTTGCCTAGACCTATCCTTGGGCACAGAGTCACTTAGAAACTAGGCTCATAACTTAGGAAAATAGACTCAAAAATTTTGTAACTCAATTTTGATTGTATGAATTATAACTTGGCACTTATTGAAAACAAAACAGCAGAAAGGAAACTAACTAACTATGTTGAACAACACTTAGGGAAATGAAAACTACAACTAAACTAAAACCTAACCTAACCTACTGTAACCAGCAAAGAAGTTGGTCAAACGAAACCACTGATTAGCTTTGTGAAATAACATCCCTTTCCAATCAACAACTGATACATTGCATGATTATTTATTGTTGAACAAATATGAAACACAAGCAGATATTCAATAGATTGTTGCAGTGTTTCACAAAAGATGCAAATAAACTCACTTACACCTTGATTTTGATCATGCCTATTTTTGTCCCGAACTAGACAAGTGAGCTGAACTTGATCACTTTTAGCTACAATTCCATAATCATCCTCTTATTTTATTGCATACTCATGCTTGGGTGCATGCATGATATCTGGTACTTTAGTGGCCTCCAAACTAGCTAAATATTTGATTCGACAACCTCTTGAACAAACAAACCTTGAACTTCCATTGTTGGCTTCTCGATTGAGATTTGTTGTTTCGATTTAATCTTGAAGAGTAGTATCCAAATTTTTATTTGGTTCAACTTATACAATACTTGCATGTAATTCAACCTCTTGGATACATAAAACATAACTTTCTTTTTCAAAGGAGGAAAGAAAATTTCCAAACAATAAGATAGCCTCTTCCAGCACACTTTCAATCAATACATCGGCCTCAGGTTCTTTTATACACTAGAAAGGAAGTTGCTCATAATCCTCTTTATCACTCAAAGAAAGATATTCCAAATCAAGCCTGTCTTCTTCAATGAAGGCAAGCAAGTGTTCATATAATGAAGAAGCCTCATCCAACCAACCTTCAATCGGTATATCATCTTCCAACTCCTCTGCATAGCAGAACGAAAGCTCCTCTAACTAGCTAGGACCTTGCAACTTAGGTTCATGAGGAGTCTCTTTTTGGTTCAGCACATCTTCAAGCTTGTGAACCTGTTGTTCTAGTTCAACATGATTATCAACCTCTTATGATTCTTTTCCACCCAACTTTGAACAAAACTATTCAATTACATCTGTGCACACCTCCTCATAAAGTTTGACATTAGCCTTCTCAATTAAAACATGCTCAAAGATATCAAAGCTCTCACCTTGGAGGATAGTATTAGATTTAGTTTTAGGCTCTTCTTCCTAAGTTAAGCCTCTATTGTCTTGCTAATTCTATCATCAATAAGCAACCCACCAATCTTTTCTTGTTGTTCTGAAACAATTTCACCATCTTCAATAGAACAAGGAATTTTATTAGATAGAAAATTCAAGGATTCATCTGAACAAGCATTTTCACATTCAATCCTTTGTTTTTTGTTCTAATCTATATTGCTTCATAGCTAAATGTGGCAAGTTTATGTTTCTAGTCTCCTCCATGTTGAGTGAGCTGTGCTAGTTAATGGGTTGTTCTGGAACAGTAGGTGCTATTTGAATTTGTTCTTCTTTTGCAATAACTCTATTCTTTTCAAAACTCTTCTCATGTAGTTGGCATTGGTACTATGAGTATGCCTGACTACCCTACACCTAAGCAGAAAAAAAATTCATTCACTCCTCCCTAGCAACCATCTCCCATTCAAGACCCTCTTCAAATTGCATCCTTTGTATCTTAGACTTTTGGTCACAAAAATAGACTTGTTCAACTATTTATTATTGCTGCATAATGGTATTTTTCTGCTTCTTGACATCAACCAACATTCTATTCATGTGTGAGAACACCTCGCTAATATCATTAATCATCATATAGTCAAGATCTTGGCTCAGATCCCACAACATATGGTCAAAATTTTGGATCAAAACCAATACACTATAATAAGGGTGTTCTTGAGGCTAGTTATGTGAATAGTCATGTTGATTGGAATCAACAACCTCCTCTCAAGACTGATTTTGATCATATATTGGATGATACAAAGGTTGAGTAGGAGTGGGAGGGCGGGAAACATAATGAAAATGTTGGTAATCTATTGTTACAGGGCCATTTGTCATTAAAAAAACAAGTTGTTATGTATAATATGGATGATAAGAGGACATATATGCATGACTCTCATATAATGGAGGTGAAAAACAACTAAATTGTTGATAACTAGACATTGCAGAGATAAGACATGAAACATAGCAAGCCTAAACAACAAAAATTATTAATTGTAGATAACTGGACTACTGAAACCAATTATTATGAGGTTGGAGTCACCATGGTGTTGTTCAAACTACCTTCCAAGGCTGATAATACTAAGAAAACACCAGATTTCTCAATATTTTGAAGTTCTCAATGATGCACTAATACATAGAGTCGCCATGATATGCTGATATTAACCTCTGAGAGGCCTAAAACTTACTGGTTGCATATCAAAAACCAGTAATACGCATGTAATTTCCTTTTTGTCTGTTCAACAGTCCCACTGAGCGTGCCAAAGATTGTTATCTCCTTGATTTGCACCCTATTGAATGTAAAATTCAACAATCCAGTGAAACATGGGAATGATCCCAAGGTGTGGGTACCTCAAATGGGACCAAACCTCCAGAGAAGGTCAGCTTCCTCTTTGTTGAATCACCTAAACTAGAGCTTTTGCAGAGAAAAGGGTTAGGAGGAAAGAACATAAACTAAAAAATACTGATGATGAGAACTAAAGGCGATTCACCAAATTATGCTAAAGGGAATAGAACACAATTTATACACACATTTTCAGTCAATGGCAAAAGAGTTGTCATACACAACTCAATCACATACATTTCCTCCATAAATATTTCATGGAAAGGTTTATATGCCTATATTCCTAGAAGGATAATATTCTTCACAACTAGAGACTAAATGCACTTCAAACACAATCCACAACCTACAAAGAATATATATTTTTCTGCAAAAGGGTGCAAGGGTAAGAAATAACCACAAGGAAACATATGGCTTCACTATCAATTGCATCAATCAAACAAGTGCACACACTATTTTCAGAAAGATTGACAAGGTAAAATAATTATACTCATTAATTCCACTGTGAAATACTATTATATATGTTTGTCTTTGAGTTACAAATCTCTATCTTTTTCTTCAAGGACTCCCAAGTGTCACAAAATAGAAAAAAGTAAGTCACAACTCCTTACAAATGATTCACACGAGTGACTATATCTCAAATCTCAACAAGATCCATCAAAAACAGATCTAGAAACTCCATGAGCTCATATGCCTCCAAAAAGCCTATTTTTTAGCAACTGAAACCTTCCCAAATGAGCTCCAAAAAGTTGAAATAGTCAACTTTGACCAAGTCCATGATGATGACACAAGAAACTGAGTCCTAAAAGCTTTCATTTTCTCCAAAAAGAAATTAAATGCTCCCTATATGCTCTCCTAATGTTGGCTAACCTCTAATCTCTCCAATATGCTTGCAAAGCATAACTACATTCTTTAAATGCATAAAGACGTTTACATGGCATATTTTACTTTATTTTTGCATTAAAATAGCATTTGACCAAGTGATTTATAACAATATTAATCAAAATCAAATGATTTAAATTTGAAAAATAATGCAAAAATAAGGATCAACCTTGTATTATTGAATACAAAAGGAAAATAAGTCCAAAATACTTCTAAGCTATGAAATTCTTCTAAGGCATATCATGGGGACGGGTTTCATTACTCATATGATGCAATTTTTAAATAAAAGGTAAAAAAAAATACCTATTGCCCATTGGCATATTAGGGTAAAAACCCTAAGTGACAACATGATGTGAAATATGCTAAGGCATTTTATTTCATTCTCAAATTTTGTTGGAGATCTTCATGTGCCACCAACACAGGGTTTCTACAGGGATTTCCATTGTAGATTTTGAACTTACAGAGGCATCATCACTCATTCTCTGGCAAAAAACTTCATGGAAAGCTTATGATAAGTCTTTAAAAGGCATATTCTATTGTTTTATTGCATTTCCTAAAAACAAATTTTCTCGAACTCGAGCATTCTTGTAGCATAATGAATAAATCTGGTTTCCCTTTCTTTGCTACATCGCTCTTATGCTTCCTCTGTACGTTTCATGCATTTTTCTGAAGAAAGCTTACACTTTACTGAAGGTTTCAAGTATTTCTTTGTTTCAAGAATTAAAATCCCTTTCTATGCACTTAATCCATTGGCATCATTTTAATGCAAAACATAGCGACACCTTTGAATTCAATATTTGCAGCCATATATTCTATTTTCATCTACTTTAAAACATATGGGTATCTCTTTTTTTCCCACTATGAAAATCATGTTTGCTATGCAAGATAAAAAAATGAATGAGATTTCATGAGAGAGTGGACATTCGAAACAAGAGTTATCTTAGTCAATGTTCCATAAGAAAATGTTTTCCTACGAATAACATATGATTTGCAAAATGATTCAATGTCATTGCACAATACAAGGTATAATTCTAAGACTCCATGTATATTTTCCATTCCTTTATAGCCACGACTTCACTGTCCCACCACACTTCTTAGTTGGAAAAGCTTACAAAACATACACTGTATCTGCTTGGCACTAGATGGATTTTCTCTTCATCTTTGACATGAACATGACCGATATATCAAAAATGAGAAACATCTCAGGTCAGGGTCATATGTTTTTATGCAATCTTATCTTGACTTAGTCTCTAAAATAGTCTCATATTGAAGTGATTGTTCTCTCATGACTATACCTCCATATACTCGACTCAGTTATTGTGTAAAAATAATAGAAAATCTTATTTTCCTGAGTATTTACTCACAAAACTCCTCTACACTTTACTTACAATCCATGAATAGAAAAAGTTCCCCTATAAAGTAGTCATGGTTATATATTTCATGAGGAGATGAAGTACCTTTTATGCTTATGTCATTCCTTTCCTGTAGCATATTGTCATCTCCATGAATATGGTTGTCAAACATGATATAACTTTTCTTATCATTGTGAAATGTGAGACTGATCTTCACCTCTTCCACTCTGCTTTATCCATTTAATAGCACTCTCTTTTCACTCTAGAATAGTGCATTGCTTTGGTGACTTGATTACTACCAACTTATTTCTTTATCATTATTTATGACTGTCTTCTAAAAATAAAATGTCCTTAAAAAGACCCGAATTAATCATCTTATGGATAAATTGCTCCTCATAATACTCCCTTTCTTTACTATTTCCTTTAGGAGTTCTTCATGACAGTCATTCTATTATTTCCATCCATACTGTACATTATCAAGGACAAGACTATCCTTGACTTTAAAGGCATAACAATCCTCTCCCAATCTCTATGTGACACCTTTTCAATCTAGACTACCCTCAAAGGTTTGTCTTTCATTACTTTTTTTATTTTAATACATGGTGAATATCCCCATATGTGGCTGCCTTTGACTTGGTATCTATTTTTGAAAAGTCAGCTACTCACTACAATACATATTGTTTCCTTTGTACATTAGTTAGTATCACTATACTTTTGACATTACCTTCATGCTAATTATGATCTTCCACATGTATGGATGACTTCTATTTACTAATATTTTACATGTATATGGTTTTTTCAGATTATCACTCACATATTAGTGATTCTATAATTCTTTTCTCTATTTCTGTTTAATTACTCATCTCTAGAGAAGTGTTTGACTATCTTTTGATGCATTTATTTCATATTGAAAGTAGCTACAGTTATGGATCTTGATCCTTTGTACATAGAAGATTTTTTTTTTGAAATAATTAGAATTATGATGGTGACTTCTTGAAGCTTCTCTAATTATCTTTAGTTGCTATCTTTGATTTACAAATAGGCATTGTGTATGTTTGTTCACTATCATTCCATGACAATGAATTAATTGTTGATGTGATGACTTTTAACATTGCATTTCCCTCTTAAATTAGCTCAATTGAGCTCATTATTTGATAAACTCAACATGCTAGGCTCAACCCTTGTGGGAGCCACATTTTAACCCACATGCTGAAATTTGATAAAACAACAAAATTGCTTTTCCTTTATCTGCACATGAAGCAAAGAAGTTAGAAAAATAAATGCATATTTTGATGTGTTTGATGACTTCGTTGTTCTCTAGGATATCCAAGGTTTACATGCTTGTTTAATGTGTATGGAGATCATTTTATATGTTCATGGATTCTTGTACATGTAATGTGAGAAACCTTCATTGCTCTAACAACACTTAATCATTATGATGTGGGAAATAGGACCAAGGAGCTAAGGAGGACACAAGGCAGCTCGAGATAGAAACAAAAGTGAGGCAACTCAGACCAAACCAGTCATCAAGCAATGATTGGCCTCTTTCCTTACATGTGGATTTTATTTTATTTATCCATCAATGTATAAAATTTTCTTCATTACATTGAATAAGTTAGTCTCAGGACTTGTGTGAGACAAATATGCACTTTTGTATCAATAAAGATTACTTTTCAAAAATATTTGTGTAAATCTTTTCTATGTCATATGCAATTGTATAAATGCAATAATCTGGTACTATAATCTTGTAATCTTTCTTATTTTTATGTTTATATAATTGAACGTAATATAGGAAAGATAAATAAGAAATGTACCTCTCTTTCAGTTTGCAAACACTTAGGCTCAATCAACTTGAGCAAGTAACAAAAATGGGTAACATGCATGTTTCACCATCCACGAGTCCACTTGGAAATTTCTTTAATATTTTTAAGTACCAAAGGTTCAAGTATGTGGATTTTTATTTCAACTACTCCCATTATTGTAAAATGGTTGCCCAACCACCAAAATTTAATATTGATATCTCTCTTCAATTTGTGGCATCTATTCAAGTATGACTCATCCTCCACTATGGATTCACATCTTTCTATTATAATGTTATATTTTATGGTTTAGGCCTTAGCACATGTTCTACAAATAGAAGGCTATCATTTCCATTATTAGATAGTATAGGAAAATTAGAGAAAAATAATATTTTGAATGACAAAAATTACAAAAAATATGTTGTAAAGGTAGTTAAAGGAGGGTAGAGGTTTTGACATGATGTTATTAAAATTTCCTAATATAATTTTGAGTTTCATGTCTGAATTATTATTTGTGTAAACTCATTAAATATATCATTTTTATTATTTTATTTAGCACACATTTTTTTGTGATCGTAATCCTCTTTATAGGAACTTTACAAATTTATAAATCTATTACGTGTGTTGTGATGACTCTATTGTGGTTGCATTTGTGGTTGCATATGTGCTTGGGTAGATCAATGATGGATAACTAAGTGATGAGGTTTAAACTAATATTTTTAATGCTCAAAGAGTGGATCACTTATATTATATCATCCCCCCTTTTTTATTTCTTCTTGTTAATTGTGACTCTACTTCCCTAGAATAAGCATCGATGTTGTATTTGTATTTCAATCACTTATGCTTAAAAATAACAATACAACTTATTTTTTTGTTCTATTTGTGTTGTTGATGATATCACAATGTGCATGGAGGAAAGAATACCATTAAATATATGAATCATGGAACTCACCCACCTTGAATTCATTTCCAATATGTTATATCTACTATATAGGGGTTAGATATATCTACTTTACTTAGTCTAGTGATAGTCTTAAAGGGGTTGAGTAGGCAAGTTGGGTTTAGTTATCATCAAGTTCATTGCTGCTATCATATGTGATTTTAGTAACTTTCAAGGTATACCCCTAAGAATACCCTCCTAATTTTAAGTTGAGATCAAAGCATAGAAGATAAAACCCTCTATTCTAGAGTAAGCTTAGAGTCCTCCATAGTTCTATTGATGTGTTAATTTCATTCATTTGTTGACAACCTTGAACTTGTGCATAAAATATAGTTCTAGGAAATGAAGCAGTGATTTTGAGACCTAAAAATTACTATAGTAAAGGAGCACAAAAAAATCATATGATGATAAAAAATACACTACTAAATATGCATGGTACTCTACATAAGTACCAAAATATATAAAAAAATTGATCAGTAATAGAAGGCTTTTCTATTTCTCTAAGGAAGCAATGGCATAACCATGTGATGATACCTCTCATAATACTAAGAAGTGAGAGGTATTGGTATATTAATTGAAGTGTGGCACATGCGTGTGGAAGAGAATGTAGAAGTAGAATTAGGTCTAATATTATTTCTAAGAAATTGAAAAATGGTGTATAAAACCCAAGGCACACATACACGAGGTGATAATCACTAGAATTTATTATTTTTATGGGGAGATACTCACTTGAAAAAATTTCATGGTAAAAACTAAGTCACTCCATAAACCCCATGACACTTTATAACATAGTGAAAGTAAAAAAGGGGCACATACATGTAGACCATTTATACCTTACAAATTAAAAAGTATTGAATTAAAATGATACAATAAAACCCCCTTAGAAAAAAATGTAAAATACACTCCCTAAATAATGAACAAGTTTTGAATAAATTTGTGTAAGTTATAGTCCTAAACTAACCATTTATAACATATTATAATTTTATAGTTTTTTTATAAAAACTGCTACTCAAGGTATAAATTGCACATACAATTAGATTCCTTTTTCATTATTTTATAAATTTGGAAAAAAGTGATTGTCAATTTTTTAAATTGTGGGAAAAAGTTATGCCTTGTAAATATTATCAAAAATACACTCAAAAAAGAGGTTTGGAGGAAATTTTAAAAAATTATGACTTTTTGGGAAAGAAAAAATTGCTTTATTAAAAACTGCACAAAACTATCTTTTTATTGAGTGTAAGAAGTCAAAGTTTAACTTCTCAAAAGCAAGTGATCCCCAAAATTAAAAAAGGCTAACCCTTCTATGAGATATCTAAAATTATTAGTAGTGGCCTAGTGTTTCCAAGGTGGCACCACTCATATGAAGAGATGGTATTGTGACACTTGAGTGTCATTGTGGTTGATCTAGGTGGAGTGGAATGTGTGAATTGTTACATGAATTTCTGCCATGAAATACATTTGCAATAATTAAATGCAAAAAAAATGCAATTAAATATTATTACTGTTATGAGAAAGGGTGTGACTTTTGTAATCACCCTTCGGGTATTATTTAAAACAATAAATTAATAGAGATGAAGATATAGATAGGGAGAACAAGGGAGAAATAATTTAGAGGGTGCAAAGGATTGAATGTGAGGTTACGTTGGTTGGAATTGAGGCATTTGGAGAAGGGGCACAGAGTGTGTGTCCAACTCGAGGTATAATGTACACTCGGGAGTGTTTTGGCCAGTGTTGTGTATTTATGGCATGACGGTAGGTTGGGTTCTATGTAATAATCAGTTCCTCCTAGATGCTTCCTTGTCATGGAGATCTTAGACCTGTAACCATTCCTCTAAGTGCTAGACAATAGTCTCTCCAAGAAATTAAAGATGTGTTATAAAATTTGATTTGCATTCATATTTTAAATGTTTAAATATTTCTTTTCTTTTTTTTTTATTCATAAACGCTTTTGACTAGAGCTATGAACCAATGAGATCATATTTGAGGGACCTCATCCCATTATTTTTCCTCTTATTCTCATCACTCCAAACTCGAGCACCACCACCTTATCTCTCCAAATTGATCTCCTTATCCCTCCAACTCCTTATCTCTCCAAAGTGTTTAGCCGATCTCCTTATCTCTCTCATGCGTTGGGTGGATCTCCTTATATCTCTCCACCTCCTTATCAATCCAAAGTGTTGGTGTTCCTTCCCACCATCTGGTTTGCCTCCTCTCACTGCTATTTCCGCCATCACCTGACTTTTGGCTCCAATCTTCTTGTTGTGGGGCCTGCATGGCTTTATGAACTTTTCTATGCCTTTCTCCGATCAATCGCTCCAAGCTCCTACTGAGGGGGCCAACGTGGCATGCATACGATCACTTTGTTGGGTCAATAAATCATGCCATCAATCGTCCTTGTGTTGTGCGCCAACAAAGATCCTTTGATCATCTCCTTGAAACATCCTCCAACCGCCTTTGGTGAGAATCGAACCTATGATGCCTATCAGCATGGCCTATGACTTTACCATCACACTTTGGGGTGAATGGTGAAAGCTAACTGCTAGAAAAAATTCACCTGTGTATATGATAGCATATGTGGCCATACTGCATGGAGAAAAGAGCTGCGATGGAAGAGGTGGGACCCGCGGCGATGGAAAAGGTTGTCGGACGGAAGGAAAGACATGACGGTCGGACGTCTCATCCCCCGTGCCATTTGCTATCCTGTCACTGGGAAATTGTGTCAGTGCTAACAGTTTTTCAAAATAATCGTTCGGCGTGGATGGAGAAAAAGCCAAAAATGTGGCCATACGAAACAAAACAGACAACAAATAATAAAAAGGGCCGACAAGGTCCCATTTTTGCCATTTTTGGATGGCGAGAGTTTGGTGGATAGCAAGGGCAAGAGTAGCACCAAAGTAGCAGCCATGCAGAGCTCCTTCAGGTATGTATATCCGCTCTGTGTATGTGCCATCTTGCCATTATGCCATGAAAAATGAAGAAATGAACGGGCATTCGTTGCTCCATTAAGGTTTTGTTATTTTTAGTTGAGGGTTTTAGTTTTTCATCTCCTCCCATCTGTGTTTTTAAAATTATGGGGTTGCTGAAGAATCTATTTAGTTGAAAGGGTTTTTTTCTGTCAAGGGTTTTGAAAGTTTTTGTTCATTTCCTCCTTGTTTGCTAGTTATCGAATTTTTCCCTTTCCGAATGAAAAAAGCGACAACCCATCATAGAAATATGAGTCAAATTACTGAATAATGTTTGTAGAAAGCATAATATGTGGGTTCTGCAATGAAATGATATATTTAAAAAATGCACCTGACGGTTGCCATTGTTTGGATTGTTTTTTGGAATGGATAGAAAAGGGAATACCGTGGCATTCAAAATCATAATTGGGAAAAATAGCAAAAATCCCACATCCAATCCCATTTTTTCCGCCATTTTATACACCATTGTTTTGGAAAACACACCGTCTCCTAAAACTCAGACTATTGTAAAACCAATTGTTTCACTACGACGTCTCTTCATGTTATGTATGTATCCATGTAAGTTCATGTGTATGTTTTTCATGCATTTTTTGATGTACATAGGTGAATTTTGTCTAGCAGTTAGCTGGCTCCCTCTGAAGGAAAGCTAACTACTAGACAAAATTCACCTATGTGTATATGATAGCATATGTAGCCATACCTCAGGGAGAAAGTTAATAAGGAAATAGTCAAAAAGTGCATTGAAATACTCCACATTATGTTTCCCACATTTCAAATTAAAACATCTTGCAAAACCCTCTACTTGCAACAAAATTACCCCTCACCTCTATGTTGTCTATATTCTACTCCAAATCCTCCACTGCACTCTACACTTCAGCTTATTTGGTTGGTATTCTCCTCGAAGTCATCCACGTGCTCTCAGACCTTCACCTTTCCCTTTCAACATGCACATAGGAAACAAAACAAATAGTATTTTTGCCTTGCTTTCTCCAAACAGAAAAGGTGCACATCATTCCCTTCCACTTTTCCCGTGCCACACAAAAGAAATAGGAAAAAATGCACATCCAATCCCATTTTTGCTGTTATTTTATACACTGTTGTTTTGGAAAACACACTGTCTCCTAAAACTCGGACTATTGTAAACCCATTGTTTCACTACGACGTCTCCTCATGTTATGTATGTATCCATGTATGTTCATGTGTATTTTTTTCATGCATTTTTTCAATGTGCATAGGTGAATTTTGTCTAGCAGCTAGACTGCTCCCGCCCATTTGGCGAAAGCTAATTGGGAAATAGCAAAAAGCCCACATCCAATCCCATTTTTGCCGCCATTTTATACACTGTTGTTTTGGAAAACATAATGTCTCCTCAAATTCATACTATTGTAAAACCCACTGATTCACTATGACGTCTCCTCATGTTATGTATATATCCATGTGTGTTCTTATGTATTTTTTTCATGTGTTTTTCGATGTACATAGGTGAATTTTGTCTAAGATTTAGTTGAAATGCAGGTTTGATAATGTTTTTCCTGTCGAGGGTTTTGAAAAACACATTGTCTCCTAAAACTCATAATTGGTAAATGGCAAAAATCCCACATCCAATCCCATTTTTTCCGCCATTTTATACACTGTTGTTTTGGAAAACACACTATCTCCTAAAACTCGAACTGTTGTAAAACCCATTGTTTCACTACGACATCTCCTCATGTTATCAATGTATCCATGTATGTATGTTTTTCATGCATTTTTTCAATGTGCATAGGTGAATTTTTTTCTAGCAGCTAGCCAGCTCCTGCCCATTTGGCAAAAGCTAATTGGGAAATAGTAAAAATCCCACATCCAATCCCATTTTTACCGCCATTTTATACACTGTTGTTTTGGAAAACACAATGTCTCCTCAAATTCGGACTATTGTAAAACCCACTGATTCACTACAATGCCTCCTCATGTTATGTATGTATCCATGTATGTTCTTATGTATTTTTTTCATGCGTTTTTCGATGTACATAGGTGAATTTTGTCTAGGATTTAGTTGAAATGCAGGTCTAATAATGTTTTTTCTGTTGAGGGTTTTGAAAAACACACTCTCTCCTAAAACTCATAATTTGTAAATAGTGAAAATCCCACATCCAATCCCATTTTTTCTGCCATTTTATACACTGTTGTTTTGGAAAACACACTATATCCTAAAATTCGGACTATTGTAAAACCCATTGTTTCACTGCGACGTATCCTCATGTTATGTATGTATCCATGTATGCTCATATGTATGTTTTTCATGCATTTTTTCAATGTGCATAGGTGAATTTTTTCTAGCAGCTAGCCGACTCCCGCCCATTTGGCGAAAGCTAATTGGGAAATAGCAAAAAGCCCACATCCAATCCCATTTTTAGCACCATTTTATACACTATTATTTTGGAAAACACAATGTCTCCTCAAATTCGGGCTATTGTAAAACCCACTGATTAACTACGACATCTTCTCATGTTATTTATGTATCCATGTATGTTCTTATGTATTTTTTTCATGCGTTTTTCGATGTACATAGGTGAATTTTGTCTAGGATTTAGTTGAAATATAGGTCTAATAATGTTTTTTCTGTTGAGGGTTTTGAAAAACACACTATCTCCTAAAACTCATAATTGGTAACTGGCAAAAAGCCCACATCTAATCCCATTTTTTTTTCCATTTTATACACTGTTGTTTTGGAAAACACACCATCTCCTAAAATTCAGATTGTTGTAAAACCCACTGTTTCACTACAACTTCTCCTCATGTTATGTACGTATCCGTGTATGTTCATGAGTATGTTTTTTATCCTTTTTTTCATTGTGCATAGGTGAATTTTGTCTAGGATTTTGAAATTGGCATATCCTATGTTATATACATATTTGAATTTATGCCTGAAACTAACATACCATATGTTATATACGTATGTGAATTTTGTGCAGGAGTTAGCTTGCTCCCTCAACTCCTGAAGAAAATTCAATTATGTATATAACATAGGATATGCCCCCCATAATGCATGGGGAAAAGAGTCATGATGGAAGAGGTGGGACTGGTGAGGGAAAAGGTTGTCGGACGAGAAGGAAAGACTTGAGGGTGGGATGTCTTATCCCATGTGCCATTTATTGTCCCATCGTCAAGAAATCGTGTCAGCGCCGATGGGTTTTCAAAGTAATTGTTTAGCGTGGACAAACAAAAATCGAAAAATGTGGCATTCAAAACCATTATTAGCAAATATCTTGTTCAATGACAATAGTTAGTGTTATGCACACAGTAAGAAGACAATGTATTGAATTTGAGCTTCATAATTTTTAACAACCCTTACTTTCAGCAAAACATTCTTCTTCGATATCTGCCCAACACATTATTCACATAACAGTTGCATCATGGAAAACACAGTGGGCTATGGCTCACTTATTATTTTATACAGGCTGTGAGAAATGAATGTATTGAAGTTCACGTTGTACTTTTTTAACAACACCTACTTTGGGAAAAACACTCTTTTTCAATATCTACCCATATGTTTCCAACACAAAATTTACATAACAGTAGCATCATGGAAAACATAGTGGGTTTTGGCTCACTTCTTATTTTTTCTTGACTGTAACAAAATAATGTTTTCAACTTCCGTTTCTTGTCTTATGAGACCCCTTACTTTAAGAAAAACAGTCTTGTTCACTACCTATTCATATGTTTCCAAAAAAAAATTACTTAACTATTGCAGTATGGAAAACACATTGGGTTGTCCCTGACTTTGCAAAAATAGTAAGAAGACAATAGCTAGTGTTATGCACACAGTAAGAGGACAATGTATTGAATCTGAGCTTCATAATTTTTAACAACCCTTACTTTCAGAAAAACACTCTTGTTCAATCTCTACCCAACACATTATGCACATAACAGTTGCATCATGGAAAACACAGTCGGTTGTGGCTCACTTATTATTTTATGCAGGCTGTGAGAAATGAATGTTTTGAAGTTCCCGTTGTACTCTTTTAACAAAACCTACTTTGAAAAAAACACTCTTTTTCAATATCTTCCCATATGTTTCCAACACAAAATTTACATAACAGTAGCATCATGGAAAACACAGTGGGTTGTGGATCACTTCTTATTTTTTTCAATCTCCTTGTTTAAATTTAAATGGAAAGATTAAGGTCTAAGTGCATGTGGAGAAGTTGGAGTAGAATACCGATGAAATGCAGGTGAGGGGTAATTTGAAATTTGGGAAACACAATGTGGAGTATTGCAATTGCTCGAATGTCTTCAAAATCACACATTCCATTGTTGTGTTTAAATTTCGCACCATTGAAAAAAGAAACTACAAAAAATAATTCTGAATGGGAAAAACAGTGCTGGGTTTCAATAAAAAAATTGTACAAAATTATTTTGAATGGGAAACACAGTGTTGGGTTTCATTTTTTTGAATCTCCTTGTTTTAATGTAGAGGGTTTTACAAGTTCTTTGTGTTTGAAATTTGGGAAATAGAATGTGGAGTATTTCAGTTGCTCGAATGTCTTCAAAATCACACATTCCATTGTTGTGTTTAAATTTTGCACCATTGAAAAAAGAAAAGTGCACAAAATAATTCTAAATGGGAAGCACAGTGTTGGGTTTCAGTTATTTTAATCATTCACTTGAGATTTAAAGGGTTGTCTCATGCTAGGTTGTTTGGTTCTTAACACCCATGGTTTTGTAACATGGAATGTTACAAAATAGTATGAAAGTCTTCTAGATCACACCTTCCATTGTTTTGTTTAAGTTTGAAGTATGTAACAAATTGCATGCTTCATAACACATTGCATTTTTCAACCTCCACATCACAACATACCCTAACCCTTTTTGGTTTTTAGACTAGTATATCTAGGTGTGCACATTTTGTAGTGCATGCCGAAAAATACAATGTGTTTTGAAGCCTGTCTTCACTTCATTCTATTTTGCAACAATTCATGTTGGAAAACCATTAGTGTTAAGAAAGAAGCAGCCCAAATAGTGTTGTAAAACCCTTTGCAACACTATTGGATAGTACGTGTCACCTGAATTTGGCCTGATTTCTCCTCCAACTTGTCCACGTGCATTGAAATGTTCAGCTTTTCCTTTCAATGTGCAGAGTGGAAATAAGTAGTATTTTCACCTTTCTTTCTCGAAACAGAAAAGGGCTAATACCTACAATTGTTGCCGGGAAAACATGTCAATGCTAGCGGGATTTCAAAATAATTTATCAGCATGGACAAAAAGCCTAAAACATGGCATTCAAAACCATTATTAGCAAATAATAAAAAGGGTCGCTGAGGTCCCATTTTTGCCATTTTTGGATGGTGACGTTTTGGTGGATAGCGAGGGCAAGATTAGTGGAAGATTAGCAGCCATGCGGAGCTCCTTCAGGTATGTATATCTACTCTGTGTATGTGCCATCTTGCCATTATGTAATGAACAACAAAGACAAGAATGGCTATTTGTTGCTAGAAAACATTATTTTCACCTTTCTTTCTTGAAACAGAAAAGTCCCAAGAGAAGGAAACAAATAGTATTTTCATCTTTCTTTCTTGAAATAGAAAAGGCCCATGTCATTCCCTTCCACTTTTGCTATGCCAGGTAAAAGAAACTTGTCCACAAAGCTAACCCACCCACTTTTTTACCTAGCAGCAGGCGGGAAAACCCACCTGACGACGCTATTAACTCCCACCTAACCATCACTCGGATGTTTTGTTCCGTCTACTGGTTTTGTGCCGATCGCCATTCTGGTGAGCCTTGCACTACAACGTCTCGTCATGCTATGTATGTTTCCATGTATGTTCTCATGTATGTTTTTAATGCGTTTTTGAACAACTCTTTGCTACAGCCAAAATGTCATTTCACTTTCTTTATCTGATTGGAACAAATTTTTACAACACTATATGGGTTGCTTGTTTTTGAACACCTTGTATCGACACAATGCATTTTCCAAATGTGCAGAGAATGCGAGCATTTATTTGGTTGAATCAGATGAGGAAAATGAAATTCCATTTTTATCTCATGTTACATGAATAGGCACTTTTTGTTTATGAGTTATATTTCTCCTGATTGGAACAAATGTATTGCTCTCATTATTTGCACAATTGGAAAACACACTGCCTCCTCTCTATTGCAAAGGGTTTTACAACACTATTTGGGTTGCTTGTTTCTCCTTAGGAGCCAACTAACTCCTAGATAAAATTCACCTATGTACATCGAAAAATGCATGAAAAACATACATGGATACATACATAACATGAGGAGATGTCATAGTTGGAAAACACACTGTCTCCTCTCTATCACAGAGGGTTTTACAATACTATTTGGGTTGCTTGTTTGTTAAGGAGCCGGCTAACTCCTAGATATACAATTACACCTATGTACATCAAAAAACACATGAAAAACATACATGGATACATACACAACATGAGGAGATGTCATAGTTGGAAAACACACTGCCTCCTCTCTGTTGCAGAGGGTTTTACAACACTATTTGGGTTGCTTGTTTCTTAAGGATCCTCTTAAATCCTAGACAAAATTTACCAATGTACATTGAAAAATGCATGAAAAACATACATGGATACATACATAACATGAAAAGACATCATAGTTGGGAAACATACTATTTCCTCTCTGTTGCAAAGGGTTTTACAACACTATTTGGGTTGCTTGTTTCTTAACACCTTATATGGGGACATTGTATTTTCCAACACTGCAAATAGTAAGAGCATTTATTTGGTCAAATCAGATGACAAAAATGAAATGCCATTTTTATCTCATGTTACATACATAGGTGCTTTTTGTTTATGAGTTAGCTTTCTCCCGATTCCTGATTGGAAGAAACGAATTTATCCAACAAAATGAACATTCATTGCTTCACAGTTCTAGCAGAATGACAAAATGGCACATATAATTGCTGATATATATACTAGTGTTAGCGATAGGTTAAATTGGAAATTAAATTCCCAATGTATAGTTTAATATGTTTGTTTATTGTGTGTGCAAGCTGTCATTTTGCACTAAGTAGAATATATAAATTTTATATTGGGGAAATGTGGAAGAAATACAAATATTTCTAGCACCAATTGTCTTTAATTTTCAAATTTAATCTATCACTAATGCTTGTCTTTCTTCTAGGTGGTTTATATAGGCCACGAAAGAAGATTCAACAAAACAAGGGCAAGTGAATTGACAAGGATGCTTCAGGAGATGTGAACCTTCTGTAGTAAATACAGGTGATTTTGGCTTCCATAGCTTGAATCGCAAGTGTAGTGGACGGTTAAATTTCCAAAATTTAATATGCATTTAGAAGTGCTGATTTGTTTGAAATTGTGAAATGTTGGGGTTTTCATTCAGTTGTCATTTTCATGTCATTCTAAAGTGTTATGTGGTAATTTGAAATCTTTCACCAAAAGAGTATATATGTGGTGCATAAGGTTTTTCGTAATAGTTCTTTTTACAATTTCGCTATTGGTATAGAATATTTAGTACGTTATAAATGGTTCATTTTTTAATGACATCTGATGGCAATTTTTTAGAATTCTATTTCTACTCTTTTTCAATATGTTTTGATATGACCACTACACTGCAAAAAGATGTGCACATATAACAAGCGACTACTCCAAATAGTTCTATGCATTATATTAAATAGAACTTGTAAATCCAATGGGTAGGAATAACTTAATTGATAATTTGGCCTACTCCCATTACTTGGCCGTAAATATTATAGACAAATTGTAAAAGAGCTATTAGAATAACAACATCCATGGAAACAAAAAGTGACGAAATGGGCAGACGGGATGAAACGACCGAGCTACGGTTAGGCAAGAGTTAATGGCGCCATCAGGTGCATTTTCCCACCCATTTGTTGGGCGAAAAAGCGGGCAGGTTAGCTTCATTGACAAGTTTCTTTTGTGTGGCATGGGAAAAGTGGAAGGGAATGACGCGGGCCTTTTCTATTTGGAGAAAGCAAGGCAAAAATACTATTTGTTTTGTTTCTTGTCTGTGCATTGAAAGGGAAAGTAGAAGGTCTCAGTGCATGTGGACGACTTCGAGGAGAATACCAACCAAATTGAGGTGATGTGTACTATCCAATAGTGTTGCAGAGGGTTTGACAACACTATTTGGGTTTCTTCTTTCTTAACACGTAGGGTTTTGCAACATGAATTGTTGCAAAATAGAATGAACTATGTACTATGAATTACACTATGTGTTGAGGGTTATTATTGTCCCCGTTAAATGAGAGATGTGCTATTTGATAAAATAAAACACCATCTATACGTTTGTATATCTGCATTACAAGACAAAGGTTGGGTATACCGTATAAGTAAAGGCAAGCTTCAAAACATATTGTATTTTCTGACATGCACTACACAATGTGCACACCTAGATATACTAGTCTAAAAACCAGAAAGGGCTAGGTTATGTTGTGATTTCGATGTCGAAAAATGCAATGTGTTATGAAGCATGCAATTTTTTATATACTTGAAACTTAAACACAATAATGGAAGGTGTGATATAGAAGAATTTCATACTGTTTTCTAACATTCCATCTTACAAAACCATTGGTCTTAAGAACCAAGCAATCCACCATGAGACGACCCTTTACATCTAAATAGGGAGATTCAAATAATTGAAACCCAACACTGTGTTTCCCATTCAGAATTATTTTGTGCACTTTTTTTTTCAATGGTGCAAAATTTACACACGACAATGGAATGTGTGATTTTGAAGACATTCAAGTAACATTCCATGTTGCAAGACTATGCGTGTTAAGAAGCAAGCAACCCACCATGAGACGACCCTTTACATTTAAACAAGGAGATTCAAATAACTGAAACCTGGCACTGTGTTTCCCATCCAGAATAATTTTGTATAGTTTTTTTATTGAAACCCAGCACTACGTTTCCCATTCAGAATTATTTTTTGCAGTTGCTTTTTTCAATGGTGTGAAATTTAAACACAACAATGGAATGTGTGATTTTGAAGACATTCGAGCAACTAAAATACTCCACATTTTGTTTCCCAAATTTCAAACACAAAGAACTTGTAAAACCCTCTACATTAAAACAAGGAGATTCAAATAACTAAAACCCAACACTGTGTTTCCCATTCAGAGTTATTTTGTGCAGTTTTATTATCAATCAACTTAAATTTAAACACAACAATGGAATGTGTGATTTGGAAGACATTCAAGAAACTGAAATACTCAACATTGTGTTTCCCAAATTTCAAATTACCCCTCACCTCCATTTCATCGGTATTCTACTCCAACTCCTCCATGTGCACTCAGACCTTAAGCTTTACATTTACATTTAAACAAGGAGATTAAAAAAATAAGAAGTGAGCCACAACACACTGTGTTTTCCATGATGCTACTATTATGTGAATAATGTGTTAGGCAGAGATCGAGCAAGAGTGTTTTGCTGAAAGTAAGGGTTGCTAAAAATTATGAAGCTCAGATTCAATACATTGTCGTCTTACTATGTGCACAACACTAGCTATTACCTTCTTACTATTTTTGCAAAGTTAGGGACAACCCATTGTGTTTTCCATACTACAAAAGTTAAGTAATTTTTTTGTTGGAAAAATATGAATAGGTAGTGAACAAGACTATTTTTCTTAAAGTAAGAGGTCTCATAAGACATGAAAGGGAAGTTGAAACCATTATTTTGTTACAGTTAGGAAAAAATAAGAAGTGAGCCACAACCTGTTGTGTTTTCCATGATGCTACTATTATGTAAATTTTGTGTTGGAAACATATGGGAAGATATTGAAAAAGAGTGTTTTTCTCGAAGTAGGTGTTGTTAAAAGAGTACAACGGGAACTTCAAAACATTCATTTCTCACAGCCTGCATAAAATAATAAGTGAGCCACAACCCATTGTGTTTTCCATGATGCAACTATTATGTGAATAATGTGTTGGGCAAAGATCGAACAAGAGTGTTTTGCTGAAAGTAAGGGTTGTTTAAACTTATGAAGCTCGGATTCAATACATTGTCCTCTTACTGTGTGCATAACACATAGTGGATATACATACCCGAAGGAGCTCCGCATGGCTGCTACTCTTACCCTCGCTATCCACCAAAATGTCACCATCCAAAAAAGGCAAAATTGGGACCTTGTCGACCCTTTTTATTATTTGTTGTCTATTTTGTTTCGTATGGCCACGTTTTTGGCTTTTTGTCCATCCACACCGAACGATTATTTTGAAAAATCATCGGCACTGACATGATTTCCCAGTGATGGGACAACAAATGGCATGGGGGATGAGACATCCGGTCATCATGTCTTTCCTTCCGTTCGACAACCTTTTTCATCACCATGTGTCCCACCTCTTCCGTCGCGGCTCTTTTCTCCATGCGGTATGACCGCATATGCTATCATATACACATAGGTGAATTTTTTCCACGAGTTAAGGAGGGAGCAAGCTAACTCCTAGACAAAATTCACATATGTACATAACATAGGATATGCCAGTTTCAGGTATAAATTCACATATATATAAGATAGGATATGTCGGTTCCTCTGCAACAAAGAGGAGACAGTGTGTTTTCCAACTATGATGTCTCGTCATGTTTTGTAGTATCCATGCATGTTTTTAATACATTTTTCAATGTACATAGGTGAATTTTGTCTACAATTTACGCCGGTTTCAAATTCCTAGACAAAATTCACCTATGCACATTGAAAACCGCATGAAGAAAATACATAAGAACATACGTGGACACATACATAAGATGAGGAGATGTCATAGTGAAACAGTGGATTTTACAATAGTCTGAGTTTTATGAAATAGTGTGTTTTCTAAAACAACAGTGTATAAAATGGTGGAAAGAATGGGATTGGATGTGGGATTTTTCCTATTTCCCAATTACGATTTTGAATGCCACGGTATGCCCTTTTCTATCCAATCCAAAAAACAATGCAAACAATGGCGACATTCCGGGTTTTACATTATTTTTGAAATATAGCATTTCATTGCAGAACCCACAGATTCTGCTTTCTACAAACATTATTCAATAATTTCACTCATATTTCTACAATGGGTTGTTGTTATTTCATTCGGAAATGGAAAAATTCAAAACCCAGCATACGGGGAGGAAGCAAAACAAAAATTTTGAAATCCTTGACACAAAAAAAATGCTTTAAACTGGCATATCCTATGTTATATACATATGTGAATTTTGTCTAGGACTTAGCTTGCTCCCATTATATATAACCTAAATGATCCTAAAGCTAAAAAATAACCATAATTATTTAAGCTTTTGAGAAGCGATGGACAACCCATTGGGTTTTCCATACTGCAACTTTACTTCTTTTTTTTGTGTGCAACTTTTGTTGCAAGCAAGGGAAGTTATAGAATATGAAAGTGACCTTCAATAAATAGTTTTCTTATGGTGTGCATAACACTAAGTGTTGTCATTGAATAATATTTGAAAAGTGAAGGACAACCCAGTGTGTTTTCCATCGTGCAATATTTTTGGTGCATCTTCTGTTTGAAACATATTCCAATATTGAAATGGAATGTTTAGTGCATGTGATGGATTCATACAAAATATGAATGTGAAATTCAATACAGTGTTTTGTAATAGTTTGCATAACAGAAAGTGTTGTCTTTTAACAGTTTGTGGGTTGTATGAATGTAAAAATGGCACCTCCAAAAATTACAACTATTATTTATGGTATAAATTGCAATTCAGTATCTTCGCATGATTGACAATAATAATTGGACAAAATAATTGCATGTTGTAAAATAGAGTGGGTTACTTGTATAGCATTTTAAAAAGTGTGGGTTGTGCATTTCAATTTCTTCTTTTCATTGAAAAATAATATGCTTGATTACTGCAAAATTGTGCAATAAATTATTGAACTTTAACTATCCATAACACTTGCAAAAAATTTACAGTTTATAGGAAACCAAGGATGCATGCTATAAAATGGAAAATGGTTCCTATAGTGAAAAATTTCATTGACATGGATAGCACACCTGAAAGGTTGTATAGTAGGGCATCTTCTTCGGGGTGGTCCCATTCACAAAATGTGCAGGTAAGATCTAGTGATTACAAGATACAATCCAATGTATAATTTTAATCTCTCATAACTGGTTATGAGGTTGATTGGAAAGTGGGAATTTTTTTATTCAGGAGGTAGCAACCATGGTATGGAGGAAGTCCCCTCGGTTTATGAAAATGGTCAATCGTAAGGCAACGACGTGTTCGGTAATTGATTGCGAACTTGCAATTTCCCTTCCCTTCCTCTGCATGAATCAGAATGCTTTTTAATTTCAGTTCAAAAATATCATGTCTCTTACAAATATTCTGATTTTGGCATTATATCATTCCTTTGATTCAGGAAAATAATCAGGGAGATGATCTCGCTCTTTCCATAGTCCATGACCGAAAGGAAAAGTGTGCAGAGGGAGACCCTAAGGATGGAGAGGGATCCAATGAAGCATGGGGTGATGTGGTGGGTGAGAAGGTAGATATAATAACCAAATTATTGCATCATTTGGCTATGTATATATGTTGCGCATTCAATTTGATTGAATATCAAATATATTAAGCAATTTTCTTTTCCAAACTTGCTATGCAGGTTGCTACTGAATACAGAAGAGAAAAAGTGAATGGAAGATATATATATTATTGTATTTTAGAAGAATGTACTAGAAAGTATTATGATTGGAGAGTGTTCAACATGCATAGGTTTCAGTATCACCACCTTCCTATTCTTGATGCACCAAAGCGTGGCCGAGCTGTGTTGGGGGGGAAACAAAACAACCCACTCCTCCCCCTGATAAATTGAAAGAGTACCTTCTAAAGAAGGTGGAAAATATAGAGTACAAAATGAATATACGGCAACGTCTACAGCAGAAGCGTGTTGTTAGACATGTCTATCAAAAGTTTGGGAAACAAAACTTCCTTCAACTTCTCAAAAAAGGAAAGGATGAGGTGAAGAAGAAAATGGTGTTATACAACACTGACGAGATGAAGGAGCAGAGAAGGAAAAGAATATTATGATTGCAGGAGAGAAAGAGACGGGAAGGAATGGTAATGTCGAACTGAATTGTTAACTGTGAATTTTCTTTGCTTAATCTTTTCTATTTAGATGCATAGAAGGTTCACTTAACGTTAACTTACATGACATGCTAGGGTGATGGTTGAGAAGCAGTTTCTTCTTGCCAATAGAGTAGGGTTCATTGGCTAGAGGAAGTTGTGGCCATGAAAGGAGAAGACAATGCTGTTCCTCCCACCCCTATGTATAAGATTCAGAATAAGCATCCTACATAGTTGAAAGTTCCAAGGCACCATCTGAAGAAGAAATGAAAACAAATGGTGATCTCCAAATCTTTTGTTTACTGTAAAGTTTGTTTTTCTTATTTGAATGAATTGGTTGCATGCATCTAAGTTTGGTGCAACATTTCAATTCCTCCTATTACACAACAATGATGAACAACGAACTGCTGCCCTCAAGTAGGTTTTTGTGATTTTTGATGGTGAACAATTGCCCATGGAAGCACCAGATGATGTTGTTCCTCCCGACCTGCCATCTAACAATGTTGAGAAGAAGAAGAAGAAGAAGAATGAGCATATGCCATCAAACGTGTCAAGGTGCCTTGACATGGACGAAGTAGAAGAAACGGTGAATTGAAATTCTTTTATTTAATGTTTGTTTTGATTATTTCAATGAATTGGTTGCATGCACCTAAATTTGAAATGACCTTTTAATTCCTGCTATTACAGGTCAAGGATAAACAATGAAGTGTTGGCCTTGACCTAATTGGTGATGTTGTTGTGATTGAAATGAGAGAGGCTAATATAGATGGACATGCAGATGGGGAGAGCATTGGCCACGAAGTGGGACAGGGTAACACATATGGTCATGAGGATGGGGAGAACATTGGGTTGAATGTGGAATTGGAGGATAGAGATGGACATGAGGATGGGGAGAGCCCTAGCTTGCAAGTGGGAGAGGGTAATAAGGATGGACCTGGGGAGGAGGAGAGTGCTAGCCTGCAAGGGGGAGATGGCAATAAAGATGGAAATGGGGATGGGGAGAGGTGCAATGTGCCATCTATATCGGTATTAAACCAAACACACTTCCATGCTCTGTTCTTATTTCTTTAGGAATCTTTAAATGTGCCTTCAATTATGCTTCATGTCAATGACGTTTCCATTGTAGGAAAATCCGGTGGATGAATAGATGATAGAGTTCAATGGCATAACTTTTAGGTCGGTGATCACGTCGACCTTTAGAGGCAGCATAAATAGGTTGTGAAAGGAATTCTATATGTTGTCACTAGAAATGCTCACACCCACTGCTTGAGGCACCCAGAAAATTGTACGAGATTCAGCATTGTTGAGGCCATTGATGGTCGATGCTACATGCCTTTTCCCATGCCTGGCGCAAAGACCATCATAGAGTGCGTGGGTAGCTTTGTCATATGGAAACTTTCTGAGATGAAGCATTATGTTCTAGAGGTACACATAAATGATATGTTGCTATATATATATATATATATCATACTACGTATATTGTTTCCATGCATACGTTAAATCTCATTAATTTTTTTCTATAGGGTGAAGCTGTTAAACCTGACACGAACAAAGCATAGAGTATGAAGAAATCTATTGTTTCACGTTCATCATCTACGAGGGTTCATGGATCTAGAATCACCCCCCCCCTGCAAATACACAAGGACCCTAAGAAACATGTCATATTTTATGAAGGCTTGAACTCGATTGCAAGGAATAGGTAGTGTAGGAATTGATGATACAGGCTCAAAATACTGATTCTACTCTCTGGGTTTCAATATTTCAATATTGAACAATTGTGGTGTAGAGATACACCATTTGCATATGTTTCAACACTATGGTGTAATACATTTGATACGAGACTTTTCATGGGCTTCTTTAATTATTTTATTATTGTACAATTATGCTGAACATATAGGCATATATACTTATTTCATGTCATTGGAACAAATAATTGTTATCCATTTCATATCAAACTTTAAGAAAAACAGTCTTGTTCACTATCTATTAATATGTTTGGAACACAAATTTTACATGACTCATGTGTTGTCCCCTCTAGTATGTGTTGGCATTAATGTCAAAGCAATAAGAAAATAAGATGTTCTTGATTGGTAAACAAGTTAGTATTGGTTTGGTAATTCAGTTGATGGCCTCTTCATTTCAGTTCTTTGACAATCACTTGACTTGGCATACAAGTGTTTTTCAACTCTAGTACACTGCATATTGTTTCATGTTCACTCATCTTGCATATTGTGATAAGGATCTAAAATTGTGACTATATGTAAATAGAATTATATGAGTTGAAACAGTTATGAAGACATTTTTTCTCCTCATGTTCATTTATTTATCATATGTCATTCAGTTATAAAGTTGTAGTAATATTATGTTATCTTGTTAATATTTCAGCTTTTTGGTTTGTATAATGTTCAGTCTCCGCGATCTGGTTATGGTCTTTATGTTCATACATGTTAAAAATCATCAAACATGCTTCATAACTAAATTTCTCTAGAGCTTTCACTTTACATTTGGTTATTAATGCTAAAGTGGTTGGTATGGGAACAATCAAGGCCACCATTTATCAATAAATTTGAGATAATTTTTTTTGTAAACAATCCATGAGGTACGGGATTTGAAACCCATCAAGTGTCAATAATCTATTTTTGGATTATGATAATCCATACAAGTGGATAGAATGATATACTAATATTTGAAATGTACCATTTGTAATGCATATTATATATATAACTACCTAAAAAATATTGTTGGGTCTCAATCCTAGAAACATAGAAATAAGGACTATCCATGACTCACTCACAAGATCAAATCAACTTCCGAATTAACAAGTTCTATGCCTCAAGAAAAGAATGATGAAAATCAGACTAATGAACAATTGCAAAGGTGATTACAATAGGCCCATCAAAATATCTAAATCAAGTAATGCACCCTTGATTCTCATTATGTACCTTCAACCATATGGTAATGACAACAATGTGATTGGTAAAGTATTCATTTTAATGGTCTACCCTTACCCAAATGCCAATGACAAAACAAAGAATATATTGGTGGATTAGAAAACCCTATTCATCCTTCTAGAAAACCTTTAAAGTAAGGTTTTAAGTCTCAATATTCTAAAACACCACTCTGTATGAGTTGTTTATCCTCTACAGGCTTCCCTATTCATCCTTCTAGAAAACTTTTCAAGTAGGGTTTTAAGTCTTAATATTCTAAAACACCACTCCCTATGAGTTGTTTATCCTCTACAAACATAGTTGTTCAAACCTCTTCTCCATTTAAGGAGGATAATTTACTGCTAAAAAAATATTTATCTTGGAGTATTTTCTCCATACAACCTGAATTGGTTCCTCTATAATAGTTACTATACATAACTATTGGAGGATGGAAAACACACTATGTTTTCCCATACTTTGCAAATCTTGTTCGAAGACAGCAATTAGTGTTATGCACACAGTAAGAGGACAATGTATTGAATTTGAGCTTCATAATTTTTAACAACCCTTACTTTCAGCACAACACTCTTGTTCGATCTCTGCCCAACACATTATTCACATAACAGTTGCATCATGGAAAACACAATGGGTTGTGCCTCACTTATTTTATTTTTTGGACTGTAACAAAATAGTCTTTTCAACTTCAGTTTCTTGTTTTATGACACCCCTTACTTTAAGAAAAATAGTAAGAAGACATCAGCTAGTGTTATGCACACAATAAGAAGACAAGAAAAATTGCAGATTTTGATATTCCATTTTAGCATTTCATTTGAATATCCTTATACATTTCGATGAGAAGATGCACAAGAAAAGTTGCAGAATGGAAAACACAGACTGTAACAAAATAGTGTATTCAAGTTCACCATCAAATTTTATGATAACAATACGCATCAGACAATGAAATGGAAAAATATTTCGCGTCAATATTACACAATTTGAACAAAATTACAATGCACATTTAATACTGGTCACACTGAAGACTATGTCAACCATTTACGAACAAGTATAATCTTTGTGTTCTCATCATCTAGAAGCATTTTTTGCACTCTGATTGTCAAGGTGGAATTGACCACATACAATGTTGCCACCCCGTAACTCTCATGTAGCAGCCTGAAGGAGGACCTCACACGGTGGATCTCAAACTTGACAATGTGGTTGAATTTGAACACAGCCAGCAACCGTTCCTCCACAGGACCTTTGTGATGACTAATTACATATTCCCCCTTGAGGAATCTCATAAACCTCATGCTCAACTAATCCGTAAGATTGTGCCTCTGTATGATAATTGTTGGTCTAATGCACACCTTCCATATGCATCCAACTAGGAAAAGGTCTCGAATTTTTTGGTAAACAGACATTGGCCAATCACATAAATTGACAATCTCTATTTGTAGATTGTAATATTGAACATCCATGCCCATATGCGCCCAAACTCCAAAGACGTTGTTGAAGAAGTGAGCATAATTATCATATTGCAAATCTGTGTAGTTTGGACCTTTTCTATTAATTCTCGTTAACATCTTTCCCCACAACCTGTACGGGAGGTTGAGTTCCTCGATTCGAGCAAGAATATTGCATGGCAGATACATGTGGTAGTTCTTCAACCAACTAGCCACCCATGCTCGAGAACAGTGAGACATCTTCTATAGGACAGCAGCAATAGGTTGTAAAATTTTTGAAATGAAAGACAAAACAACTATTTTAGATGGTAGACCTGCATTCTCTAATTAGAAGGACATTGTCAATGCAATGGAAACAGTGAAAAAATAAGCAAGCAAAGTGGAATTATTTAGATAATCTATACACTAAAGAGATTCTACCTATTGTTTGAACTGAACGAGGTGACACATGCAGTATCTCCAAAGGGCATATGACAACACATGATTCAAACAGAGGGAAGAACAATGCCTAAAAGGAAAGAGAACACAAATTTCAGCACATACAACAACATTCTCTAATTGGAAACACACGAAAAATTTGGTAAAAAATATTGAAAGTGAAAGAAAACTTTTCATAACTAAGTAACTGTGTATGGACGGTGTCTTTTCCAACATGGAAAATAATTTGAGCATTTTATTTCTTGCAATCCCATGAGTTGAAGTAATGAATTGTAAAAAATATATTTATGTTACGAACACAAGATGCAAATAATCACAATTGGAGGATGGAAAACACAATGGGTTTTGCCTAACATTTTTATTTTCTACAGACTGTAACAAAACAAGGTCTTGAAGTTCACCTTCTTGTCAGTCTTAATTAGTCGTGCTTGAAGAATTTTATAGGCTTAACTATTTTTTTTGTAAAATAGGCCTATTTTGGGGCCCACAATAGCGAAGAAGAGGTTGTTTGAAGTGTTTGTTCCATAAGGTATTTTATGTTCCAGAAACCCATTTGTGCCAATTTTTACATACTAGAAATTGAGATGCTATTGTTTTGAAAAGAATGCTTGAAAACATGACTCTACCACTAGAAATGCACTCAATTAGCTGAAATCTAGAAAGGAGCAAGTCTTAAATCATCATCTACTTTTACAAATACAAAGGCTAAAGGCAATGCTGATCTACTAAACCCTTAATTTATGCTCAAAAAAAGCTCTATCAAATGAGGATTTAATAGAATACTGTATTCCAAACCTTCCCATGCTCTAACACCATATGAAACATGTTTAGAAATGTCTGCCCATGCTTTAGGAACAAAATTTTAGCCCCTTTAAATGCACTTTCCTCAGTTACCAACTTGTACGCATCCTTTTTCATTGGAAATCTTCTATATTTTATAAAGATCAGCAACCAAACATCGAATGGTTCACTTCCCCTACATGATTCAACAAATACACTTCTTAAATTATATAACGTCATACCAAAAAATGGACTTATGTAAGAAAATTTATTAAATTCGAACCATACCTTCCATTGGGTTTACACCCACAAAAGACAGTCACCGATGAGGACTCCTTTCTTGAGCTTGGAATGCTAAAGTGAACAAAAAAATCCATAAACGAAATCATAAAGTTCATGGCATGGTACAAGCACATACTAGAAAAAGGAATCTGCAAAAATAGTTCCTATTACAATAAAGAAATTGAAATGGGTTTTCTCATACTCACCCGTATTAGATGTTGTATCCTCTGCCACATCCATAGCAGTTGCACCTGAAGTTTGACATTGCATATTGACATTCAAATTCAAACTATTGTTCATAGACAATGCAAAGGAGTCATCCAAAGGGGTTCAGTGATCTGACTGTTGTGTGGAATGCTTCGTACTTCGGGTTGGACGTCGATGATGATCCCTGGTTGCACCAAACCATGGACGCATGCGAATAGTGCTACTTGCAGCTTGATCAAGATGCATAATGAATTCAAATGGAAATGCATTTGATTGTCATAGGTCTTCTACAAACCTATCCATGCATTTTGCATATGATTGCACCTGTTGTAGAGATTGTGGCAGTGTACGCATCACTTTCTTCAAGAGCTCGTTAGTGTCATTCCAAAGAGACATTGTCACCACATGTTCATCATATACATGAGTCATAGAAGGAGCTTGCACAAGGGTCAGAACATTAGGGTTGTTTTCTTCTACGGCCCCCTTTGACAATGTCTCATTGAAATCTATGTTTGAATCAATTGGTTGACCTCCCCCATCTAAATGAGGACCCAAAAGAAATTTGTATTAGGCTATAGAAAATGCAAAACACAATTTAGTCCAATAAAGTAATGCAATTTGAATTTAAATTCACCTACCATGGACCACCCCTTCAACGATAGATGATCTTTTAATCAAGTGAGCAACCTTCATGACATGTTTGCAAGTGTTCCCCTCCAAAATCCAAGGGCAGTCACCAAAAATGGTGCTCCCCAAATTTCCAAATAAGGTAGTGCATTGACCTACTTTGAATTTTCACCCAGTACCATCCAAGATCTGTTTCATCGAGAATACAGTCATTGTCTGGAATTGCCTTGGCCTGCCCCATACTAGATCACATATTTAAATAATTTTTGTTCATCAGAAAACCATAATGCTGTAACTTTTCCTTTTTCCTATAGAATGGTTCCATTTTATACACAAGTGTGTAATACAAACAGTCCATTCTCCTATTGAATTTTTTTAAACGATCACACAAGTACCAAGTTTTTAGTATGCAATGGTATGACTCAATGGCTGCATTCGTATCCTAGTTGGCATGTGGTAATAGTCAGAAATTTTTTGCCCACATGGTTGCAAACAAAAACATCCAATAGTCAAGTAAGCCACAATGTATTAGATGTTACATCAAAGAATTTGAATGGTGTGAATCATGCGAGGTGACGAAAATTGTCAATTGACCAATTCGACCTTCTCCTTTGCACCAAGTCTTCTTGAAGTACTCTAAGAATCGGGCCTAATCATTGAAATCCTCAAAGAAAGAGTTCAATACCTGAGTGATGCAATCTTTGGTGTCAAGGATTGCCATCATGATCATGCCAAGACTATGGAAGATGTCCATTGCCCTTTCCTTGGTTGCATACTTGTATACGTTCTTTAGCCAAGCCCTTTTGACATGCCGAAGCACACGACATTGAAAGACAACCCTAATAGACAATACCAATGATATTGTTTACCGCTTGACTGCCTAAGAAAGTGGCATTGAAAATGAATAGAAAATGAGAAAGGTACACAAATGAAGAAAGGGATGCACATACTATATGGCTTGGATCTCTGCACTCGCATCATCAGTCAAAAATGAATTGATTCTCCAGTCAGACCTGGCTCTTCTTCCACATTCGAGCAATACACGTAGCCATGAAAAGATGTCCTCAATCTTGTTTCATGAGGAGACTACCCACACAACCGGCAAACCACCCTATTGCTCATCAAAAATGAGGAGAGTATACGATGGGTACTGTAGAGAGAACAACTCGACGTGAGCATTGTGAACTTTACAGCCAGTAAGATCATTGAAAACATGACGAACTATTTGTCAATGTTTGTAAGGCCTCACCTCATATTTGTTAGTTGCAAACATGGAATCCATCGAGATCAATGAATTGTGCAAGCAACTAACCATCCTATCCAATATCCATGGAGTCTGAACCCCGATAACAAAAGGTGTATTGTTCCTATCGAGTCATTGAAAGTAGAAGAAGTTTTCAAAGTCTTCTCCACTCCATAGTAGGATACTTGTGGAATCAACTTTGTGTTTTTGTGCGTGAGCACAACACACCTTTTTCCACGCATTCATTACATCCTTTCTTGTAAGGAATTGATCTCTCTTGGATATCATTCTACATAATAGAGGATCGTTGGCGTGTCTATCCATTATTGCATTGACACTGACATCCATGAGCAAAAGGCTTTCAATATAGCTTTTTCACTCCATGGATAGATTAGCGAAAAACATAGAACTCTTCTCTCCACTTGTGTCATGAATGCCATCAAAAAATTCACCATTTTTATCTACGTGGAACATTTCTTTGTAGATAATATAGTCAACATCGGGTTTGCCTTCCATAACCTTTACCATGAAGTGGTTTTGACAACCTCGCTTTTGTATAAACATCTTATGTGGTTTCTTCACTGGTGGAGGCCGGTTTCTATTGTCTTTAGGACCGTATTGACACTAGTAGCTACAAGAAAGGCATCATCTCATCATGTTCAACCAAGTGATTAATATATCATTCGGCCATAAAAATGAATGTTGATATATACAAACCTCTTATACAAAATTGTTTTGCTATAAGTTTTGTCATAGACGACACAGGAGTTGGTAGGTTCTCTTGTTTTCTTGTCCAAAAATTTTGTTTCTACACCTTCAACGTACATTTCACCGTGAATGAACTGATCAAGAATTGTAAGATGAATTGTTGCAACAAGGTCAGGGACCTTATCCTTGTTGACGGAAATAGTAGCCCATTCCATATCAGAAGAAAAAAAAGGAGAGCCTCCATTTTGTACATCTTGCACCTCCAATTCATCTAGCTTCTTCCATTTCAAACCTCTCCCCATTCTAGGAAATCACAACATTGGATGAATACTTAAAATTAGTGTGGATTGTGTGAAGAAGAAGGAAAAAATCATTCATTAAACAAAGATAAAATGTGCTTGCATTGCTCTCACCCACATAAAACCAATAGGACGTTCCCGATTCAACCGAGAAAAATTAAAGGTGATAGATTCAATCGAGCTACACATAAAATATAACACAAACGCATGTTGGAAATCAGACAGTCCAACAACCCAAACACTGTGTTTTCCAAATAACAATTTTTTTTTGCACTTTTCTTTCAATCATGCAAAATTCAAACACAACAATGGAATGTGTGGTTTGGGAGACATTCATACTATCCTATAACATTCCATATTGCAAAACCATAGGTGTTAAGAAGCAAGCAACCCACCATGACACAACCCCCTACATTTAAACAAGGAGATTCAAATAACTAGAACCCAACACCATGTTTCCCATTTAGAATTATTTGGTGGAGTTTTCTTATCAATCAACTGAAATTTATACACAACAATGGAATGTGTGATTTGGGAGATAGTCATACTATATTGTAACATTCCATATTGAGACAAGGAAAGATAAAAACAACAAACTAATTTGGCAAGATGATTTCTTTTAGAATTCAAAAATTCAGCAAATATAAAATAAACACTATTCGACTCAGCAAATATCATATTGAAGAATGATCACAGAAGCACAAAGACGTTTGTGATCAATAAAATATTAACAAACTAAAGGATTCAATCTTATTTCCTTTTTTCTCAATACAAAATATGGGTTCAAAGGCTCCATGGCTGCGTAACAAAATTGTCTGAAAATAGAAAATGCCCTTCTCCCCCCTTTTCGTCTCTTTCTTTGCTCCCAATTTTTTTTCCTCCAATAATTGTTTGCAATCCTCATTAAAAATGACCAAGGTTGCAATAATTCATTAATAAATGGACATTGTTTCCATTACACCCTACGAATTCGGTCACTATTCATAATTACAAAATTTTCATGTATGTAAAGTAAATATTCAGTTTCTATTGATAGAAACTAAGTTCGCTAAACAACCGAAGGAGCCGAACCCCGTAAAATCTTCGCAAGCATTTCATTAAGCAAATTATTAAATTCAGCTCGCTCTTCCTCTCTATCTAAGACAAAGATCACCCTCCAATATTCGGCATACCTGGACTTTTCCTTCCATGCAAGCAAACGTAGCTCAGAAACAATGTCCTCGAGCCATATTAAATTAGGTTGAATGATTGGTATTGGCTTGTTTTCCCATTCTGCAACTTCACTAGGAAGCACCATGTCAAAGAAAAACCTAGGATCAAAATTCTGCCACCTTAAGAAAAATGTGGGTGTTAAGAAGCAAGAACCTGACCATAACAAAACCCTTTACACTTCAAATGGATGATTAAAATAATTAAGACCCAGCATTGTGTTTCCCATTCAAAATTATTTTTTATAGTTTCTTTTTTCAATGGTGTGAAATTTAAACACAACAATGGAATGTGTGATTTTGAATACATTCGAGCAACTAAAATACCCCACATTCTGTTTCCCAAATTTCAAATACAAAGAACTTGTAAAACCCTCTACATTAAAACAAGGAGATTCAAAAAGATGAAACCCAATGCTTTGTTTCCCATTCAAAATAATTTTGTACCATTTTTTTATTGAAACCAAGCACTGCATTTCCCATTCAGAATTATTTTTTGTAGTTTCTTTTTTCAATGGTGTGAAATTTAAATACAAAAATCTAATGTGTGATTTTGAAAACATTCCAGCAACTGAAATACTCCACATTCTGTTTCCCAAATTTCAAAAACAAAGAACTTGTAAAACCCTCTACATTAAAACAAGGAGATTCAAAAAAATGAAACTCAGCACTGTGTTTCCCATTCAGAATAATTTTGTACAGTATTTTTATTGAAACCCAGCACTGCGTTTCCCATTCAGAATTATTTTTTGCAGTTTCTATTTTCAATGGTGCGAAATTTAAACACAACAATGGAATGTGTGATTTTGAAGACATTTGAGCAACTGAAATACTCCACATTCTGTTTCCCAAATTTCAAACACAAAGAACTTGCAAAACCCTCTACATTAAAACACGGAGATTCAAAAAAATGAAACCTAGCACTGTGTTTCCCATTCAAAATAATTTTGTAAAGTTTTTTTTATTGAAACCCAGCACTGTGTTTCCCATTCATAATTATTTTTTGCAGTTTCTTTTTTCAATGGTGCAAATTTAAACACAACAATGGAATGTGTGATTTTGAAGACATTCAAGCAACTGAAATACTCCACATTCAGTTTCCCAAATTTCAAAAACAAAGAAATTGTAAAACCCTCTACATTAAAATAAGGAGATTCAAAAAAATGAAACCCAACACTATGTTTCCAATTCAAAATAATTTTGTACAGTTTTTTAATTGAAACCCAACACTGTGTTTCCCATTCAGAATTATTTTTTTCAGTTTCTTTTGTCAATGGTGTGAAATTTAAACACAATAATGGAATGTGTGATTTTGAAGACATTCAAGCAACTAAATACTCCACATTTTGTTTCCCAAATTTCAAACATAAAGGATTTGTAAGACCCTCTGCTTGCAACAAAATTACCCCTCACCTCAATTTCATGTGTATTCTCCTCCAAATCCTCCATGTGCACTCCACACTTCAGCTAATTTGGTCGGTATTCTCCTCAAATTTGTCCACATGCTCTTAGACCTTCAGCTTTCCTTTTCAACGTACAAACAAGAAACAAAAAAAATAGTATTTTCACCTTGCTTTCTCCAAACAGAAAAGGCCCATGTCATTCCCTTCCACTTTTCCCATGCCACACAAAAGAAACTTTCTGACGAAGCTAACCCGCCAGCTTTTTTTCCTGGCAACGGGCGGGAAAATGTGCCTGATGGTGCTATTAACTCTTGCCTAACTGTAGCTCGGACGTTTCGTCACCTCCACCAATTTCAGGCATCTGGTGAGCTCTACACTATGACGTCTTGTCATGCTATGTATGTATCCATAAATGTTCATGTGTATGCTTTTCATGCATTTTTCGATGTACATAGGTGAATTTTGTCTAGTAGTTAGCCAGCTCCAAGGTGAACCCCCTATTTAAATATTTCTTTATTACTCCTTATAAATGTTGTAAAAGTTTTCATCATATTAATGTTCATAATATTTATATGATTAATTATTCTTTCACATTTTAATTATTATTGTTTTAAATAATATATGTTGTTGTTCACTAAATAAATTAAAACATATTTAAAATTTTCTATTGGAGAAATAGTTAGATAATATTTTATATCAAAGCCTTCTTGATTACAATAATTAATTTATTTTCTATAGAATATATATTAAATTGAACATTATAATTTAGTTTAAATTAATTCTTAGTTTTCAAAAGTTAAGATATTTTTTGGACCAATCAAATTTAAATTTAGCTCAAAAAAATTACCTATTCTAATTTAAAGCTTTTACCCTTTAATTACTCTATTTATGATCTTTTCATAAGGAAGAATTAAATTAAATTTAATAAAATAAAATATTTCTAACTCATTCAATCAAGTGTATATTGGGTTTAGCTAACACTTGATTAAACAAAGATATAAATATTTTTAAATTTCCCACTTACAAATTATCTTTCCTATCATCCTTCTCTTTGATAATTAATCTTGAATCTGCTCATACTATTTTCAAACGTGAAGGCTACAAATTCAATTCAAATTTCTTGGCTTGGAGTACAGTTACCCATTCTGTTGAATGTATCTACCCAAAAAATTTGCAACTAGGATGTGGTGATATAAATTCCATCAGTATTTAGACTATCATCTTCGCAAGGACATAAATATTTTCCTTGTCTTTGGTGTAAGGATATTCCTTGTAAAACTTTGTCCATCTCATGATTTTCCTAATTTCCCTTCCAAAATTTGAACCATTAGTCAGTAACAAGTCTAATCAATTTTTTTCAATTTTTACATAAGAATAAATTTTCCAGTATTATTACATTAACAACAAAAATTTGGGCACAAAATGTGGTTACAATTAAAATTATGAAAGATTAAGGTAATATTTTGTTGTTCCATAAACAAAAAATGGATTATTCAATCATTGAATATTAAATAACCCATACTAACATCCTTAGGTTGCAGGAAAATAAGTAGATGAGATAGGAGATAAATGATTGACAGTTTATAAACAAAAATAGACCAAAAAAATAAAAATAAATTTTGACAACTATTGTGGAAAAACAAAAATAAAAAATTATTGAATGGATTGTTAAATATGATTCATGACAACCTACAATCATTCCATCACAAGGTTTCCTTATCAGTTCGAAAAAATATATGTATGAAGGTTGGATTGTCAAAATTATACATAATATCGATAAACTTAGAATGTCTAAGAGATTTAAGGATAGAAATAAAGTCTTGCCGTACATAAGTATATTTTTATTATTAATTGTGTTTCTTAGAAATTGATCCCAATCTAGTGGATAACCTTATTTGTAAGGTTAAGCAAGGAAACTTGTTGATCTAAAAGAAAACCGAAAACATGATATTTTTTATTTTTTAAAAGAACCTTGAAAAATTAATCACATAAGTTCAATCATTAGAGGGTTCATAAAAAAAAAAACTCTAGGACTATTAGTGGTAGTAAATTTAACATTCTAATTAGCTAGAATTTTCACATTTTTAGTTATGCTCTTCCATTTAATGTACTCTCTTTCTCAAGTTTAAGTTATTAGTGAGGGTTACATTCGAAACAACCAATATTAATTTAATTCTTCATATGAATAGATTGAGTCTTTGCAATGACATCCAAAAGTGACCAAAAATTCTATGAGACTTTAGATAAAACCAATCAAACATTAATGCAATAATTCATCAAGTTAGTGGCTCAAGTTCAATAAATTAAGAAGGAATCTAGAGAATGAAACAAACAAAAAGAAGTAGTAATATTAGAAATCATAGAAAGGAAAAATATAGATCAAAAAGTAAACAACGACCATCTGGAGAGAGTGTGACTTACAAATCAAGCAATTCTGACACTTTTGAAACAAAATCCTCAAGGAACACATTAAGAAAACAAACATTATGATAATTAGATCATTTTTCTCATAAAATCAAGTTACGAAAAATACAATGGTGATACTAGTATAGGAGAGGAAGCAGAGCAATAGTTGACCAACCTAGAGAGATATTTTGACCTAAAAAACACAAGTATCTATGCTAGGATAAGGATCACCACCTATCAATTGAAAGTAGTGCATTAAACTGGTGGAAAGGAACTATCTAATTTTTAAAACTATGAGCCAAAAAAATAAAATGGTCACAACTTAAACAATAATTCCAACAAAAATACATTTCTAATTACTTTATATAAGAAAAGAAGAATGAATTCTCAGAATTAACACAAAAACTTCAAATTGTGAATGAACACAAATAAAACTTTGAAAGAATTAATAATCTTGTACAATTAATTGAAGGATATGACCATGTTTTTAGATTCATCAATGGTTTAAGGTATGAATACTAAGCTTGAGTATGGTGTGACAAGCTAGTTTCAACAGATGAAGCTGTGAAAATCGTAGAAAATTTGAAACTTACCATCAAATTGTAAGACAAAAAAAGGAAAATCATAAAATAAATAGAGAGGAATCATACAAGAAAAAATTCAAACAAGGAAGTCACTATTCAAATTAGAGTATAGTTCAATGTCGATCAATCAATATGTTCCATCCCAACAAAGTCAAACCTATACCATCAAGAATTCAATGTTGGAATTGTGGCAAGAATCATAAATGAAATGAAATTATCCTTGATTGCATCCTTAATATGGTAAATGTGGTAAGAACCACCATAAAACTCTTCAAATTAAAGCTATTTCAACCATGTAAGTCAAGTGTAGTGCAATGAAAAATTGCAAAATATTTTATGCTATGCTTTTTCAAACAGGTGATAAATTTAAAAGAGAATTTGATATTTAACCTATAGTACAAGAATTCAAAGATGTATTTCCTAAATAACTAAATATTTTACCTCCTAAATGATCTGTAGAACATGTAATTGATAATGAGGAAGAGCATGAAAAAAATCTTAGGATGGTACTAGAAACCTTTCAAAAATGTAAGCTATATGCTAAACTTAGCAAATATGAATTCTTTAAATTAGAAGTATCTTACCTAGGCCATGTGGTTTTTGAAAAGGGTATTTCACCCGACCTTGCTAAAATTAAGTAAATTCAAGATTGGCCTATTCCAAAATATACTTATGAAGTCAAAAATATTTTAAGATTATTTGGGTTTTATTGTAATTTTGTTAGGAACTATTCAAAAATTGTTGTACCTTTGATCGATCTAACTAAGAAAGAATAAATTTATAATTGGACCCCAAAATATGATAAGGCTTTGAACACATTAAACTTTTATTAACATTTTCCCCTATTCTTTGTATTCCAAATTTTATTAAACCCTTTTTTGTTATTCATGATGCATGCAGTACTGGTATTGGTGGTGTTCTAATAAAGGATAACCAAGTAGTATTTTATGAATCAAGAAATTTGTTACCTTCTGAAATAAATTATCCTATCCATGATCTTGAATTATTAGGCATTTTCAATGCTTTAAAATTTTGGATCCATAATTTATTATGGAATAATTTTATATTAAAAATTGACCATTGTAGTCTACAACACATATTTACTCAGCCTCAACGTAACTTGAGTCAAAGAAGATGGATGGTACTCTTAATTGAATATTATTTCACCATCTAGTATGTTCTTAGAAAAGAAAACATAGTGTCAGGCACTTTAAGTCAAAAATGATTATGTCTTAATTCCTTAACCCTAGAGAGAAGCTAATTTGAACAAGATATAAAATCCAAGTCACTTATCGATGACTATTTCCAACCAATTTATGAAGCTCTACAAAATCAATCTTCTAATATCCATTTGAAAGATCGACTAGAACATTATTCACTAAGTAGCAATGGTCTCCTTTATTACAAAGGAAGATTAAGTATTCCCAATATACCTAATCTCAAATCATAGATATTGAAATATTCTTATGATATACCTATAGTACGACACTTTGGATTCCATAAAACCTATCTATCAATCAAGAGAAACTAATTTGGCCTCAAATGAAGATTGAAATTTATACCTACGTCCAACAATGTCTAACTCATCAAAAATTAAAAGTGGAATAGTGTAAACCTCTTGACCTCTTACAACCCTTGTCAATCCAAAATTGGAAATAGGAGTCAATTAGTATGGATTTTATCATTGGATTGCCTCAAACATGAAAAGGTCATGATTCTATCTTTGTAGTAGTAGATTGATTAAGCAAAATGGCACATTTTCTACCCATCATGGCAAAATCTTTTGCTTCCAAAATTTCCCACATTTTTGTCAAAGAGGTTGTTAGATTACATGCTCATCCAAAGAATATTGTTTTTAATTGATACCCTAGATTTACATCTCTTTTTGGAAATCTCTTTTATCTGAACTTGGTACCAATTGAAGCTTTAGTACAATAGATCATCCTAAGTTTAATGGAAATTTTGAACGAATTAATAGGATCTTAGAAGATATGTTATAGATGTATACAATGGATAAACCTAGATCATGGGAAGACTAATTAAATTTAGTTGAGTTTCACTATAATCAAGGATATCATTCAACCATTAATATGCCACATTTTGAAGCTATTTATTGTTGAAATTGTAATAAACCTATCTCCTGATCTAACCCTGTCCATAATATTTGGTATGAAAATAAAAACTTGTTATAAATGGATGCCATTATTAACAAATCCAAACATAACATGAAAGATACCCAAGATTGATACAAAATTTAGGTTGATTCCAAAAGATCTATCAAATATTTTGATGTTGGCAACCAAGTATTTCTTATAGTCAAACCTAAAATAAGTTTATTAAAAATTGGTAAATATTCTAAAATAGCTCCTCACTTTTCTGGGCCTTTTGAAATTCTAGAAAGGATAGGTGATGGTTCCTATAGATTTTTTTTCCACCTAAAGTATAGATTCATAATGTGTTTCATGTAAGCTTACTTAATAAATATGTGTATAGTGAAGATAATGTTATTGATTGGAAAAGTATCTCTATTGAGCCTACTTGTGAATTTAAAATTGAACTTGAGTTAATAATTGAAAAGAGATCTAGAATTTTGAGGAATAAAATTATAGATAAAGTTAAGGTTAAATGGAGTCATTGTAATATCGGTAATGCTACTTGGGAAAAGGATGATTTTATTAAAGAACAATATCCACATTTATTTAATTATGATTTTTTTTGTTGTTTTCATGTAGAGACTCCCCATCCCCCTTAATACAAAAAACTAAATTACAAGAGGATAATTGTTACTTCACTTTTTCTCATGAAATACATTTACAATAATTAAAAAGTAAAAAAATATAATTAAATATTATTATATTTATGAAAGGGTGTGACTTTGTAACCACCCTTGGGGTATTATTTAAATTCATAAATTAATAGAGATGAATATGTAGACAAGGAGAAAAAGGGAGAAATACAAGAATTTAGAGGGAACAAAGGAGTGAAGGTGAGGGTATTTTGTCTAGCATTCAAGAATTTGGAGAAGGGGCACACAATGTGTGTCCAAATTATATTACATCTTACACTTGGGATTGCATTGGCTAGGGTTATGTATTTATTTTGTGAAGGTAGGTTGGTTTTGTGTAAGAAATGATTCCTCTATGTTTAAAATATGAAATAGATTGAATAAACCAAGGAAATTTTTAAGAGAAAATAAAAGTTGCATAAACTAGAAAGACATGAAGAATGGAAACCAGGACTTTGACATATTATGCAATGTTAATGTGTCAAAGCTTCATTAAGATATTCCAAGATAAAAATATTATAATTCAAAGATACAAATATAAGCTAGGTAGTGAGTTTATATAGAACTAAGGAGAAGAGGTAGGTGGAAAATCCAACCAATAGGAATTCAACACCAAAAGTGGATATGGACCACCAAAAGTGGAGATGGCCACCAAAAGTGGAAAGTGTTCCACCCTTTAAGGAAGGGGACACCAAATCACTTATCTCCTAGTAATAAACTCACTTTATTATCCTAAGCAAGATTAATAAAAATGTAGGACTAAGGTAAAATTGATTAACCCACTAGGAAAATAAAATCCTATACCAACACCCCCCCTTAAGCACAACTTAGGAGGATTCAAAAGATAATGGTCTTAAAAAATGAAGCCATGTTAGATACCCACGTACATATCAAATTCACCCTAAAGAAGAAGAAGCACCCCCCACAAATAAAGAGAGAACACCCCCCATAATAGAGAGAGAAGATGAGAAGGACTAAGTAGCCCCTCTTAAAGAGATCAAATTGTTGATGCTCAAAACTAAATGCAAAATATGGTCCATGATCATCGAACAATGTTCCTCCCCTTATGAAGAAACAAATCCAATGGTGTGTTCAAGCTATCTCCCAAGTCTTGAAAGGAATATGTAGGAAAACAGTGTAAAATGTATGAATTATCTAAAGTAGGCTCAAGTATCTCTATGTCGATGTTGAAATTTGTCATAATTAAATCAGGTGTTCTAGGCCACACTGTTGAAGATGACAAATTAGAATCTCTTATATACTGATGTAGGGAATAATACAAATAAAATGACGTTTTCACAATAGTTACAGTGCAATGACTATCATCGAAGAGGAGAGATAACCCCTCAAATGTGTCCTCTGAATCTAAAATATGTGTCTCCATAAACAAGTTTGAAACTCCTATCAAGAGATCATCCCACACAATTGAATTAGTAAGATAATGGATGTCTGGTTCCAAGAAGTCAATAAAAGATTTCAAATAAGAAAAACTTAACTTTAAAGTAGAAATAGATGCAAGGACAAAAGAGTTGTCTTCAAAGATAAGATGCATGTCCTCAATAGTGTCATCTAGATCCAAAATTATGGACTCTACAAAAAAACAAGATATTTTTACTAGAAACTAGTCCCAATGGGCTAAATCCAAAAGACATGAATGATCCTACTACAATGAATCAATGGATGCTCTCAAAGAAGCATCTCTAGAATATAAAGCTGGGACAGGCATGTGTGATGGGGTATAAAGGAATTTATCACTTACACAAGATGTGTACACACAATATGGGGTAGTATTTAAGTCTCAATATTATCCATGATAGCTTGGTTCTCCAAGGAAACATCACTTTTAGATGAAGATTCAATGTCTCCATACAATTTCTAGATGATGGTACAAGAAGTGAAAGGGAACTCATTGTGCTCTATATGATGTAGAGTATTCTTATAAATAGTAAGACATATTAGTCCATAGACCATGCCATTATTTTTAAACCATGCATTCTTTTCATCAATGTCACTTGGCTCAAGAATTTTTCCAAGGAGATAGGGTAGTAGATCTCACTCAAGGAAGTGATTCTTTATCCCTTGTTTCCAATACAAATAGTTTCTAAATTATCCTAACAGAAGGTTGAAAATAAATTTTGAGAGACATGATTACCCCTCGTTAAATAGAACTTTATCTCAATTCATGATTAAAAAGTGCATGTATAATCCCCAAAAATGAGTACAACAGACACCAAAAGAACATCAATAAACTTCCACCCACTAGTATAGAAATAGCAATATATGACTAAAACAACTACTAAAAATTTCTTATAAATGACTAAACTTCGTCGCATGAACATTAGTAGTTTATTGTCAGCCATATATAATGCAACCAAATTGATGACTAAACCATTTTTAGTCATTTATTGTTTGTTTTTATTGATTGATTTGGTAGTATATTTACTCATTGATTTAGTCATTCATTGTTGTAATCTGGTCACTTATTTAGTCATTAATTTATTCATTCATTGTTGTAATCTAGTCACTTATTTATTCATTGATATATTTAATTGATCACTTATTTAGTTATTTATTTAGTCATTTATTTCTATAATTTGGTCACTTATTTAGTCATTTTTATTCATTGTTCATTGATTTCTATCAATTGGTAGTATATTTAGTAATTTCATTAATAATTGACGTCAATTATTAGTATAGTTAGTCATTTTAATTGACTGATATTTGAGCATTTAAGCGTAAAACATAGAAATACACATCAATCATCAATTTCACACAATAAGATAACTATTGAGAGGGAAAAATCATTGAACTTTATTAATAAAAGAAAGGTGTTCTAATTACTGCTTAGAAATAGAGTATTATAATTGTTATTTTAAGTCACAAGACTGAAAATATGAGTTACAATATTGCATAGAAATGACTGCAAGAAAGAAACTTCTCCAAAAAACTTCTACAATTGTGGAAACGCATGCTTGAAGCCCTTCAATGCAAGAACATGCCACTTTCATCTCTTAAAACTTCTACAATGTGGGAAATATTCCTAGAGAAAGCTATAACATGTAAAATCCAAGAAGGAGAGTGTTGATCATGTCCCATATATGAAGCTCTCTCCTTCAATGCAGTCAACAATAACCCAGCTAGAATCTTTCCTCCTTTATATGCAGCATGCCATTTGATATGAGCAACAGGGTGCTACCTTTTCTGTCATGAATGAAGTTGTGCCTCAATACAACCAAAAAAATTACTTTTAGTATCAATTAAGAAAGAATAAAAGTGCATTATATATTACAAGTTTACAAAATTCCAAACACAGCAAAAAGATAAATCAATTAAAAAATTATAGCCTTGTCAATAAATGTCTTAAACAGAGTTTTCAACATAGCCCTGAAATATGCATATTGAACCCTTGATTTTAGAACCTTGTTCAAAGTTTAAGAAAGTTGATATGCTAAGATTATGGAATGAATTTGGCACTATATAATGAAGGCTATCAACACTAACCAGACTGGAACAACATTGTCAACAAAAATTTCCTTGAAACCAAGCCCAAGAATGCCATCAGACTTAATTAGACAACAAAAATGTCAACTTTGGTTCATGTGTTGTCTCAGTAAAGACCTGTACCGTGGAAGAATCCATTTATACATAAATTCCAAATTAATTTGATGAGAAAAGATCTTTGATATCCAACTGGGAAGCCTTAACATCCAAAAATTACTAACCTGATGTTTCACAACAAGTTTCCCAACTATGACATCATCTTTACTTAATAAACTGAATATTGATCCACTACCATATTGAATCTCACAATATTCTCATTCACAAACAAAAAATGATATATATTAATTTTTTACCAACTTCCTTAATATCCCCATGTAAGCAAACTAAACTAAGTGAGGTTGAGGGTTTGAAGTAGAGTACCATCTTCTTGGTATGTGCTTGAATTTGATGACTTGTATCTTGAATGAAAATAGCAAGCTAGTTGCACTATAAATCCATTGTTAATCATTGTTACAAAAATAGCCACAAAATCCTCTTTAATTAAAAATCTTTCTAGATATTTCAGTTAATTTCTAAGAGAGCTAATTTCACTATTCAAACAAACATCAATCTATTTATTGTATATAATTTCCCAGAATTAAGAATTTAAATGTAATGAAACTAACCATAATTACAACATAACTGAAACCAAAATGTAGTACAAACTAAATTTTTTGACAGAATGCCTCAAAGAGATGTCATCTTATGGAATGAAATGATATGATTGTAGAATATGCACAAAATGGATTTTGCAAGGAAGCTCTCAAAATATTTAAATTAATGAAGCACTCTAGAACACCGAAATTGTAAGCTTTTCTTGTGTTTGAGATGCATGTAGTCATGCAGGTTTAGTGGATGATGGTTGCACATACTTCACACATCAATAATCCTTATTGCATTACATATATAGTTGATCATTAGGTGTGCACAGTTATCTTGAGGACACCCTAAACATTATTATTGAGATGTCAGTTAAACCTTTGGTTCTTGTGGATCATATATGAATATAGGCTGAGTATTATAGAAACACTAATTTTTTAGTTGGATCCTAAAAATCTTGCAATGTATGTTCTTCTCTAAGACATGTGTGCAGAAGTGGGTAGGTGTGGTGAGGTTCAAATAGTAAGGAGATTGATGAAAGATAGAGGAATTAAAAAGATAACTACATGTAGTTGGATTGAAGGGCATAAAATGGTACATGATTTTTTATATAGGAGACATATCACATCCACAAACATGGGAGATCTATGAAAAATTGGAGAAATTGGCTTGGAAAATGAAGGCAACAAGGTATTTCCAGATTGAAGACTTTTACTCGCTGTTGTGGAATAGAAGAAAAAAGAATCATTTATCTACCACCATAGTGAAAAGTTAGCAATTGCATTTGGTTTGTTAAACATGGCCCTTGGTACAACTATTAGAGTTTTTAAGAACCTTCGAGTATGTTCTAATTTTCACATTGCATCTAAATTCATCTCCAAGATTGTTGCAAGAGAAATTATTCTGAGAGATGTGAACCATTTCCATCATTTGAAATAGCGACAATGTTCTTGTGAAGAATATTGGTGATGCTAAATGAAAGAATCTGAAAAATACGCTTACACTATAATAATGTGCACTACATCAGATATCTAGTAGTAATGAAGGGACATCCGTCAAAGCATAACAATAGGGATTTTTTTTTCCATATGTTGTAGTTACAAGTGCCCTACTAGACATACATGAAAATGTGGAAGCAATATATGCAAGGCAAGAAAATTGTTTCAAAAAAATTCCTCAAATAAATGTGATGTTTCTTTTTATAGTTTAACCATGATACCACATAATTTTGACATGACCCTTGTGGTGATGCGAGATGTTACCACTACACCGCACCGTTATTGCTCAATATTTACAGTAATGCAAGATGTTACTGCTACACCGCACCGTTATTGCTCAACCTTCACGATAATGCAAGATGTTACCACTACACCACATTGTGACTTATTGGATCTTGCAAGGATGCAAGTGAAGTATTTGAGCTACCTCCATATCGTACATTTATTGCTCGATCTTCATGGTAATGTGGGATGTTACTACTACAATGCATTGTGTCTTCTTGGCTCTTGTAGTATGGAAGTATTATGAAAATTTTCACAATAGTCTTATGAAACTTGTCACAACCACCTATTACCTTGACACAACAGTCTTATGAAACTTTTCAATATTTATGGGAACCTTTTAAATTACATTCAAATCTATAAGGAAACTATCCTATAGGGATGATAGTCCCAAGAAACATGTAAATGGTTAGACCAATAAATAGTTAACTAGAAACCATGAATTTTCAGTGCATAATGGAGAATATACAGAGAGTTAAGTCAGTGAGCAAACATCCTTGGAGAATTTTCATTAAAAGTGTGACAATCTAAGAGTTCATAGTAGAAAATCATATACCCTCAAAGACCTAATAGTCATAACAGACCTAGTGATAGCTTTTAGATTCATAAGAGAATAGATGCAAGATCATGAAGACACTAAGATGGAAGGGCAGTTGTAGAGTTGAAGAATTAGACCTATAGTGAGAAGGTAGGGAGAACAAAGTAATTTACAGTCAAGAGCATCATGGCAGTTTCTTAGGTGACTATATTTGGGCAAGGAGAGAAATTAGTGACAACATTACCATAAAAACAATAAGGATACTCAAAACCCTACCAAACTCTAGGGCCTTTTTCATCACCTTGTAGAGATCTCAATCATGCATGAAAATATTTCACAGAGACTAAAATCATCTCTACTTTTTATGATCACAAACAGTAACAAAAAATTTGATTTACAAGTGATGAAAATAAGTACATGGAAATTATATTATGCTGAATTTATTTTTTTCTTAAAACTTAACCATTAAATATCCAATACAATCTAAGAAAATACAAATATATAATGAAATATTATGATTAACAAAATGATAATTTAAATGGTTATCTTAAGGTAGACAAAAAAAATTGTGCAAGTTAAAAATAAAACCCTTAGATAATTCGGAATAAATAACATTTTCATTTACATCATTTTCAAGCAATTTTTTTTAGATCCGTCCAACTATACAAAAATCAAATCAAATCTGCAATGATCTCAAAGATTTGAAGGTTTAAAAATCTGATATTTTTAGATCTATTTTTGGGTGTATCCTGCAATCTTCATCATAGAAGGATGGGTCATCACCTCATTTAGACCTAGATGTGGAACTTCCTTTGTTGTTTCCATAGAATCTAAAATAGACCTAAGAAATGCTAGAAGAAATAACCTTGTAAACACACAAAAGGAAAAGGTAAATCAGTAGTAATTTACTATTTTTTATTCAACTTCTTTGTAATCATTTTAAGTACTTGATCCAATTGTACTTTAAATATTTATAATATGAAGTTTAGCTATTAAAATAGCTTAAATATTTTAAAGTTATAAAACTGATAAATAGGCTTTATCAATTAAAAAAATCCACTTCTAAAATTTTAAACATATTTACTATATCTACTTACCATTGTTAGAGAGCTACAAACTTTGAATTGTCCTATTTCCTATAGGAATAAGAAAGGAAGAACACTGTCAAATAGTGATTGAATCATAAAAAATCAACCAAAAATAATTAAATTTACTATCAAATGGTGATAAAGATTTGTCCTCTAAGTCATTTGCACATGGTGATTGAGAACACATTGAGTAAGAAGTAAAAGAGCACTTGATCATAGCACTACAAAATGGTCATAATTTATGCAATGAACTTCACTATTCTTTTGATCACAAAGGAGATCGATATAATAACCAACATACTGATGTGCATAGAGAATGTTCATGGAGTGCAAAATTCCTTACAAAGCAATTACCACAATAGAGTTTGAGGTGAATTGCTCCTGCTATTTTATCTTGATATGGATATGTTCTAACCTGTAGTTAATTTTTGTAGAATAACAGATAGGCTAAATAGTTTTTCATATACCATTGTTTCAAATTCTAAATTGTTATACCTTATTCTAGGATCAAATCATAGGGGGATTCTATACATAAGACACCATTGTTTCAAGTTCAAAATTGTTGGCTCTTTCACAATTGTTTGCTTCATTTATTTGATCTAAGATAGCCTGTTATATAGAATATGCTCTCAAAATCATAATAAAATCCTTTATTTGAAGATGACTTTCAGAATCTTTCCCATCATAAAAATGAACAAAAGCATTAGTCATTAACCTAAACTTTGCAAGAGTTTCATCAAATTCTACTTTTCCACTCTCTTTTCCATTCTGAATTTTATTCCCAATTTCATCCATGAAGAAATTTCTCACCCTGCAGATCTTGTTGTTAGCCATAACTTTACCAGGTGTTGAGGATAGCTTTGAATTTTTACTCAAGAAACAATTGACAAAATTCAGCCTTACTAGATCAAAATCTGGTAAGGTCAAATTTTTTCAATTGTTGCTTGGGTAAAAACTTGAAGCTATCCTCAAAACCTGGTAAAGTTATGGCTAACAATAGGACCTATAGGTTGAGGAAGTTCTTCATGGATGAAATTAAGAATAAAATTTAGAATGTAAAAGAGAGTGGAAAAGTAGAATTTGATGAAACTCTTGCAAAGTTCAGGTTAATGACTGATGCTTTTGTTCATTGTTATGATGGGAAAGATTCTGAACATTCATCATGGAATAAAGGATTTTACTATGATTTTGAGAGCATCTTCTATACAATAGGCTATCTTAGATCAAATAAATGAAGCAAACAATTGTAAAAGAGCTAGCAATTTAGAATTTGAAACAATGGTATATGAAAAACTATTTAGCCTATCTATTATGCTAAAAAAATTAACTACAGGCTATAACATATCCATATCAGCATAAAATACTAAGTGCAATTCACCTCAAACTCTACTATACCTAAGTATAGCAGTACCTAAGCTTCTAGTGTTTCTAAAAAAAACCTATAGTGGAAAATTGTAGTCTCCATCTATCTAAAGGAGCCATCTTCAGAGCTCTTCCCCAAAATGAGGATTGAAAACATTCTAAGAAAAGCAATACCATAATTCTAAAGTAACAATTTATATCAAGCCAAATGTCAAAAAGTATAATTAAAAAGAAAAATCCTTACAATTGGACCAAGAAGATTTATGATTTTATCTTTAGAATGTAGGAAATTTCTCTGTCAAAGCTTGATGACCTCAAATTGGATCTAAAATTGGATCGGTAAAATTTATGATTTTATCTTTAGAATGTAGGAACTTCCTCTGTCAGAGCTTCACTACCTCAAATTGAATCTGAAATTGGTCCAACATATTTATGATTTTATCTTTAGAATGTTTAAACTTTATCTATCGAATATTAAAGATCTCAAGTTGGATGTCCAATTGGACCAACAAATTTATGATATTATATTTCTAATAAAGGAACTTCCTCTTTTGAATATTCATAAATTACTACACTCAGGTTCTGCTTCCCAGTGAATACACCTAGAAGTGTTTCACACTAGCTCAAGGTACTCTCCAACCTAGTTATGACAATGGTAGAAATCCAATTTTTCATGTACCATCCATACCGGAACATTGCATCACAATCTATTCTTCTTGCACATAAAAATGCCACATATCAACCACTTCTAAATAAAACTCAAAATTATCATAAAATCATAATTAATAAATTATTTCAGCTTCATAAAGAATTTTATGTCATTTACTATCAAAGTAAAATTTGTATAAATCACAAAAAATCCATGAATCCATCCATCCAAAGAGAAAATAAGAAATGTAATTGAGCAATATAAGTCCAAAGGGTTATGTTGTAATGGTAATGGAATCACCATAAGATCACAATCGAGGAACAAATTCTTGTGACTGTAATTATGTGATCCATAACTCTATTGGTCATGTGGCATAGTTGTGCTATAAAAAATGGGTAAACCCACAAAAGTGTTTTATAATTCCAATGAGGAAGGAAAATTTGCAAAAAATGACCCCATGCAAAAAAAAAATTTTTTTGGAGGATTGAACGAACTTTTGGTTCGAGCGAGCCCATCGAACCCCCCTTCAAGTGAACTCATTTAATGATGGGGCCCATCATTCCCATCAAAAATCCAAAAGTGAAGGTTTGTGGAAAGGGGGTTCAATTGAACCCTAATTCGAGCGAACCCATCGAACCCCCCTTCAAGTGAACTCATTTAATGATGGGGCCCATCATTCCCATCAAAAATCCAAAAGTGAAGGTTTGTGGAAAGGGGGTTCAATTGAACCCTGATTCGAGTGAACCCCCTTGGTTTGCTCGATCCCCACTTTTTCCCCCTTCTCCCACTTAGGCACCAAAAAATTCCATAATTTTGTGCTTTGAAGCTTGGGTTGAAGATGAAAATGGAGGAGACTTCACATAACCAACTGGATGATGGTAGTCCTCAGAATGAGCTATCCAAAAAATATAATTTTAGTATGTTTTGGTTTTATTATGTATTTTTTTTTTAGTTTTATTAAGCATAGGTTTTTCACTGAAAATCAAGCTCTATGTTCTGCACATGTGGAAAAATACTAGATTATCAAAAAAAATAAAAATATTGAAGTCCTTGATCCAACAAAAAAAAAAATTGAATTTCAATACATACAAAACAAGTTACGTGTTATACAGTCCACCTATGTTTGAATTGTAATTGGTTTGACTTCAAAACTTGATTAAGGAAAAAAATAAAATAAAACACCATGAAACCAATTGGAAGCACTAGATATCGTAGTTACAAATCTAAATTCGAAAAAATTAGAATTTTATCCTTCATGGAAAAAAATTATGCGTTGTACTATGAGCATCACTCCTTAAAAATGTTGCTTATAGAAAAAAACTAGTTTTTGAAGGAGATGGAAAAAGAACTGCAGTCTGATTCCAAAAAAAATGAAAAAAAAATATTTAGAATCTACAGACAAAATTTCATAAATCACTAGTTTGCATCATCTTCAAATTCCTCATGGTTTAGCTACTATACGTGCCTAAAAGTAAATGTTTAGTTAAAAAATATTATTGCAGTGTCTAGTTTGGCCAAAAACTGTAAACTGGTATTGTGAGATTACCCAAATACAAGATGCATTCATGTGTGACCCAAGTTTAATGTGGCTATGTTGTGATAGAAATGGAGGCACTCGTATGAGCACAATTCATGTACAAATTATTGTCATCAAAATTAGGTGTCAACCATCATTAGGTGCATTCAAGTTGACTCAAGTTTAATAGGTTATGATGTAATGATAGCATGATCCAAGAGTGATTAACTCTTGCTGCAATAAATAGCCTATAACACTGATTGATATGTAGAGTGGTTGTGTTATATCAATTATGTAGTGCATTCAAGCACAACCCATGTTTCATGGGCTATTCTAGAGAGTGATCAATATTTTCTAAACCATATGAATGTTACTTAAAAGTGTACAGCTTAAACTACAAACCAAGTTTGTTACATACTTGAATGCAATATTGGGTTACCACAAACTATAATAATGTGATCTTCTAATAACCATTATGGAAAGTATTAAAGAAATACCCATGCTATATAGGATACATTTCCCTAATCAGGTTTACATACCTTAATGATCAAACGCAAGCTTCCCACACACTCTAGGATACAATCCCAGATCATACCACAACCCTATTAAGATAACTAATTTTCTAACCCAAGATTTACGGTTGTTTTTTAATACCAATAGAAGCATTGGTAAGAGAATGATTAGGGTGCAAACCCTAGGCCTTCGTAGAAACATAAACCATAACTCTAGAAAATTAGTGAGGTTGCAATACTAGAAAGATTGATACATTGTAGCCAATAACAAAATATTGTAATCTAAATATTGTAGCCAATAACAAGCACACTATGTAGCTCAGCGACATTTGTAAATGCAATCTATGGTAAGAAGAATGGAAGTGACTTGAGGTGTGAGTCAAAAAGAGGTTGAGCAATGACAAGATAATAAAGCTCAAACCTTGCATAGTAAAGTGGAGATTTTAACAGTGAGTTTCCATTCTCCCTTGCTGACCTTAAGGGTTTTTCAAATGCTTTTGGTGGTGTTAGACAAGGCAATTGCAATCAGGGAATGACTGTCCAAATGAAGAAACAATGGTAATCATACGTTCAATGTTTCTTCTTAGCCATTGTATAATGGAGGTAGTGGATTACATATTTGAGTATTGTTTTGAGACTCATCAAAGATGGGAGAATAGTGAATAATACCTTATGGACTATGAAGTAGTGACAATAAGGTTGAATGATATTAAGATCCACAATACCATGAAACAATGAGTCCCCTATAGTAAATAAGTAGGAAGTCTATAGGGCATAGTTTGATTTTATAGAAGGATGCTCATGAAAGTAATATTCAAGTGATACCGAGTGAGTTGTTTGAGATTGTAGTTTAGGATGCATTATCCAATCTTAAAGGTAGTTAATAGAACAGTAAATGTGCAAGAAAATCAAATCGTCCACAACAAAAAATTAACAATGTTATCTTGCATAGTCCCTTGAGTTTGCAAACAAAAATCTCATTGTATCTTGACGATAGTAGTGACCTTAAAGGTCAATCACTGGCAACCATGATTTTAAAACATGCCATTGTGCTTATGGAGGCAACATTTTAAGCAAGGTAGTGAGAGGTGGTTTGGAACAATGGCGGGTATGAAGGGATTTCTTTATATGCATTTTATGTAGTCTAGCTTAAGAGAACGTTCTTAGAAGATATTGAAGGTGGATTATGCAACTCAAGGGTTACCATGATAAGGATTAAAGCAAATATTGATATCTATTTAAAAGCCATTGTCATGAAGATATTAAAGATGTCACATGCAAAAATCTAGCATATGAAGTAATCAATATAGTGCCAAAGAGGATAGTGTGCTAGGGTAGATTTAGGAGATCTCCACATTATCTAATCACATGAAAATACATCATTTATTTATTTTTTTAAATTAAAATAAATCATTCTAAACCTTATATAGGATACATTGATACTTCAAAAGCATCTAATTTATTTTAAAAAATTAAAAGAAATCATTCTAAACCCTATATAGGATACATTGATACTTCAAAAGCATCTGAAGGAATTTAAGATTTTGCAAATATATGTCAATTAAATACTTGGATTACAAATAGTGGAGAAAATAATGTAACCCTTGCTAATCTGAGCAAGAATGAGATAAGCAACAATGAATCCTATGCCTCCTATCATGTACAACCCCTTACCGTTCTTTGTCATTATTTACTCAAAAACTTCTCTATTTTGGTGGGATACACCTAAAAATAAGGTTTTGACAAAGATTTTAGAGTATGTTTATTAAAATGAAAACTCCATTTTAGTGAGCTACGCCTGAAAATAAGATTTCGACGAAAGTTTTAGAGTATTTTGGCGGGCTATATTCTCGATTCCTTAAATGATTTATTCAAATCGATTGTGACTAAAAAATGACCAACTATTTAGTCATTTTTATTTGTGTGACTAAATAATTTTTAGTCAATGACCCAATTACTCATTTATTTACTCATTTATAGTTTAGTTGCAAAACATTAGTTGAATTTAGTCATTTTTAATTATTGTGACTAAAATTTTTAGTCACCTAGTCATTTATTTGCCAAACTATAATAGTGAACCTTTACAATAGCATCAAAAATAACCCCCCCAATATTATAAGGTTAGCACTTTATAGTTTAGTGCATTTACAAAGCCTTTTCCAAGATATAATGCTCAATAGGCTCAAAATACCCAAATTACAAATTCTAATGCAAAATGAGCTTCACACATAATATGGAAATTTTAGTCATATATCTATGTAGTGCTCTTCAATACCTTTCCAATGCCTATTTGTTTCCAAAAAATAGAGTAGTGGGGTGAAAGTTATGGCCTATGGTATAAATTAGCAACAAATAGCTTCAACCTAAAATATCTGGTATAAAATGGAAAAATTTATTTTCAATACCTCCATAGATAGAAAGTTCTCATCTCTAGCTTTTTGATGATATCACATTTTCAAAAAATATCTACACCATGGAAAAAAATTACGATTTTTTTTTAAAAAATGGTTGAACTTAGCCTACAACGATGACCCCCTTGGCAAAATAAAAATTTGCCAAAAATCAAATTCATCTAAAATAGATTTTTTTTAAATGAGAATAGCAGTTTTGGGGCCTTTTGAATGCAATGGCAAGGTTCATTTGAGTTCAAAGTGCTCCTAGAAAATCTTGTTCACCAGATTTGAGCTTTAAACCCCTATTTGTAACTTTATCAAATTATCTCCAATTTGGATGAAATGAAAGCCAATCTTGACTTTCTCAAGCCTTCTGGATACACTGGAAGAAACAAAAATTCTACCAATATAACCAAAAATGTTGCAATCACCTAGATCTCACAAAACACATATACAATATGAAGAGGTTATTATATCTTTGCAAATCCATTATGATTCTCTAGAATGTTCAAAATGCAATAGAAGAGTGTACAAGAATTTACAAGATATTTACAACAAAAATCAATCTCAATCAGGAATCTATGAACTTAGATTTCTCAAAACAAAATCTCTATTACCATGTTAGAAATCTGAAATAGATTGAATAATCCAAGGAACTTTTAAAGAGAAAATCAAAGTTACATAAATTGGAAAAACATGAGGAATACAAACTAGGAATCCAAGAGATTATGCAATGTCAATGTGATAGAATTTCATTAAGAGATTCCAAGTTGAAAATATGATAATATAAAGATACAAATATGAGCTAGGTATTGAGTTTATATAGAACCAAGGAGAGGAGGTAGGTGGCAAATCCAACCAATTGGAATTAACCACCAAAATAGGATATGGACCACCAAAAGTGGAGATGTCCATAAAAAGTAGAGTTTTCCACCCTTTAAGGAAGGGGGAACCACACCGCTTATCTCCTAGTAATAAACATACTTTATTATGCTAAGCAAGCTTAATAAAAATGTAGAAAAAACCAAGACTAAGGGAAAATAAATTAACCCTCTAGGAAAATAAAAACCTACACCAACACTCTAGGAGTGCTTCCTTGTTGTGGAGAGCTTGGACCTATAGCTATTCCTCCAAGTGTCAAACAACATTCTTCCCAAGAAATTGTAGATATGTGTTATCAAATTTTATTTACATTCATAATATTAAATATTTAAGATTTATTTGTTACTTGTTATAAATGTTGTAAATGTTTTCATCCTATAAATGTTCATAGTATTTAAAGGATTTTTTTAATAAAAGAGTGGTAAAAAGTTTATTATAAATTCCATGACAAATATATAAATAGCCAAAAGAAATCTCGAGCTCCCTGAAGGAGCCCCAAAAGGACACAACTACATATTCATGTCTTCCAGAATATCTCTTTCCAAATTCTTCACATACTCTAGAGGTAAAAGGCACCAATCCACCACATCCCACCTATTCTCCTACTCAGAAGCCCATTTGGACAAACAATCAGCCACTTTGTTCCACTCCCTGAGAATATGACAAAATGAGATATAATCCAACAAGTTGCACATCTACAAAATTTTCTAAATCAATAATGCTATTTTCCAACTAGCTCCCTCCAACCTTTTTTCATTCAACATATCCAAAAAAATATATGAATTGGATTCATAGATAATCTTCCTCCAACCAAGGGAGTAGCCTCTCTCCACAACATGAAGAATAGATAGATCCTCCATTAGATTGTTAGTTTTCTTCCCCTTATAAATAGAGAAAAAAAAACACTCTCACCAACATTATTACGGCCAATGCCACCAATCCAAACATGACCCAAATTCCCCTAAGAAAAACCATCAGTGTTCACCTTTAGAACACCATGAGAAAGAGGGGTCCACTTGCCTTCACACTAGATTTTTTCCTTAGTGTGCCTATATCCCCTGCTACCAAAGAAACTAGATCCACCAACAACAAATTTCAAATTCCTAATGATAGCCTCATCACTAGGAACCACAATCTCATACATATCACATTTCATAGAAATAGTTTCTTGAATCTTGTTGAGAATCGTATACTAAAACTATACCACAACCCTTTGCACACCCTAAAAAATCCTCCTCTTTCTTTCCAATCACAAATACAAAATAATTAGGGAAGGACCAAGGACCCAAGATAACTTAATAAAAGATGTTTGTGAAGGAGGCCTACCAATGCTATTCCAAAACTCAACCAAAGAAGTGGCATGAATACATGCATGCTTCTAAGCCCCCCACCAAAAGCATCAAATCATCCAAGTAAAAGAGCACAAGAAGAAGAGGTGAGAGGAATTTTCATCACTATTGTTACAAAGAACACAAAGAGAGGGACCTTGAAAACCTCTCTTTTTTAAATAATCCTAAGTAAGGCATTTATTTTGCACAACTATCCATAAGAAAAATTTGCATTCGGGCCAAGAAATATTACTCCAAACTTTCTTCCACCAAGGCACCTCCCTATTCCCAAACACCTTTTTGTCCAGCTTTAGGTAGCCCAAGGGTACAACAAATTTAACCTTTGGAGAAGGGCCCCAAGCTAGAATATCCCTCCCAGAAAGGGAACTACACATTCTTTCAGCCAAAATCCTAGCAAGCTCTAGACCAGCCTTCTCAATTCCCCTTAGTGGCCACTCCTGTAGGGTCTTCCACTGCAACACCTCCATCTAACCCAGATCCTACAAAAGTTTGAAATATTTCACTTTTCTTGAATTAGCTACCAAAAGACTATTACAAAGGGGTACGAGATGGGATACATGGTTAGAATGGGGGGTTGCCCATCCCACGAGTCATGCCAAAAGAGAGTGTTTGATCCACTATTGCAAATCCAAAAGAGAACTTTCTTAATGATCTTTTCCTCTCTTTTTAAAGTCTCCCAAATCATAGAACCCTTCCCCAAAAAGCAACATCGAGGCACATCCTCAGCACACATCCCCAAAAGATACTTAGCAGTGAGGATCCTAGCCTAGTCTTGATCTTGGCTAATACACCAATTCCAATAAAGCTTACCAGCTAAGACCTAGCCATTCAAGCTAGTAGGCTTGATTATAAGACCCCCCTCCTACTTTGGACTAAAAATAGAATCCCATCTAACAAGGATACATCTAGAAGAAGACAAATTATCACCCCACAAGAATTAATGGGCTAAAGCATCAAATTGCTTAACAAAGAACTGAGAGGAAACCTACACAAAACATTTATAAATAGGAAGAGCCTACACCACAAACTTCAAGAGAGTCAAACATTTAGCTTTCAAGAGCCACCTACAAGTCCAATGAATTACTTTCCTTCAAAAAAATTCAAGCAGATCCTACCAAATATCTCTAAACCAAGAGCCCACCGAGATGGGAATCCCAAGATAAGAAAAAGGGAGAGATCTAATTTGAAACCTAAGAATTCAAGCAACCCTATTCTTAATAAGCTAGGGATTATTAAAGAAGAATATTGAGGACTTATCCTCATTGATCCTCTATCTTGAAGCACCCAAATAAATATCTAAGGCTTTCCTTAAATTCATGGCTTCCTAAATTCTTTTCATACCCATCAAAGTTATATCATCCATGAACTGCAAGTGAGAATACACATGTACCCTACCACCCCATCTCCAACCCTCAATCAAACCTTAGGTAATGTGAGACTTGATAAATCTTCTGAACCCCTCATCCATAAACATAAACAAGGAGAGAGGGCATCTCCTTGAAGAAGGCCCCTAGAAGCATCAAACAACTCTAAAGGCTCCCCATCAATGAAAACAAAAAAGGAAGAAGAAGTAACATAGATCATGACCCATTCAATCCACTCCCTATCCAAACCAAAAGCTTGTAAAAACGTTTTTAAGAAAGCCCATTGAACCCTACCATAAGCCTTTGCCATATCAATTTTGATGAACATGGCTTTCTCCTTTTAAGTTTCCATAGAATGAATGGCCTTCAAAGCAATAAAAATCCCATCCAATATTTTCCTACCACAAAAAACCCCCTCATTTAGTAGAGATAAAAGAGTTTAGCCAAGGCTTAAGTCTTTCAACATTCAATTTAGAGATAATTTTGTAAACAACATTGTAGAGAGCAATGGGTCTAAATTTATCCAAATAATTAGCTTCTCCCTTTTAGGAATAAGAGCCAAGAAAGTAGAATTCATAGCATGGAACATCTGCTTATTACACTGCAACTCTTGAACCACTTCAAGGAGATCCATTTTGATGATTTCCCAAAAATCCTGAAAAAAACTCAATAGGGAACCCATCTAAGCTTGGGGCCTTTCCTTTTTTCATTTGGAACATAACCTCTTCTAGCTTACATAGTAGAATAGGGCACATGAGAGCCCCATTCATCTCATTAGAAGCTAAAGAATGAATGCAATCAAGAATAAAATTCTCCTCACAATCAACAAGAAGAGAATCCTCGATAAACATGGCAGTGAAGTACCGAGTAGCCTCACTAGAAATCTCCACCATAGAAGACAATTTCACCTCTGCTTATGACACCAAAGAAGGGATCAAATTTACCATCCTATGAGCTTTAACAGAATTGTGAAAAAATGTCATATTTTGATCCCCTTCCTGAAGCCAATCCACATAATGTTTTTTCTTCTAGAAGATCTCCTCCCACAACTCCCATTCCTCAAGCTCCTTAACTACTATTTATTCTGACCTAATCATATCCTCAGTAATTTTATGATCCTAAATCCTACAAGTAATGGAAATTATTTTGGTGAATATTTTCAAAACATTGTCTATTCCACTGCTTAAGCTTGAATTTCACAAACTGCAATATTTTGGCAAAGAATACATTGAATAAACTAAACCTTATTTAATTTAATATAACATTATCCCCTTTGGTTAAATAAATGAAATCATTTATTTAATTAAATCTTTCTTCTCAATTCTTGATTTAAATCAACTCATAAATTTGAGTCAAAATTGTCAAATCACCTAACCTCTCATTAAATTAATCAAATATTGATTAAGTTAATCTAAATCACTAAAATCCTCTAGAGAATGCAACTTGCACAATAAATCAATTACTTTGATTTATTTAATTGCCTATTTTCTCTCAACAAGGAATAAGGAAGGAATATTTCCTCACGTTTGAATTCAAAAATCCAAGTGGATGGGTACTTCCAACAAGGCATTCACTCCTCTTACATGTCCTTGTGCATTGAGCCAATTGGCATTTATTTCATGTCTCTTTCCCTCTCACATGTCATTTCCTCAATTTAAAATTCCACCTAATTGCATTTATTGGCACTTTGGCCAAAATGTGCACAACCTTCAACCATTCACATCTTTACAAGTGGCACTTGGCCATTGGATGTTGAATGATCCCACATTGCTCAATTTCACTCTCTTTTCCATTTTGAGAATCTATAAATGAAAGGTTCTTCCTCTCATTCAACATCCACAATCTCATGCAAAGTTACTCTCTTCACATTGAGAGCTAATTTTTCCCATTTCTCTCCAAAGTATTCATAATTTTCACAATATCATAGCTAGGTTATGCCAAAATCTCATCAAGGAGATTCAATTATCCACACATCATCAACATTTGCAACTAAGGAGTTGGGAAAGGTCCAATTTCGACACATCAATTGGCACCAATTCCCCCATGGGATCAAGAGTTTGCTTAGTTTAGATAGATTTAATTTGGTTATTGCATTGTTCTTCACTTTCCTTTCTATCTAAGTTTTGTAGATGGATTTCATGGGGAATCCTTGTTTTATCTTGCATATGAACCTAACTATGTGTTTTTTTGTTGTGTTTGTGTAGGTATAGGATTGGGGTTCACACTCCTCAAGACAGAAAATTCCATTAAAATCTCTAGCCACAATCCATGAAAATAAAGGACCTATAGTTCTAATATATTGAACATTAGCCCACAACTAAGCTTTGCTAGGAAGGTCAATAGGAGCATAAGAATTGGTGAAAAGATAGGTTTCACCCAACTCCAAATAAGAAGCAACCACTGACATCATCAAGTGACTCAAACACCACTAGAGAGGAAAAAATTGCATGTGGTCCCAAAAATAAGCCAAGCCCCCAGAATTAGCATAATTCCCAACACACTGATGCAAACCAAAAGGAAAATTTTTAGGAGCCTTATTAAACATACCATCCATTGATAACTTAGTTTCCTGAAGAAATACCAAATCAAGACCATGAGCTCCAATCATCTCATGAATAGTAATTTTTCTAGGGATGCTATTCACACCCCTCACATTCCATATGATAAAAAAACATTTAAGAAGTGGGAGTGAATGGTTTTCACTAGCCCCAAATCCATAAAATTCTCACCTAGCAACTTGACCTTCTCCAAATCCTTTTTTGTGGACCGCCTTGGATGGTTTACCCTAAGACCCCTTCTTCAGTGGCTTCTAATGCAATCCTAGGATATTCACCACCACACTACTCTTCCCTAGATCTAAAGAATCCTTAGGCTGAGGAGAAAAAAGATCTTTCGAAACCCTAGCCCCAACTAAGTCCACATGTCCACTTTGATTTGTACCAAATAGAATCTAAGATATTGCATCTAGGACCATTTGATCCACCTACACTTCTCCCAAAGGTAAATTCTAAAATTTATTCCCATTGTCTCTAGATGAATCCACTCTCAAGGGCTCCCCACTTGAAGGAGGTGCCATAGGACACCACTCGTCCAAGACTAATTCCTCCAATGCATCAAATTGATTGAAAATCCCATCATCTTGTTTATCTTTTAGGGATCTCTTCAAACCATGCCCTTTATTATGAGATTTGACCAAAATGAAACCATCCTTGTTTGCCACCCCTTCAACCAAAGGTGAATTTCCTTTATAGATGCTTGTATTCATGGAAAAAATGTCATTTGAAGGGAAGGATTTCATTATATAATTGTTGAATCCAAGAAATAAAAAAAGAGACATATCCATATAATCTAGTAGAGGGTTATTCAAATCAATTTCCACAAAAATATGGGAATAATTAATTACCTTTAGGTCCAAATTTTGTTGAGTCGAACCAACCAACTTTCCAAGGAGGAGAGAAATCATTTGCAGAATATCACCCTACCAACACTCTAGCAAAAGTCACAAGAGATGAACCCAAAAAAGGACCCTCGTGGGAATCACCTCACTTGCATCAAAACCCACATGCCATGGTTTCATGAAAATCCCAACCCGATTGAAGAAATAAGGCCCCCCTTCATAAGCTCGATTCCTATTGGACATGCAAGTAAAAACAACTATAAGATAATTGTTTGCTGCCACCTTTATATCCATATCCCCTTCAAGATTCCACACCCTCCAAGCCTAGGATTCCAAAACCGATAAAGAGAGGTTGATTACCATGAATTTATAAATCAAAGCATGTTTACAAAGGTACTCAACATCCTCCACGGCCGATTCTGGCTAAATCATCAAAACTCGGTGTTCTTGGCTTTGTTGTAAATATCTATTCACTTTTTGGATTCTATAAAACCTTTCTCCACTAATGAACCTTCACCATTTGAAAAATTATTAAGGCCCTCCATATATTTTTCATGCAAAGAAACACAAGGATCTACTCAATCCATGACCCACTTATTGAATATCTGAAATACTAAGAGGGGGGCTGAATCAGTATTCGATTGACCAAATTCTATATGAGTGAATTTTCACCCCTAATACAAATTCCCCTTTCACCCCTCTCCACTTTAGAAAACCAAAATCGAAGGCTTAATCCCACATAAGACCATTGTTCTTCATTCACTTGATTCCTATTTTGAGTGTTTTTGAAAGTGCTTATGTTGGGGATACCTGCATGGTGTGCAAATGTCTGTGTGGTGTGCTTATGTCCCTGGAAAATTCTTGTGGCTGGAGTTTGCGGAGACATTACACTTCCTATTGGAAATTAGATTGTATTGCCTCCCTTCAGCTGGCTAATACAAATATGTTCGTTTCTTCATCTATCTCCTTCATATTGACCACTCCTTCATCCATTTTTGAAGTTTACAAGATCTCTAGACCAAGCTTACACAATCTCTTCACCATTCATTCACTCATCCTCAAGCATTATAGAAAAAAACTTCTCTCCATAACAACTTCTCTTCACTCCATCACTTCAATAGAGCAAGTGTAGGATAACTCCATTCCAGTAGAGGCTTGAGTTCCTCTCATTTTCTCCTCCACTAGCCTTGAGCACTTTGGGCGGAAGTGGTAAGCTCCTCACTCATCTTCTCTATTACTTGGTTGAGTTAGCACATTACTATTTTGTAGTGTTTTGTGTACTTTTCTTATATTTCCTTCTTTATCTCTTTATTTCTATATCGTGGAAAACTTGGCTATCCATGGAGGTGGAAACACTAAAATGTGGGGCTGACTGAGGTACACCTCTAAATAGCCCCCCAACATTTTCCCTCTTTTCTGTGTATAGGTGGAGATATCTTGGAGAGAGTTGGTGAACAAGTTATTGTGTGAGATCATCTTCATCCCCCTTGCAGTAATATACTTCCTTTATCACATGTGTCTCTATGTTTCATATTTCATAGTGTTATTCTGCACCTTTAGAAACTCCTAACAAGGTTGTTAATTCATTTTGTAGTGGTCGGACCTTGTCTCCCTAGTTTTTTGGTCGTACAGATGCCGATGTGCTATGCTATCATCCCAGAACCATGCTTTTATCCTCAAAAAGAGAGCTATCTAAGACAAAGAGTTGACCCTAGAAAATGACTCACCTAGTCTCCTTTCAACTCTCAAGTTTGTATAGTGATCGAAGGACCCCACACTCCTCATCATTCTCATCCTTCCTATCCTAACATTCCTTTAAACTTAGGTAAGCTAGGGAAGCCATACTGCTCTTAGCCTTTCATGACTTGGGGCCTTTCAGTGGTTGGTCCCCCTCTCTTACATTTTTGGTCAACTTGATGTGAACCAATGTCTACTCATTTTTCAATGTTATGAGCTTTTCCTCTTATACCCTTTGATCAATTATACTCCTACATGTTGTGAAATTTTATGGGCATCACAACCCAATCCACAACCTCTGGGTATATTTTCAAGAGAATTTTGTGATCCCTTCTGATGGAGAAGATGAAGGTCTCTTCTAGTTTCACTACCATTTTTTTCTCTGATTTTGTGATTGGTGGTTCTATATAGGAGCAGGTGTCATAGGGTGAGTCTACATTCTTCGATGAAGTTTACCATCTCCCTACTCCTCCTATGTCACATACATCATATTCCATTGATGAGCATGAAGTTTTCCACATTCCCTTCGAATATATCACTAGTTTGAGCAAAGGGTTGGGTGCTTTGGAAAATCACCTGGAGAAAAAATTGAAGCTAGCTAGGGTTGCTAAAGTTATTAGAAAAATAAAGTATATGGTAGGAAAATATCAAACAAGCATAGAACTCCTTGATAGTTTCACTGGTCTGGTCGAAGTGTGTTCCCCTTCGAACCATGGTAGCATGATATGAGGTGGCCCCTTTGAAGAACATGAGAGGCAGTTAGGAGTGTTGATGCCTCCCACATCTATGCACATGGTCGACATGGTCCCTTCTACCAACATCCCTACTAATTTTGAAAGTTCTAAGACTATCAGAGTACATAGAAACCCTCTAGGTTTCCTCCTTCCCCCTCTTGCCATCCCTAGTGGTGGGGGATTTGGCGAGATGGTTGGTGAGGGCTTTGGTAGTGGTACATTTAGTAGTAGAGGTGGCATTGGTGGGAATGGTTATGGTGAAGGTCATGGTGGTGGCTTTGGAAGTAGCAATGGCTCTGATGGAAGTCACACCGATGGTGATGGCATCAGTGGCAGCTCTAGCAATAGTCATAGCAGTGGTTCTCGTGGTGGCTTTGATAGTAGTTCCACTGGTCCTATGTCTTCTAATCACTCGATTCTGAATACCCTTCTTCATAATATGGGGAAAATGCAAAACTAGCTGGCGAACCTTTCCCAAGCTTCTGCCTAGCCTATCTTTTAGCCCTTCTTCTGACATATCTTATTGTCAATAGAAATTCTAAACACTCCTTTCCTATAAGAGAGGGAGATTCCTAAATTTGAGAAATATGGTGAAAAAGGGGACCCATAAACACGTGTTAGCCTTTAACAGCTTATGTACAAACTTCTTCCATCATGATGCATTGATGGAAAAACTATTCCCTCAATCCCTCAAGGATACAACACTTGAATGGTACTATTCCTTGCTTGACAATTCCATCTTTACATTTGATCAGCTTGTGAACTAGTTCCTATGACAGTTCCAAGCCATCAGACCTAATATGACCTTTGACCTTGTTTGATGTAAACAAGGGGATAATGAGAAGATTACCGACTTTATAGCATGATATCAAGTGCTCTTTTCACAAATCTCATACCCATTACCTAACTCTAATGTGTAGAAGGTGTTCATAGGGAACTTACAAAGGCCTTGGCAAGAGATATTCACCCTTATGAAATACCCTTTTTTCACACATTTATGTGCAACCTTATGGGAGTATCAACATATGGTGGTTTAGTTCAGGAGACCTCCCTCACACTCCCATCCTGAAGGGAAGTCCATTATATCAATCTCTAGAAAAGGAAAGGTTGTTTTGAATGTAGTACCCGCTATGGATAACAATGACCTCAGACACGACCAAAATTTTACAAAGTTATCAGAATCTTATTCCTCCATCTTACAAAAGTTGAAGGATAAGATCATTAACTTACCAACTCTAAAACTAGTTAGGGAACCATATCCTAGCTGGTATGAAGCAAATACCTATTGTCAATACCTTCAAGTTAACAGACATCATACCAAATTTTGCATGCACCTACGTCATGAGGTACAAGATCACATCGAGGATAGTACTATTTGTCTTGATGAAACTAAATAAAATACAAATAGATCAATGGCCAAAACTAATAGTGAATAGAAGATATACATGGACCTGTTTCCATTACACTCTCCTAACATAATTATCGATCCCTCTAATTTTGTTTCGCAACTTGAAGCCTATGTTAAAATGGTTACTATTACTCCCTCTGTTCATCTTGTGATCGGTTCACTAGATATAACATTCAATTCACAAGATGTACTAGTAAATGACAAACCTTCTCCGCTCTACATTCCTGCTCACCTGAATGGAAACATTGTGACAAGGGTCTTAGTCAACCCCATGAGTAGAATGAATGTCATCACAAAGGAGACTCTATTCTTGAACTCCCTGCAAAGGGAGGAATATGAAAAAACAAGGTCCATCATCTGTACACATGATGGTTTTTCCCTTAAACCCTATGGATCAATAATGTTTTCTGTCCTTGTTGGACCTAGGAATGTAGACACAATTTTTTATGTTATTACTAAGTCAGACCTATTCAGGGTGAAGTTAGGTATACCCTGGTTAACTTCCATGAATGTGATCTATTATGCCTTGCATAACCACCCCATATTTTTCCTTGGTCAAAATGGATCTCTGCTTTTTTTGTTTTATGTCCTTGTTTGTTTTTCAACAAAGTTTGGAAGGTTTTCTTTCTTCCAAGACTTTGTTTTCCTTCGTTTTCCTTTTGTTCTGGCGGAACCGAAACTGGAATGGAATTAGGTTTGGGAACTTATTTTCGGGATTCCATCTCGCTCCCGGTCCCGCTTGTCTTGTGTTCATCTCTTTTTTCTTTCTTTGCCGGAGTTGGGGCCGGGATGAAACTTGACTTTGAAGTTTGTGAAAGTTTGCGGTTCATTTTTCTTTCCCGTTCCGCCTCCGCCTCTGCCGTTTGGTTTGTTCATTTGGCCTTGGGGTGGGTTTTGGCTTTGGCCTTTGTGTTGGGTTCCTGGTTGTTCCTTCTTCTTTTTTTTCCTTATATTTTCCTTTGTTTTTGTTTGTTTGTTTGAGACCTAAGGGTTGGTTTCCTCCCTTAGGTTTT